>JACSYO010000711.1:0-447028 GCA_016806645.1 Ophiodon elongatus | reverse complement strand
ACCAGCTAGATATAGTTGGCCTCACCTCCACGCACAGCACTGCTCTGGAACCAAGCTCCTGGAGAAGGTTGGACTTTGTCCTTTCCTGGAGTTGCCCAGGGTGAGAGGCGCCGGGCGGGAGTGGGGATACTCACGAGCCCCCGGCTGAGCGCCGCCGTGTTGGAGTTCTCCCTGCGCCTGCGGGTTGCAGGAGTAAGGCTCTGACTGTTGTTTGTGCCTATGCACCAAACAGCAGTTCGGAGTATCCGGCCTTCTTGGAGTCGGTGGGAGGTCCTGGAAAGGGCGCCTCCTGCTGACTCCATAGTTCTCCTGGGAGACTTCAACGCTCACGTGGGCAACGACAGAGAAACCTGGCGGGGGTGATTGGGAGGAACGGCTTGCCTGATCTGAACCCGAGTGGTGTCTCGCTGTTGGACTTCTGTGCTAGCCACGGTTTGTCCATAACGAACACCATGTTCGAACATAAGGTGGCTCATAAGTGTACCTGGTACCAGAACACCTTAGGCCGTAGATCAATGATCGACTTTGTAATCGTATCATCTGATCTGCGGCCGTATGTCTTGGACACTCGGGTGAAGAGAGGAGCAGAGCTGTCAACTGATCACCACCTGGTGGTGAGTTGGATCTGAATGGGGGAATCGGCTGGAGGGACCCGGCAAGCAAACGTGTAGTGAGGGTGAACTGGGAACGTCTGGCGGAGGATCCTGTCCGGGAGGTTTTCAACTCCCACCTCCGGAAGAACTTCTCACACATCCCAAGGGAGGCTGGGGACATGGAATCCGAGTGGACCATGTTCAAAGCCTCTATTGTGGACGCGGCCGCTAGGAGCTGTGGTCGGAAGGTCACCGGTGCCTGTCGTGGCGGTAACCCGAGAACCCGGTGGTGGACACCGGAGGTGAGGGAGGCCGTCAAACTGAAGAAGGAGGCCTTTCGGGCCTGGTTGGCTCGGGGGTCTCCTGAAACAGCGGAGAGGTACCGGCAGGCCAAAAGGGCTGCAGCTGCGGTGGTCGCGGACGCTAAAACTCGGGCATGGGAGGAGTTCGGGGAGGCCATGGAGAAGGACTTTCGGTTGGCCTCAAGGAAGTTCTGGCAAACCATCCGACGGCTCAGGAAGGGAAAGCAGGGCTTACCCCAGGCTGTGCTCAGCACGGGGGAACTGCTGACCCGGACGGGGGACATCGTCGGGCGGTGGAAAGAGCACTTTGAGGAACTCCTAAACCCGGCCCGAGAGGAGGCAGCGCCTGACAAGACTTGGGGGGGTCGCATCCATATCCTTGGCAGAGGCCACTAAGGTAGTCAATAAGCTCCTTGGTGGCAAGGCGCCGGGGGTGGATGAGATCCGCCCTGAGATGCTGAAGGCGCTGGACGTTGTTGGGCTGTCTTGGCTGACACGCCTTTTCAATGTCGCATGGGGGTCAGGAACAGTGCCCATGGACTGGCAGACTGGGGTGGTGGTTCCCATTTTCAAAAAGGGGGACCGGAGAGTGTGCTCGAATTATCGGGGTATCACACTACTCAGCCTCCCGGGGAAAGTGTATGCCAGGGTGCTGGAAAGGAGGCTCCGACCGATTGTCGAACCTCGGATTCAAGAGGAGCAGTGCGGATTCCGTCCCGGTCGTGGAACAGTGGACCAGCTCTTTACCCTCGCAAGACTACTGGAGGGGCTCTGGGAGTTTGCCCAACCAGTCTACATGTGTTTTGTGGACTTGGAGAAGGCCTTCGACCGGGTCCCTCGGGGGTTTTTGTGGGGGGTGCTGCGGGAGTATGGGGTGCCGGACCCGTTACAACGGGCCATCCGATCTCTGTACGACTGCAGTAGGAGCTGTGTTCGTATTCTCGGCAATAAGTCAGACGCGTTCCCGGTGGGTGTTGGCCTCCGCCAGGGCTGCCCTTTATCACCGGTCCTGTTCGTGACTTTCATGGACAGGATATCTAGGCGTAGCCGGGGGGAGGAGAACGTCGGGTTCGGGGGTCTCGGGATCACCTCTCTGCTGTTCGCAGATGATGTGGTCCTGTTAGCCTCTTCGGACCATGACCTCCAGCATTCACTGGGGCGATTTGCAGCCGAGTGTGACGCGGCGGGGATGAGGGTAAGCACATCCAAATCGAGGCCATGGTGCTCTGCCGGAAACCGGTGGATTGCTCCCTCCGGGTGGGGACGCAGTGCCTACCGCAAGCGAAGGAGTTCAAGTATCTCGGGGTCTTGTTCACGAGTGAGGGTAAGATGGAGCGGGAGATCGACCGGCGGATCGGTGCGGCTGCAGCAGTAAAACAGGCGCTGCACCGGACCGTCTTGGTGAAGAGGGAGCTGAGCCGGAAGGCAAAGCTCTCAATTTACTAGGCGGTCTACGTTCCGACCTCACCTATGGTGAACTCTGGGTCGTGACCAGGAACGAGGTCTCGGATACAAGCGGCCGAAATGAGTTTTCTCCGTGGGTGGCCGGGCTCAGCCTTAGAGATAGGGTAAGGGCTCTGCCCCCGCGACCCGACCCGGATAAGCGGAGGATAATGGATGGAATGGATATATTATATATATATATATATATATTTATTATATTATATATATATATATATATTTATTATATTATATATATAGATATGTATTATATTATATATATATATATTTATTATATTATATATATAGATATGTATTATATTATATATATATATATTTATTATATTATATATATAGATATGTATTATATTATATATATATATATTTATTATATTATATATATAGATATGTATTATATTATATATATATATATTTATTATATTATATATATAGATATGTATTATATTATATATATATATATTTATTATATTATATATATATATATATATATATATAAAAATAACTAAATCCATAAAAAAAAAAAAACCGCCAGGTGTCCTCTCACAATAACCTCCAGGTGTCGCCTCGCATCATTCGACTGAAGTTGGCCGCTGTGTCGTTTGTTTATTGGCCCCAAAGTCAAAGTACCGACTGTACAGAGTTAAGTTAGCCGTAGCTAGCCGTAGCTAGCCGGGACCGTGTGTCACGTTAGAAGGTGGACAGGTGAATTAGAATGAAGCAATACTGTACGAGAGACCCCGGTGACGTTGTAAATGGCGCCAACGTGCTCTTGATGACCAGAAACTCACTTTAAATTGCCTCCGCTGCGTCGCCGCAGCTTCCCAACGAGGCCTCGGGGCCATTGTGTCCATTTGAGAAGCTCTGCAATCCAGCGAGGAACCACAGAGTTTGTTTGGAGACTTATAAAAGTAATACATCCAACAATGAATGGCTTCTGTGATTAGTTATTAATTTATCCATGTTGTTGTTGTTGTACTGAATGCAAGATGTTTCCCATGATGCAATGGGTCCACTCTTCTTCTGTGTTTATAGCAAATCAAACAATCTTTAAAGGTGTGTACCGCCCCCTGCTGGTGGAAGGAAGCAAGGCAGGAAAAAAGAAAAAGAAAAGAAAGGGCTTGTGACTTATTAGGCTTGTAAGTAAAGCACCTAAACCCTGAACAAAAAGTACATCATGAGGAAAAACTGGTACCAAGAAAGCTAACTCACGGCGGTTTATACCAAAACTGTCCAAGTCTGTCCAAAAAGTCACTTCATTTCATCCTATTAGACAACTGTGTGAAATTGTAATATTAGTACATACATTCTTCAGTTATGGCAACGACGTGTTTTGTAGGTCACAGTGACTTTTGACCACCAAAATTCTAATAAATTCACAATTGAGCCAAAATCCAAAGAAATTCAGAATGAAGACAGGCAAATAGCGCTGAAGCAAATTTCTTTACTGAAACGAACAAATGAATTTTACAAATTGCTTCAGTTATTTCTCTTCAGGAGGAGACAACGAGAACAGACGGCTCATCTCCTGGGTCAACGGGTAACATCTTAAAATAGACTACATGACATTTACACTTCACAGGTTCCTGTGAAAAATACACATAGATCATGTTTTACAAAACAACGCGATAAAATAGAATAGAAAATCCCCCCCCCTCCCCATGTACAACTCTGTTGATACTTTATGAATAAAATAAATTCATTCTCCACTGGACTGATGGAAGCAGGGTCCTTGAATTGGCAGCGACTAACTGGAAAGCGCCCGATCCTCTGTCCGCAGTCACAACAAGAACACGTTCACAGGTATATGATGACATCCGAAGGCCACCGTGTCCTGTAACTAGTGCAATGTGACCAATGGGCTTGAGGGGCGCGCTATCCGTAAGACATTTTTATAAACGCACAATTAACATTCTAAAACCTCTTTTTCTTTTACAAATAGGCAATGGCAGCAAAAAAAATAAATCTCAAAACGTCCTCGCAAACTGGACTTAAATAAAAGTGCGATGCACAACTTTCAGTAGAAGAGTGAGGGAACAATTGGGTAGACAAAGCGCATTAAAAATCTGAATGGGTTCTTTAAAATTTGTCTATATACTGTAGAAAAAAATAGAACATACATCATCAACCTCAACCTCCGCAGTGTTACTGTAATGCAGGGGTGACTTTCTCAAAGCACCTTAATAAATAGGCTGGTCGAAACAAGCTATACTGAGTTCTTCTAAATTAAAAGGTAAAGGAATGCTGTTTATTGTTATAGTTAAAGAGGAGGCATCGGGGGATTAAATGGCCTTGCTCCTACTTAAAGAAATATGCCATCCATATATTATTCATATTTATGTCTCCATTTGTCACAATCATGTCATCCGGAATGCTGTGGTAAACAATTCTACTCACAGGTGTGTGAAGTTGTCGGGGGATTCTTTCAAACAACAAAATTATTCAGTAAAAAACTTTTAAATTGCTCACACGAAGTCTGCAGCATTCCACTCGGGACCTCAGTCTGTCCAAAACTGTGTATCAAACTATTTATTTTCAAAGATCAATACATATCTTGGTCACATGGTTAACGGAATAATCTCAACTCAAAGGCCACTTACTAGCTTTTTTTAGAGCTTCAAATTGTAGTTGAGAGCCCAGAGAAAAGCGAGTAAGACAGGATTATTCTGTCACACTACTGTTACGAAGGTCATGAATTAATGCCATGCTCAAAAAAGGTTTGTTTAAATGATCTGGTTCTTTTGTAAACTCTCAAATATTGATGTCCACTTTAAAAAGGGCAGACTATACTTCAAAACTTTTTGGGTAAACACCAAAATGTGTCCCGTAGCACCGAGCAGAAAAAGCTGTCGAGGGCCAAAAAGCTGTTGGTGAGTATCTGGTGAGATTAGTAATCATGTCTACGTACTCTTCAATCAGATAGTTCCGCATAGCAATTGAAATTTGAACCTTTTCAATGTTCTTTTAATTTCCACAACATTTAACTTTGGCTTCCTTTTTCTTTTTTCAATGCACACATCCGTAAAAATCTTAAAAATTAAAAAAGATCTACAATTTTCTCAAAGTAAGGTATCAAAACAAGAACTGATTTGGTATTGGTACAGAAAGGTACTGTACCTACAGTAGTATAGAAAAGCGTTTAGTTTTAGTACTTTTCTGTACGTGCGTGTTTGTTTGCTGTTAAAAATAATCTCCCTGTAACTTCATTGTTTCAAGAAATGAGGGGCCCATGAAGGATTGCAGGTACAAACTTTCTGTGCATCATTCCAGGCCACGCGTGGCGAGTAGCTAACAGATTCAAACGTTTTGGGTGGAGTACTCCTATCATTTAAAAGGATAATACTAGTGCAATGTCGTTTTCCGATATACTCCTGTAAAGAGTCCGACTGTGGCTATATCGGCCTGTTCGGAAAAATACCTGTTTCAATGATGTTCTTAAACTTGAGAGGTTCGTAAAGCCAATAAGATTTTCAGCAAGATGATGGATGAGGTCATTGACGAGCCTAGCGTTAGCGTGGAGCTCTGCTACCCGACACATTCGGTACCTTTTGTGTGGGCTCCTGTTGGTTTTTATATGTAATGTAAAGAAATGTCTTGCTCTGGCTATGCAGACTATCTACGTCCATGTGTTTCAAGTAGATAATCAATATCCATTGGGAGCAGACCATAGAAATAGGATAGGAGTAGAATGGACATTGTACTGTTTTCCGTGGTTATTTGACTAGTACAACAAAACAAAAAGGCGATTTTTAGCCAGCTAGCTAGCTAGCTAGCTAGCTCGTCTTTCTCCAGAGAGATGGCGAGTGCTGCGGAGGGACCGTTAAGACCCAGAGCTGCCGCTGGCCACCAACCCGCTGCTCTGCTCATTTTCTGTAACCAGTGTAGCGTTGAAAGCTTAGCTAATCCCACCATGCTTTAATGCTACACTTATCTGTTGATAGCATTGTGTTTTCCTATGCTGTGTGTGGAGGAAGTTGTGACATTTTACTTATTTATTTAGGCTCTCCACGCTTCGTAACGTTACTCCAATGCTCGTTTTAGTCCTTACTGCAAAACATTACCTCAGCGAGTCCACCATTTGCAATAAGTTGGTTTAGTTTATGCGGTAGTTAGCCCGCTACAATGGTCGCAACGGCGACACTACATATAAAAATGGCTGCAGCTCTGACCATCCTGCTACATGGATTTTAATGGGAATGTCCGTTCTACTCCTATTATATTTTAATGGAGTAGACAGAGCAAAAAAGACTGGGTGTAGCCAATTTAGCCTAGCGAGCTAATAGTAATCCACCACTATAGTATTACACATTTAGGGTCCTGCATTGTTCTGTAATATTGTGGCCCTTTGCCAATGTCTAGTTTTAAGGACGTCATTATTTAAAATGATGACATGGTGCATATTCCTACATAAAGTTGTGTTCCATCAAATTAACATGGCAGAACGAGCCTCCTCAGAATACGGAGCCTGGCAGGTATCAGGGATAACGTCTTTAGAACTGAATGGTGAGTCAATTAATCAATTAGTCAAATCAATATAAAATGAATAAAAAAAAATATTGTTTTAGTCTTTTTCTTTCAAGCAAAAAACGGTAATCAAGGAATAATTGAAATAAGGATGTTAGTTTGAAAGCATTTATTCAGCCATGTGAAGGCACAACTTAGTAATTTACTAAATAAAATAAATCAAAACTACCTTTTATACCTGTCAGGCTCCGTATCATAGCCACTAATGGCAGCAGGAAATAAATAAAACGAGGGAGATATTAATCTCTAAACATAAACACGTATGTGGCAGAGGTAATTGAAATGTTTAGTTCAGAGCAATTAATTTAACATTAAAACTTAAAATGCTACTTTCTTGAACAAATGCCATTTTTTTGTATTGCTTCCTACTTTTATGTACGTCAGCCTACTGAACTGTGTGCGGAGTCCTATGGAAAATAAACGGAACTTACATAACTGCCGTTTCTTTGAGCGTAGTCAAACAAAGCAAACAAAATTCTTGTTTGAGTTAACAAAGATGGATGAACGAGAAGTAAAAAAAAAAAAAAAAAAAAAAAAGTATAATAAAAAAATGGAGAACAGTCCAAAGCGGGTCCTGAAGGAAGTCATCTGGAGCTACACTCTCTCAGTGGCTAGCTGCTAAGTTAAGGTTACAGTGAGCACAGTTCAGTCTGTCAGTGCTGGTGGGGTGTGTGTGTGTGTGTGTGTGTGTGTGTGTGTGTGTGCATAGAGAGCGATGGCTACTCCATGATGGTTCTGTAAATCACAGGCTCTATGTAGTCCCCCCTGTAACGCGAGTTGATCACTCTCTGCCTCTTTGACTGCTTGATGATCTCCTTCTCTTCAAAGATGCCGTCAAATCTCATGTCTGACGCTTTAGACTGCGGAGACAAACACAAGGCCACATGACAAGGCGGACACATCTTTTCAATCAAAAACTAGGTATTAGGTAGATTAAAGAGTCAATGTGTGAGGTTGGGGTTGCATTTACCAGTCTGGATTTGACTCTCTTGGGGAGTTCCTCATCCAGAGCATAGACGTCGTCTCTCTTGGCTGTTAGCTGCGAGCCATCCTCAAATTCCACCTGCAAGCGCAGCAAAATATAATGTCAGGATTATTTCACACACAGTCCCTGAAATTAAATTACTGGAGAAATCTTTCAGGTGCCGCTAGCGATTCAAGAACACATGCCGTGTCAATGCTGGAATAGATGGGGGCAAGGGACAGTCCAGCAGATGGTGGTAATGCAGCACTCATGAATGCCATCAAACTCAACAGAAGAAGAAGAAAAGGATGGGGCAAGGCAGTGGTGTACTGGCCATATCCCAGTGGGCCCCTGCATCGGTGGGCCGTCAAAGAGGCCCTGTCTTTCGGTCTCTACCATAGACTGTATATAAGAAGTGGACGTAGTCGTCGTGACGCCACCCATTGGTTGATGTTTTGAAGCCTTAAGTTTGGCGATTTCACCGTCGCCATCTTGGAATATGGCCGACGCCATGTTGTTGATTTTGCAACAAACGGTGTTACCATATTTAAATGTGGGGGAGTGACACAGAGACGCCTCTGGTAGCGGCAGCGACCTGTCCATCACAGTAGCCCCGCCCTAAAGCATCCCCTGCTTCATGGTCTGTTTGACTCTAAATGGACCATAATTTACTAAATGAACATCATGCTGTATTGAAGAAGACTTGAAACTAGAGATTGAGACATAAACTCATGTTTACAATGTTTACTGAGGGAATAAATCAAGAGAGAAGTAGAGTCATTTTCTATAGACTTCTATACAACCAGAGGAGTCGCCCCCTGGTGGTCAGGAGAGAATGCAGCTTTAACACATGAAGCTTTGACTTCTATACAACCAGAGGAGTCGCCCCCTGGTGGTCAGGAGAGAGAATGCAGCTTTAACACATGAAGCTTTGACTTCTATACAACCAGAGGAGTCGCCCCCTGGTGGTCAGGAGAGAGAATGCAGCTGTAACACATGAAGCTTTGACTTCTATACAACCAGAGGAGTCGCCCCCTGCTGGTCAGGAGAGAGAATGCAGCTTTAATAATAATAATAATAATAATAATAATAATAATAATAAGAATAAGAAGAAGAAGAAGAAGAAGAAGAAGAAGAAGAAGAATTAAAGCTGCGAGCAGCGATGATCAGGCCCTCGCGCCCTTAGCGACATCGAGGCTACTTGCCGGACGCCGGTTGACACGTCCCGGCTTGACCATCAGACACTGCGTAAGCGGCTTGGAGGATATTTCACGCGTGGAGCAGCGGCGTCGTCAAGTAATTTTACAGGGGCTTGAAGATCAATTCAAGAGTATTAACCCTTCTGTTATGTTCAGGGTCAAATTGACCCGTTTCAAAGTTAGAAAAAAAATCTAGAAATTTTCTAGAAAAAATATTTTTAAGTACTTTTTCTGTATGAAACTTCTTCTGGTTGCCTTAATTAGTGTAATCAACGTAAAAAAAACCCCAAAAGGGTTCATATCGTGTATATGCAACCCCCCCTGCAGGTTAATATTACAGAGATGATATTCGGGTCAATTATTTGACCCAGCAATGAAGGTGGAGGCTATAAGGGGTCAAAAGTCTCTCTCTCTCTCTCTCTGGGAAAACCCCGCCCACACTTAGCAGGGGAGGGGCGAAACATACAAACGGGTTGCTTGGGAGTCCTACCAACATTACACTCTGCAGATACATACAACACAGCAGCTTACTGTAGGACAACATGAGCAACAGAAACAAAAGGACGACAGCCCTGGTGGCTCTGCAGCTCTTCCTTGATCACGACAGTGAAATAGAGGAGGATGAGTCTAAAGATGAAGACCATCTTGAGGTCAATTCAGATTATAATGGTACTGATCATGAACCATCAGATGAGGAAAGTGATATACGTGTTCCTCCAAGCGAGACATTCGTGTCGAAAAAAATCCTCACCCAATACACATCAGCCAAGACTGTCTGCTGAAAATATTCTAAAGACGGTGCCAGGCCCCAGCAGGATGGCAGTGACTCGTGTCACAGACATCAAGTCAGCTTTTGAGCTGGTCATTCCAAACTCAATACAGAAAGTAATTCTAGAAATGACGTCTAAGGGAGAAGTGGAAGGAGCTGGATGAAACGCATTTACATGCATATGTAGATCTCCTTATACTTGCTGGGATCTATAAAGAAAGAAAGAATGTTGTGCTCATGAACACTCTCCATAGAAATGCTGAAATCAGCACCAGAGAGGACGAGAAACCATGATTCTAGATTACAATGCCACAAAAAAGGGGGTGGACAATTTGGACCAAGTAACGGGGTCCTACAGCACCAAGAGAATGACTGCATGCTGGCCTTTGGGCTGTTTCTTTACACTATAAATAAACATAAGTAAAGTTTACTTTCAATACAAATCCTTATGACTCATTTGGCTTGATTTTGAGGGAGCGGGTCAATATGACCCTGAACAGCAGAGGTGTCTCATCTCTATTTATCTACATCACCCCATGAAAAAAAGAAAGTTTCAAAATACTAAAACAATTTAGACAAAAATACATGTTATGGTAGACTAATGCAATTTATATCTAGATTTTTCCAATGTACCTACAAAATTGTTTGAACATGTATTTTTCATGAAAACGAGTGAGTTATCCTCATTGAACTATGATCTATGGAGGGGTGAATAACTGCATTCCACTAAATACTGATTGAAGTGTTAGTAATGGGGTTGGTGATGAGGTACAAACTATATTTATTAGGATTCTTTGGTTTCTGACAACTTTTGGATGATTAAACATGCACCGGGTCAAATTGACCCGGGAACATCATTGCTGTACATGAGAAACGAACATAACAGGAGAGTTAAAGAGTTAATAATGATATGCGGAAGTCTTCAAGCCATGATTCTCATCAAGCATGTCTACTTTGGGATGTCTACTTTGGGACAGTTTTGACAAAGTATAGTTGATTTACAATAGCTTGATGTATGAACGCAAACAATGTAAAATAGCCGCCACACCACGTTGTTCCATGAAACCTCAAGCTTTTGATGATCACTAAGTTTTTTTCATTGTACTGACCAAATTTGAAGTGGATCTGATGAATTCCCTAGGAGGGGTTCGTTACAGAAAAGCGCAGAGAAATAGACAAAAAGAAAAAGAAAAATCCCACAAAACTCAAGATGGCCGGCTTCTGGTACGGTTTGGAGCATTGTCCCTGGAGACTTATTTTTAAGTTGACATGTGTTACATATGCCTACCAAATTTGAAGTGGATCTGATAAAGTCCCTAGGAGGAGGTGGTTAAAGAATAGCGGCTACAAAATAGACAAAAATAAACCAAAGAAATCACAGAAAATTCAAAATAGCCAGCTTCTGGTACAGAGACTTATTTTTAAGTTTAGATGTACTACATACGCCTACCAAATTTAGTATATCTATGTCTAACCTACTGCGAGAGCTGCTTTGTTGAAATTTGGTTGAATTTTGTTGAACTTTTGTAGGGGGCGCTATCGAGCCGATTTTACATTTTGAAGCATTAAAATCATACCATTTAACTACATTTAGGTCATTAAATGTGTCTGCTATGTTTGGGTGTGTTTTGAGCATTCTTAGCCCCTCAAAAACATCTTTGTTTTCAAGGCAAAGAGTGCATCTTTACGGCAACAGGCTTTTAACAACTTTTAATCACTAAGGTTTTTAGATTATACTGTCCAAATTCGAAGTGGATCTGATAAATTCCCTAGGAGGAGTTCGTTCCAGAAAAGCGCCTAGAAATAGACAAAAATGAGCAAATAAATCACACAAAAATCAAAATGGCCGACTTCCGGTACGGTTTAGAGCATGGTCCCAAGAGACTTTTGTTTAAGTCTACATGTGATACATGTGCCTACTAAACTCTGTATATCTATGTCAAACGTACTGCGAGGGCTGCATCGTTGAAACTTGGTAGGGGGCGCTATCGAGCCAACATTCCACTTTGAATCATTAAAATATTATCAGGTAACTACATTTATGACTTTAAATGTGTGTGCCAAGTTTAGTGACATTTCAAGCATGTTTAGTCCCTCAAAAGAACCTTCGTTGTAGACGGCGAAGAAGGGGTCGCCACGGCAACGGCGTTACACGAAATCTCAAACGCTTTGTGGGCTGGCATTTTAAAAATCTTCCGTTTGTGTGGAAGTAATTTGATGTTGATCTGATCTACCTACTAAGAAAAAGCCAAAGTATAGAAACCTTTACTTCCAGTTACCAGTAGGTGGCGCTATGACTGATTCAAAATTAGACTGTACATGTCTTCAAGCCTGGAGTCTCATCATACACGTGACATTTGGAAATGATCTGATCATGTGGAGTCGAGTTACATCGGTTTATTCGCTCACGGCGAAGGATCGATATTCGCCGATGCTCCGAGTCGCCGCCCTTCATCGGATTCTTACAATCTTCACCGTGTTGCATTATCAAAGTCTTAAGGCTTTTCTGACAAACTTTGAGAGGGATCTGATTAATCTGTGAAGAACAGGGCTTACCAGTATAAAACATTTCATTTTTGTTGCCACTAGGTGGCGCTATGACTTTGATTCTATATTATCATATGGATGTCTTCAGGGTCAGGATGTCATGACATATGAGTAATATGGAGCAGATAAGTTAATGAACGGCGGAATTACAACAACTTCCTGTCTCGTGGCGAATGGTGTTTTTTTGAAAATGCTCCCTACTCACATAGTTCGATATTTTTTAAATCTTTTAACAACTTTTCACTGCAAAGGTCTCAAGATCATACTGGCCGAATTTGAAGTCAATCGGGTTAAATCTCTAGGAGGAGATCGTTCTAGTACAACGCCTGAAAATGATGAAAACGCTGAAAAATGCTAAAAAAGCCAATATTGGGCAGATAAATGCATCGCCCCCTAGTGTTTGAAAATAATGAAAATCATAGGGTCAGTTAATGGAAGCGATGTGGACATATACTATACATTTGGTGATGATAGGCCAAGTGATTTGGAAGTTAAGTGGATTGAAAACTAAGCCACTCCCCTTAGAAGTTGATTGGTCCTTTTTGTTCTCAACACAATGAGATATCAACAAGACTTTCATAACGTTTAATGACATTGAACCAATAATGATCCACAGAACATTTTGTAAGAATCGGACCCAGCGTTTAGGAGGATTTTGAGAAAAAAGTGTTTTTCACAAAATTCAAAATGGTTACAATAGGTCCTCTCGGACCGACTTCGTCGGTCGCTCGGGCCCTAATGAACATGCCAGTTTCAATACGGTCCTCTCGGACCGACTTCATCGGTGCTCGGACCCTAATTACATCTAGTGTCTGATAAGCCTTTAAGCTCATGGATTTGTTACTCAAACTGGACTTTATGTATGCAATTTCATTGCATCACCAGAACCCGAAACCAAGCCCTCACCAACATGCATCGTTTGAATGCAGGGCTGTTTTCTGGATGGCTGCTTAGACTGAAGGCCAGCAGATGTGGTGGAATGACCTAACAGTAACGTTAACTCAAATTTGATTGAGTGAGGGACGGATTAAAGCTGACTAAACCCAAATATTGCAGCTACCGTCAACTGTGAAACTACTCAGTCATCAGACAAACGTACTGATATCACCATCCATATCACCCTCTTTACCCCCCATGAGTATTTCTCTAGATCCGCACCATGTCATGTGGCACAAAACACACACACACACACACACACACACACACACACACACACACACACACACACACACACACAAAGGAAATCTTACCAGGTACATGTGGATGGCATGCGCGGCCACAAATTTGGCCCCATACACCAGGCCGTCTGTCCATCGCACCTGAACCACGTCACCCTGGGGTGGTGGTCCCAGCTGAGCACAGTCTCGGCTCTAAAAGGACAAAACACAGGTTGCAGAGTTCTGACTGAACAAAAGCATAGCTGTTCACATCTCGACATGTGCAAATCAATATGATAGATTGAAATATTCACGAGGACCGTGTTCACCCCTTGCCCAAGTAAAATCTAAACGTCAATTCATACTCGATCAATATGAAACTACAGTCAACAACAATCAACACTTGTGTTTTTCACATTAAAAGCTTACAGAGAGCAATAAACGACACTGAAGGCTTTCCCCCATGGAAAAGATGTTTTCGCTCTTCTCCTGACAGGCTTCGGTATGACTTTGATTGACAGATGGTTCATCACATTTTTTTTATTTCAAATATTTTTTGTTTTTTAAAGTGTCTTCCCTTTTCTAACATATTTCAATGACGGCTTCTCAGATGGTTCTGTGTGACAAACCGTGGTGGGTCAGGTTGAAAAAATTAGTTAGTCCATACATACAGCTTCTAATGAGATACGTCAAAATGCACATAAAAATAAGTGAATGGAAACACGGCTAAAGTAGGTCCAAATTTACCAAACGACACAATATGAGGTTTAATGTACTTTAAGAGGAAAATGACACATTTTACATTTCTTTGAAATGACAAGATAAAGATAAGCTAGCGAGACCTACCACGATGTCTTCGGGGAAGAGATTGTCGCTGAAGGAGCCGTCATCAAAGTTGACCTCGTAGAACGTTTCTTTAGACAGCTGCACCACGTCACACTGGTAGTAGCGGCCGTTCTTGTGCTTGCATATCACCTTCTGTCCCACAGTCAGCTCGTGCATGGCTGCCTTATTGCGCTGTCAGAGGAGAGTCAGGAAACCACATCTTCATGACTTACTACCCGCTCCAGTAGTCCCTCACATTTGGTGCCCTTTAATGGAACAGAACTGGACGAGGCTTCCCCTGCATCTCCAGTTCACAATAGGTCAGTATGTTAACAGATCCCCAGAAGCTCCTTACCTCAATCTGAGTGGGGCCTTTGTGTCGGCAGCAGGTGACGTGCACCACAAAGGGCCATTCCTCAGGCTGCATGAGTACTCCGGCAGCCTGGGCACAGGTGGGGTGGTAGGCGGTGGGACAGCGGCCGTGGGAGCACTGCACACAGCAGCCGGACGCCTTCTTCATCCTCTTCTTACAGTAGTAACATTTCTGTCACAGATTCAAACACAGGAGCCAATGCTCAGGAAAGTGCAGCGGATTGGAAAGGAGTCATGGCAAGGTGGAGTACACACGCTGAAGCCTTTACACTTCATGGCTTCACATCCTGTTAGATCAAATGGCCTTCAGGAAGTTTACAGCACAGATGGCTGGACATTCCCTCAGTTTCCAGTCTGTCCTCATTGTAGTTATGTGGGCTGCAGTACTACAGAGAGGACCACAGTTTGGGACAGAGATACACTGTAAATGAGGCCTTTATTTACCTCGCCTGCAGAGGGAACCAGAAACGAGTTTATATTAGAGGAAGTAGCCTGCTACGTTCTTTGCTAGATAACGGTACACTCCTGGCCCGTTGATTTGAATGGGAATGTCCATTCTACTCCTATTCTGATATTATGGACTGTACTTAAACTGTGTTTCGTTCACCTCGGCATGCTCTCTCTCTCTTTTTACAGAAGCCTACAGTCTCTCTAATGTGCACAAAACATTCAGGTAGCAGCTTCTTTTTTTCTCCAGATAAAACGCCAACACCGCGCCATGTTGACGTGGCAAGTCATATAAAGGCGTAACTTATAACTAATGAATTAATCAGTTGATTTAATGAGTGACATAATGACAGAACAAATGTTGTGCAACAAGGAATTTGTTGGTTTGTGTGTCTGTAGTCAGTCAAAGACCATTTGTCTTTCCCTTTTTGCTGTTAAAGGAATAAAAACTATATAAACTGTATACAGTACCTCCCTATGCTTATAGAAATAGGGGGAAAAGAGTGCGACGCCTAAAAATTGAAGCATATCAGTACAAACCAAAAAAGGTTGTAAAACGCACACACAAAAATTCCTTCACATGAGGATAATCCAGTAAATGCTTTGTTTGGCAAAAGTTGAGTGGAAATAGTTGTGTTGTGTTCGGGCGCTCCACTCTTGTTATTCACATTAGATAGCAACCTTTTTCTGGGACTATGGAGAGTTTGGGGAAGTGAGTTCAATAAACAATTTGTATTGTTTTTGGTTAAACTATTCCCTTTAAGCTACAGTAAAACAACACTTCCTGCTCAGATGTTTCACATTAAAAGCATTCCAGCCTTCCTAAAGGCCACATGTTACTTGTAGGCCGTTCATCTCTACGAGTGAAGAACTGAAAAACTGGATGACTTGTTGTCCAGATGGAAGAAGTGCTGTGGGAAACGTACATTATCTTTAATCTACTGTGAACAGGTGATTGACTCCCCCTTGCCTTTAGTAACAATCAGCCTTTTGTTCATGCTGGCCATTGTTCGAGACTCGGCAATTACTATTAAAAACAGCTTCCAGTGGAGAGTGGAAAGATAGCTTCTCCATTAAAGTGTGACTGTTATTTGAACTCACCAGTTTAAATCTCTGCAAAGGGATTCCACTTAAATCCACAGGACTTCTTTCAGTGATGTTGACAAAGCGTGCCTCCAGCACAGCCACTGCACACAGCACATGTACCCACCTGCAACACACACACGCACAGACACACAAACACAAGTGTTCACAACGGAACTTTATCGAGCAGTAAGCCGCCTATTCTGTCCATTTCCTGAAGCACACAGCTCCTATCTGCACGGATTTGACATTTAACCACGTAGTGTCTGTGTGCTGCTGGGTCTTCTGTTGTGTGGTAATATGAGCATAATGTTTGTTTCTCAGTAAGATTACTCATATTTGTTGTGGTCATATAGAGTGGTTATTTGCAAATGTTTTGCAAATTTCAAATGTTTAGGAAATAATAGATTGTATTTTAATGAATAAAAAAAAACAAATCTTCATTAGTAGTTTTAATGATGTATTATGAGCTGCTTAGAGCTAGTGTTAGGAAGGTAAACAGGTCATAGTTCAAATCTATATCCATCAAACAACTGGATTTATTCAAGTTTCTCGGAAAACACTATATTTTTTAGATTACATTTGAACACATCACGATAACGTTATAATTTACCTTCACCCAATACTCATTGTTATTGAATAGAGCTTGAGCGCATCAATGTAACTTAATGAAACCTCCTCACATTAGCTGTTAGCTCTATTATTATCCAAGCAGGACCGTGCTGCTCACTGGCTGCTAACAGCTAACGTTAACTAGCTTGAGCTCACAATGTAGCATTAACAGGGAAAACTAGAATTACTGCCTCGCGGCTGGAGCTTCCACCTAGTCATGTTGCAATGTCCAAAATATCTTTGCATCATCATTTTATGCTTTTAGACATTTGTGTAAAATCATCATAATTTTCATATACATTTTTGGAGTTATGGCTAGAAATGTTTTGAGAGGTCACAGTGACCTTTGACACCCATATTCTGATCCGTTCATCCTGTGGGTCCAGGTGGATGTTTATGCCAAATTTGAAGAAATTCCCTCCAGGCCTTCCTGAGATATCCAGTTCACGAAGATGGGACGGACTAGTTTGCACGTGTCAGGATGTACGGATCGGGCAGCTAGCGACACGTGTTGTTGTTGTTCCCGTGTAGCGTGAAAGAGCTGATTCATGATATGATAACGCGATTATCAACGTGCAGCAGATGTACATGAGGACTCTGGAACAACTTACTTGTTGTTGTTGGCTTTCTGCAAGGCTCCGCCTCTCAGCGAACACAAACAGCAATTCTGCAAATAGAACGTGTCACTGATCAGCTGTCCAGAGTAACCAACTGTACATGTGAGCCTCTGGGTTAAAGCTGAGGCTCCTCAGTTCTCAAGTATGCAGGCCCGCCCATTGCAGCATCACTCCGCCCTCATTAAGCTTTGTTTATACTCGCGCTTGGCGCTGTAGCGCGAGCTCTGAGCACGAACGGAGGCTTTCATACTCTGTGTGTTGCATTATTCTCCAAAACACCAGAAGGCGAAAAAATAAATAAATGAACCGTGAAGAATCAAAAAGATGGGTGAGATATGATCATAGACTGGAGGTGTTCTGGCCAAAAGCCATAGACCAACCTCCCCAATGAAGAGGAGGGATTGTATTTATCTGTCAACTCATATCTCATATTCATGGAATACTTTATGTCCTTTGTACAAGCCCTGTTAAAAAACAAAGGTTTAACAACCTGTAAACAATTAGATTTGGCTGCAAAATATTTACTCAAATGGAGATTTTTAAGACCTCCTGTTTTAAAGCGTCTAAACAGGAGACACTTTAATGTTTGTGGGCCATTGGAAATAACTACTTTAGGCCTGAGCCACTTTAACTACCACCTGGGCTCCGATTGAACAATGACGCAGCGCGTGGAGCGGCCACTGACCTCCGTCATGGCGTTGGCCTTGCAGCGCGCACACTTCCACTCCTTGCTCACACTGGCAGGATCCACACCGTAACAGCCTGGAATACACAAACACAGACACACAGTCTGACACACTGGTGTGGGAGCTGAGAGAATCACTCTCGTGCCTTCATGAAGGTCTGTTGGCATGCGCTGCCGTCCACAGACAGCGTTGTTAAGTCAGAGCAGCTTTAAGGGGTTGTGTTGTGGCCAAGATGTGCAGCACATTTCCTGTCATGATGACGTATGAAAAACGTTCGGGAATGAAAACTCAGAACATGAGATGCGTGCGTGCGTGAGAGTGTGTGTGTGCGTGAGAGAGAGAGTGTGTGTGTGAGAGAGAGAGAGAGAGAGAGAGAGAGAGAGAGAGAGAGAGTGTGTGTGTGTGAGAGAGAGAGTGTGTGTGAGAGAGTGAGAGTGTGTGTGTGAGAGAGAGAGAGAGTGTGTGTGTGAGAGAGAGTGAGAGTGTGTGAGAGAGAGAGAGAGAGAGAGAGAGAGAGAGAGAGAGAGAGAGTGTGTGTGTGTGTGTGAGAGAGAGAGTGTGTGTGTGTGTGTGTGTGTGAGAGAGAGAGAGTGTGTGAGTGTGTGACGGACTAGTTTGCACGTGTCAGGATGTACGGATCGGCTGGAGCGTGAGTGTGTGTCAGTACTGACTGGTGTGAACCCGGATGTTGCACTGAGAGCAGCTGATTAGGAGGCTGGTTCCGTCTTCCTCCAGGTGCGGTGTGACGGGCTGCTCCTCACACTCGGAGTCCTCCTCTGTGGTGGTGGTGAAGCACATCTCCGGGATCAGAGGCTTGGTCCGCATCCGCCCACCGGCCACCATGACGGGGCCGTCTACACCGCTCGCACATTCAGTCTGACGGCAGACACAGTGTGCAGACACGTGGAGCTTACAACACTGCGCAACGGCTAATATCATATTCTGAATACGGACTCTTCTGAAAAATCAACCGGTTCACAGGACGGTTACGTTTGTGCCGTCAATCACGGTAAAAATGGGATGGAAAATATCCCAATGTCAGCAGCAGTAAGAAAAGGGTGAAGTTTTTACACAAACACTTCAATGTATTAGGGAGACGTGCAGGTGTCGAGGAAAAAAAACTAATTCTAATTAGACATTTGTTCCAAATTTGAAGACATTTCCACAAGATGTTCTTGAGATATTGCGTTCACGAGATAGAGAAGAACATGAGGTCACAGTGACAACGACCTTTGACCACCAAATTATCATCACTTCATCCTTGTTTGTGCCAAATCTGAAGAAATTGATATTGTGTTCAGGGGGAAGGAAAAGATAGACCCTGGCTGCCTCTGGGGCGGGGCTATAGAAAGTAATTAGTGTGCATAAGTTGATAAATCATGCTTTGAATTAATCATTTTTGGGTAAGAATTAAAATAATATAATGTTAAACAATGTTTAATATTGAGCTTGACAATTTCATCTTAAATCAGGGCTTCAGTATAATAACAGTAATATAGTTACCGACTATCTCATTGGTCGCACCAGCACATAAGTTTGGTCGCACCATTTCTTTTTGGGGTGGAATTTAACTAGGTTCATTTACTCAAGTACTGGAGTTAAATACAATTTTGACATACTTGTACTGTACTTGAGTATTTCTGTTTCCTGCTACTTTATACTTCTACTCCACTACATCTCAGAGGTAAATACTGTACTTTTTACTGCACTGCATCGGACAGCTTCAGTTACCAACCTGTTGATCTTGGAAACCACAGTTGAAGATCTCAGCTCAAGGCCCAGTTACTCATTGCCTCTGGAGCATGAGACCGTCTTCATGTTTCAGGGATGTGGCGGATAACAACGTTGCTTCACCGACAAACAGGCAGAATCTGTAGTATATCCATATCACTGCGTCCAGAACCAAAACGGCATTAAAGCCAAGTATTTTATTTAGATTAGATTATTAACGTACAGACGCCTGTTTACTTTGCACTGCATTAGCGTAAGGCTATATAGTGGTACAGGTGCAACTAGGACTGGGCGATATAGCCAAAATCCTCCATCCCAGGCCACATGGAGTAAAAGTCCCAACCCAGTCTAATATTAATATGATGGAAAGGATTCAATATTTTTCGGCACCTCAATACTAAAACACGGCTGCAAGCCTGCTGCCAACACTGAGCGCGCCTCACTAACTGATCAGAGTGGACGTCGAACCTGAAACTACCCGTTACAGTAACTTGACACCGTCACAGGAAGGCTTAGTAGATTGTCCTGCCACAGAAGGGCTTTACAGGAACACTCCACTGATTTAGTATTGTACCTCTAAGAGGCCAATATATCCAAACTCGTTGTCCCTAATGTGGGTCATGCTTGAAAAATCTTGTGTTTCCCATTATGCAACTGGGTTGCTTCTTTCTTCAGATCCACCCTGCCTACTAAATGGCCACTTTTTCAATCCCCACACTTCTAGTTCATAACGTAGGCTTTTTTTTGTTTGTTAAAAACGTATAGTTTCCCTCACAAACCGAGATAACCGTGATGATGTGTTCAGGGTAGTTTGTGTGCGTATGAACTACTTTTCTCCCCAGGACACCTGCTGGTCGGTCTGTAGGGTCTATGTGTCGGTGTGTGAGCGTGAGAGTCTACTCTGGTACAGATTACCTGCTGGTATGTGTGGAACAGCGTGCAGATGGAGCAGTATGGAGCTTTGGATCCCATGCGCTGGTTGTACACCCTCTCTTTCTTCAGGTTGGGAGGTCTGCTCTGCCACAGGTGAGCCAGAGGTTTAGCCCAGGTCTCCCCTTCCAGACCCCCCTCCTCCACTGGGGGGGCCTCCTCCGGAGCCTCTGAGGGACAAACAAGCACAACAGCAAAGTTAGCGTACGCGTTCAGATCAGAGGTCTCGTTGACCCAATATTTTCCGTGATTGACAGATACAAAATAAAATAAATCTAAAGGCTGTCCTTAGTGGCCTCCACTGGCGGAACATAAAGTGACCACACAGTCGGTGTCTCTGTTCATATTTTCTCTCCATGCCCTTATAAATACATAATCTATACACTTGTTCTGTAAATTAATTATTTAAAAAACAAAAACACACAGAGCGATCGCCTTCACAATGTCCTTGTCTCTGTATTGGACGCCGTCCTCACTCCAAAAGTACAAATTTGTTTAAAAAAAAAAAAGATAGATGTAATCATTTTTAAAATTCAGAAAGTGTTTTTATCTAATGTAATATTCTGCTTCAATCCACATTTGTTGGCGTTTATTCTATCAAAAACAACACTTTCGCTGCGGTTAAAAAACTGTTTGCTTTACCACTTGCCGCGGCGAACACAAAGGACGGCTCGCACACGTATGAACAGACATTCGAAGCTTCACTGTAAAGCTTCAAGTTTAAAAAATGATGGCATTGTTTCCTTTGCACACACAAAATGGACAGCTAGCGGACTGTGAGAAGATATTCACTGAATTTGACAAAAAGTGGATCGTATGAGAATCACAGACTCCACCTGTCTTATTATTACCATCAGAAATTGAAAACGACTATAATTGATTATAATGGCATTTTTACGGCATCAAGACTGACCACCGATTCAGATCTAATCACAACTAGCGGAGGAAGTCCGCCTAAGAGATCTGAAGCCCCTTTCTCTAACTGGGCATTCATATTCATCCAATATTAAGTGTGACGGTGAGGCAGTCCAGTTCAGTTGCTGTAGTTGATGCGACAGACCTTCATCACTCATGCCGTCCTTTATGAGCGGATGGTGGCCTGGCAGCTGTCCTAGGTCACTCTCTGGCTCTCCATCTCCTGCCACCTGCTCTGCTACCTGCTGGAGACACGCCCACTGTTACTGTCAGCATCCAGGCAGGACGACCTCTCCAAAAGGACATACTGGAAGATGATCACTTTCCCATGCTTACAAAAACTAAAACTTCACCGCACAGTGAATATTCAGATATTCATTTTGTCTTGTTTCTGCAGCGTTTTGATGCAGCACGGACTGTTAAAAATAACTCTTATTGCGTTCAAGGACGTGCCATCATCTGCGCTAAAGTCATCCTTTAAATGCAACAAACAGAAAATCCACTTGTATTTGCATAATTGTTTACTTTTTGGATTGCCTATCAGTGAAATGCTTCTTACTGGCATCTGAGCAAAGCCAAGCCAGTAATAAGCTGCACTGGATTCAAGTTTTACATGAACAGCTTTATGAAATATGAAATGCCCTGAAGCAATGGTTGGAAAAAATAGTGTACACAACTAATAGTTGACAGGCTGAAACAATACTTCAGTTATGGTCCATTAACATGTGAAGACCAGTATTGTAGTGTGTGTGTGTGTGTGTGTGTGTGTGTGTGTGTGTGTGTGTGTGTGTGTGTGTGTGTGTGTGTGTGTGTAACTCGTGTCCACTCACTGCTTTGTCGACATGTCTGTGGTCTTTCTCCGACTCATCGTCGCTGTCCTCGCTCTTCTCGCTCTTCCTGTCCTCCCTGGGCAGGGCTTCTCCCTCCCCGTAGTCTCCTTTGGCGTAGCTGTGAACGTGCAGGACGTCCGCGGGGCTCAGCGTCCTCTGGAACAGCTTGTGCGCCGGACTGCAGCTGCGGCCCAGCTGAGGCGCCTCCTCCTCCTCGGAGCACGGGGCCACCGCCCGGCTCTCAGCGGCCACAGGAGCCAACACGCCGTTCTTCTCTTTTTTTGACGCGCTTTGCCGGTTTGAAGTTTTCTTAGCGCTGCCTTTGGACTGAGATTTAGTCTGAGGCTTGGTGTCTTTGTCCTTCTTAGGCTCCGCCTTGACTTTCACTGCGTCTGAAAGAATAAATTCGGGAATGATGAACATGATTGCAACGACTGATACCACCAGACTGTCCCGGACCGTCGCAGAACGTTGGCTCGTTACAGCCTGTGAAACTAATAAAGACACTAATAAGGTGGACATGTTTGTACATAGCAAACATCCATTATAAGGAGAGAGTTCTACCCTAAGTAATAAGCCTCGGTCATCATCAGAATACACTGTGCTTGCTACTCGATGCTTGTTTTTCAAAACTGATAACTGGAATTTTTAGTGCGATTCATTTGCACGTTATTATATTTTTACCAACTGTTTTTGTCATGAATACTTTCACACAAAATGCTAATTTTAAGTCGCGGAAAGCCTGCTTTTTTTCCCAGAAGGTTGATTTTTCGGAGCTTTCACACAGCGAATAAAGGCTTTAACCAATCACTGTGTGTGGAATGGAACGAGTTACACCTCTATTTATGAAGCAACAACACAAAAGCCCTGCGGGACAAACCAAGACAGCAGACTTAATCACTCCTTTCAATCCCAACAATAATCAATAACATTAAATAGAAGGTACTTAAAGCAACTCATGTTTTAGAGTATATGCATCGCCCTGAGGTACTCCAGTGGAAAGGACATACCAAACGTGTGATTTCGAGAAACATGGCAATAAGGTCAAAAGAGACAAGCGCTTTGATAACGAAGGAAGAAGAAATGCTTTCCTGTTAAAAATACTTTTCTTAGGGTTTTAAGATCAGTTTCTACTTTTTTTCACTTAAAAAAGGACAGTTTGGGTGTTTTGAAGTGGGGTTGTATGAAGTACTTATCCGAAGTCAGTGTATTACCTACAGTAGACAGTCGGCACGCCTCCCTTTTGGAGAAAGAGACAAAAGTAACAGCAAAGCAATGTTCTGCTGTGGACGTATGTTAGACACAAAAATCTTGCCTTCAGGGCTTTATTTTAACAAGCTTTGTTGTATTATAAACCTAAGGAGATTTGCAGGAAAATAAGGGCTTTCTTGCAGAAATCCCAGAAGGCAAACTTCTCCCATGTGCCAAAGCTACCACACTTACAGTATAGATTAGTTTCACTTTTCTGTTCCCCATCTGAAAATATTCTAAATATAGTGTACCTTTAAAGTGCTACTGTATTTTTTTGGGTGTCTAAAATGTGTCCACATTAGTACATTATTTTGCTCTCCTGTCTGTTATGGAGAAGTACCTAATACAACCCCACTTCTAAATAGCCAACCTATCCCTTTAACACTAAAGCCCAAAGCTGGAATAAGAGCTCTACCAACGGTCCTGTACCTTTGTCTGGCTTGACTTTAGTCGGAGACTCTTTGCGTGACAGCTTGGCCTTCTTCGGCTCCACCTCCTCCGTCTCCTTCACTGTCAGCTCAGGTTTGATGTCTTCGGAGGCTTCAACAGCTTCAAGCTGACGCTTTGTCCCCATTTGAGGCTTTGGACTGATGCATGGGAGACATTAGTGAAGACATGCCCGACAGGACTCCGTTTCCCATAGACAGCAAAGCAGAGTGAAGTACATGTTCGGATGAATCTCTAACACAGAATCTTCAAGTACGACAGTGAATCCCCGTCGTCACTGACAGAATCCGCAGCTTTTAGCGGTGAGGCTGTTAGCTGGTGAGTGAGAGCGCTGTTATCAGCTCAGCTGTGGTTCAATGTACGTTACTTCCTCAATAAAAGATTGTTAATGGGCCAAAAAACAAAACAATCATAATGTGATAGCTGTCACAAACAACTGGCTGCTGAGTTGTTAAACTTCTGTGCAGTGCTTGTACTCCAGAGGGATCGTTCTGTACTGAACTGAACCTACCAGCTTGTACTGGCCACAGGCTAAAAGTACTAGTAGGTGTATGTATTGGAACATTTACTCAAGTTCTGTACTACAATTTTGATATACTTGTACTCCATCATCTTTACACTTTCTATTTCTACTCCCCTACATGTTGGAGGCAAATATTGAACTTTTTACTCCACTACATTTCTCTGACAACATGTATTACTAGTTACTTTGCAGATTTAGATTTTAAAAGACAAATTATGCTTCGATTAATAAATGAGGACTGCCGTTTCAATTCCAGAATAAAATGCCCAGCGGTATATGAAGTAAAGAAAAGTAGCCCCACCTTTACCAGTTCCAACATTAAAATGATGAATACATCATTGCATCAATAATTATGATCTATATAATGTATATGCTTCTGAAATTGATCATTCTGCACACTTTACTTGTTACTTTAAGTGACTTTTACTGAAGTAAGAGTAAGACTTTTACTTGTAACAAAGTATTTTTACACAGTAGTATTGCTACTTTTACTTTAATGAAAGTTTAATAAAAGAGTACTTCTTCCCCCAATGTACTGAATTAGTATGAACGGCAGACTTGATGTTGTACTAGAAAACAAAGCGACATACTACAGCATCAGTGACGATGGCTCTTTAAAACTGATCCGAATAATAAAAACAAAAAAAGTAATTAAAAAAAATTATATTTATCCAACATGGGTTGTGCTGAAAACTGTTTATATAAAAGGCATTATGTATCTCACACGCAATTGACATCCATAGTGGACGGTGAACTGTGGTAAGAAACATGTTGGTAGCGAGTGTAAATCCAGACCTTTTGTCCTCCGGGACAGGAGCAGTGGGCTCCTCAGATCCAGCTTCACTGGGAGTCTCTTTTGGAGGCTCGCTCTCGTCTTCTCCCAGAAACTCAGCAGCCTCCGGTGTGGGTTTGGAGTGGTCGATGGGAGTGTTGTCTTTCCCGGCCTTCCACAGCTTGTAGCGGTCGGGCTGAAATTTGCGCACAAACACGTCCATGGAGATCTTCACCATGTCCTGACGGCAGGAACACTGGGAGGAAATGAACAGATCCAACACTTCAGTCTAGGTTCAACCCTGGTAGTCTGAGCCGTACGAAGCCAGGCTTTGAGAAGAGTTGCATTCACTGTTGGGGCTGATGGTAGTCTTTAGAGTAATTCAGATACTCAGGCTTGTATTTCAACATTTGTGGTTGCAGGAGGATGATCTAACAATGTTACAATCAGGTCAAAATCTCAATGTGCAATGTAAAAATCAGATTAACAGAGGATGAATCCTTTCGAACGGAGACCCTCTTTGAGCTTCCTTATTTTGCCCCTACTCATGTCACGAGTCATGCAATAACCACTCGTACCAACAGATTTGTTTTTTAAGATGCATGTACGAGTGATTTAGGAGAACTTGCTGTCTTCAGCAACTTTCTCGTATTTTTTATTTTCTCTAAAAAGGTACAAATACAATTGACTTCAATATAGGACATATGGGGCATAGTATTATTGGGAAGCTAAATATGCTCATTTATGCACAGGTGGCATCCATCATGTTTACGTTAGTCGATCACACCCAATTATCTGAAATTAGAAGCGTTTGCTGAATCTGACGTGGCACACTTGTACGAGCCCAGAGTAAGAGAAAGTTGAGATAAGACTAGGAGATGTTCCTGCATGAGGTCCAATAATGCTTACTACTGGTTTCAGTACAGAATAAGACTTCTCTATGTTCCAGCCAACACCGGTTTACGTACGTTTAATGAACGCTGCATCTCTGGTTTGGTTCAAGTTGAAACAAAACTCAGTTTGATTCGTTCATTTAAGTTGGTGTAAAAGCTGTCAAAGTCTGGTACACACCAAACTACAGGAAGGTCTCGTTGGATTTTATGTTTCTTCAAAGCTTGTTTTAAAAGTTAACCTGGAACCGTTGCCATAGCAACAAGTCCTTAAGCCCCAACCCGCAAGATTGCAGCTTATTGACAGTTAGCTGGATCATTACTCAGACACCGAGCTGTAAAACCACAAACATGAAGTCCTTCTCAAATATAACTGGTACACTTTGTTAGATTTATAATCAAAGACAGACGATACAAGTGTGGTTTACGATGAGAACATGAAGGTTATTGTAAAATCACTGATCTGTTGATGTCATTTTTCAACTAAAACAGAGTGTTAAAGGACCAATGGAGCCACGACAAATGGCATTTAATTTGACGTCAAAATATGAATTTGTCATCTGAACACTAAGGGTGCTTTCCCAATTACAAATGTGGTTAAAACAAACTCAGGTCGGTTTGCCTGGTTAGTACAGTCAGTTTGGGTCAATACAATGCCACTTCCAAGGGGGAATAAAATCAGTTCTCTGCTGCTTTCAAAAGACCTGAACAAAATTAACTGGATGTGAATAGCCAGGATTATTTTAGCTTGATGAAAGTAGCCGTAGTCTTGTTTTGGTGATGGTCACCAGGTGTGTTAACAGAACAATGTGACATCATGAACCACAATCCCTTTAGCATGTTTGACACTGTGGAGCAGGACACGCCTACATTGAGGCAGCTGCAGCCTTTGCATGTGATTAGTAACGAGATGAAGATTCACAGCTGTTTGAATGATGTTTTTTTTGTTTACCAGAGTCGCCTGTTTGCCGTAATCAATCCATCGCTGGGTGGCGAAGTTAGTCGACTCGGCGCAGTTGTAGCCGTGGTTGAAACCAGCGTGGTAACCAAAAGGGAACGTCACGACGAACTGCCCGGCCTCCTGAGTGACCTGAATGTAAAAACACACAGAATTAAAGCTGCGAGCAGCAATGAACAGGTCCTCGTGCATCTGCGCGTCGGGGGCGCTGGCGGGACGCCGGCTCACCCGGCTGAGAACGACCGCCAGTCAGAAGTTTTTTGCCTGCGTGGATTGCGTGAGACAGGACGTTACGCTTTGCAAATACTTCATCAGTTCCTGTATCCGCTGTGAGCCACTAGACGACACGTTCAACAACATGCATTATGTTTCTCTCTGTGATGTGAAGACCACGTCAT
Source organism: Ophiodon elongatus (assembly GCA_016806645.1). Classification (NCBI taxonomy): domain Eukaryota; kingdom Metazoa; phylum Chordata; class Actinopteri; order Perciformes; family Hexagrammidae; genus Ophiodon; species Ophiodon elongatus. Next base: position 419,228 of record JACSYO010000711.1, on the reverse strand, counting down.
GTAAATGTAATTTAAATCAGGAGAGACCAGTCTGATAAAGAAAAGATAATTGTTCATTGTTAACAGATGATATGTGATGATAAAGTCTCGACAGAGTCTTTGGCGCTTGGACTCTACAGGGAGATTTGTAATCGAGGGCCGTCTGCCCCCATCAGCAACAAGATAAATCCCTCCGTGGAGTCCAGACCTGGTTGGGGAGGTGGAGGGGTGTGTAACGGCAACATGAATGAACTGAAGGTAGAGAGACGGTCATATGTAGAAGAGACAGTGGCAAGATGAGACGCTAACCATGTAATTGTTTTGTTGTTCTTATTGGATAGAAGAGACCAGCTGATATAAACAGCTGGTGTCATGATTGACAGCCCCGAACAATGACAGCAAGTAAATAATGAGTGAGCATATGTGAGAAGTGATTGGCAGGTGTATGAGAAATAAATTACGGGCTTGGAAGACTATGGTCTTCAGACTGAACTTAGAATTTAGCGTCACGGAAATCCGATGCCATTTGTCACGTAACGCTGATTTCCTTTCGCCAGTAGGTGGCGCCATGAAATTGTGAACATTTATTCATGGAAATGTGCTCAGGCCTGGACCGGCATCATGCATGAGACATTCTGAGTGGATCGGATGATGTACCTTGGAGTTACAACAACTTTCTCTAACATAGCAAACCGCACAAAATGGGAGTGAAATGGAAGCCACGCCATGTCAAGGCCATTGAGGAAACCTGACGATTTTAATAATTTTTCATCACAAAGGTCTAAAGAGCATCCTGCCCAAATTTGAAGTCGATCGCATTAATTCTGTAGGAGGATTTCGTAAGAGTACAAAGGCTGAAATTGGTGAAAAATGACAACAACGTCCAATGTGGCCGAATTACTGTAGCGCCCCCTACAGTCTCAATGGCATACAAATTTCAGGGCATGTTACAGGATGCAGTGGGCATATATGCTGCAAATCTTGTGACACTAGGCCCAATGGTTCTGAAGTTATAAGTATTGATGTACAAGCCACGCCCCTAAGAAGTTCATTGGTCCTTATCATTATGAAAGCAATAAGCTATCAACAATCTTTTAATAATTTCTGATGATATAGGTCCAATAATGACCCACAGCACATTTGGTATGAATCGGACCCAGCGTGTAGGAGGAGTTTGCAAGAAGAGGTTTTTCACATAATTCAAAATGGAGGAAAATCTAAGTAGGCGGAGCTTAGGGGCCTGAGAGGCTTTTTTGTAGAACAGGTGGAGATGGACATGTCTGTCAAATTTCAAGTCAATCGGACAAACTGGCTGAGGGGCGTTGCCTGTCCAACTTCTAGGGGGCGCTAGAGAGCCATTTTTTAATACACAAATATGACACCTATTTCACTCGTCTAGTTTCACCAAGCCTGACAAGCGTTCCAAATTTGGTGAGTTTTTGAGTATGGCAAGTACCCCCAATATGCGGAATAATAATAAAAACTCTTGCAATTTCAATAGACTTTCCACTTTTCTGTTAAGCTTTTTTTTTACCGTGTATGTATGTATATGTATATATATATATATATATATATATATATAGTTAAACGTAAGGCAATGATGTCATGAAGTCAACGCAAAGTAAATGAAAGGTCACCTTCTCAAATGGGATGCCATATTTCTTCAGGATTGAGGGTGAAATTAAAGTCATCTTGTGGCGCAGGAAGGCCTCACAGCCCTGAACGTTCCCCGGAAAGAAACCTGGAAACACAGGACGCCATCCAACATATCAGTGCAGACGACTCACTCTGGTTGCGTTCATGTATTTTTTAGTTACACTGTTGAATAGGATATGTGAACACAATTGCTGTTATGGTCTCTGAGGTACTTTCCAAACAGGACAGTTCCCAACATTGTCCCTTGGCTCTCTCCTTTTCTATCATTTAGAAAACTGACAACCCCTGACTAAGTGACATAGTTTAACAGTACAGACCAACTGATGAACAAACAGTGAACGCAATAACAGCAGGAAGCTTGTGTTGATCGCGCAATTTGGAAGAATTTTGAGCAGATTAATATCTGTGAATATTGCACAATAAATGAGTTTTCCTGTTGTTTTTAGGAACTTTTAAAACAATTTTCTTAAAAATTTAACAAATTCTGTGTTTTCTTCTCCCTGACGCCTCTCCATTATTCTATTAGCCCTTTACTAATCTCTATGAACAGGTTTCTGCTTTCATATGTAGAATCTGTAGGTAACTGGACAATGAATACTAAGGTAGAGGCCAATTCTTTATTTATTTATTTATTTATTTATTTATTTATTTATTTATTTATATTTATATATATATATATATATATATATATATATATATAAAGTGTAAATTATCTATTTTCATAGGGAACTGAAGACAAATGTGATGAGAGCCTGTTCATCAAACACATCAAAATCAATCCATGGAGTTCTGCAGAAACACGTCACATACCTTTGGCAAGTCGTTCCAGTCTTTTCCCATGCTCTGGTGGGACGACGTACCTGAAGAGCAAAAAAAAAAACCCACAAGTATATCAAATATGATGATATTGACAGCCGAGTTAAGATATCCGCTTGTTCATGGTGGACAAGGGTTTTGAAGAATGAAGAATGAAAGTGATAACCACAGAAGAACAACTCCTCAACAATGGACTCAATCACAGCAGGGTTACTGCTATGCTTTAAGACTGGGACTACAAATACATTCATCAACAGTTATCAATAACACAAAGCAATATATGAGGTCTGAAACCAGACAAAAAAAAAAAACCTAACTTATTTACATGTCAGTATTTTAAAACACATTTAATAATCATTTAACTTTTTAAGACTACATTTTACAAGATTACATTTGAACACATGAGAACGTATAATTTACCTTCACCCAATACTCCTTTTGACTGAGAAGAGCATGAATGGGGATCAATGATGGTCCGTTACATCACTGATATACAGTGTTCATTTACAATAAAGATAAAATATTCATATTTATCAGGAGGATAAACATAGATCTACAGAGTTGTTGATTGGTCCCATTGTCCCAGTAATAAGCATATGTGGTATTTCTGTTTGTGTATTGTTTCCATCACAGTTAATCACTTCCCAGTTTTCCAGAAGGCACTGAACCCCTTTTAATAAGAAAGAACAGCAGGATTTGTTTTTTTGTCATTAGCTCACAAAATCAGTATCTATCATTTAGAGCATGTGAGATGTTTTTGATCGCATTGTCGTATCTGCAGTGGTAAATAAGCATTATTGACAGGTAGATTGTATTTTTACATTTGGGCTATTAAAACGGATGCAGCAGTGAGAAGCTAAAACGCAGCGCGTCCTGCAGTAAGGCGTGTCAGCTACTGTACCAGGACTTTGGCTCTCCAAAGTGCAGGTAGTTGATGCTGTACAGATCCATGTCCTCCGTGTGCCACGCGAAGGCACTCTTCCACATCCCGAAATACAGGTACGGTGTGTTGACTCCTTTGATCTTGATCCCGCTCTCGTTCTCCACGGTGTCCAGAATGGTGTTGAGGCGGCCGATGTTCCACTCGGTCACATCCTGTAAAAGGAGGATCAGCAGAGCCCGTCAGTCGCAGTGACACGACTGCTACAGAGTCCGTGAGCACAAGATCAAAACACAACGAATAGATGCAAGTCCAAGCCACTAGTTCTGTCCAAATCATCAGCACTCACTGGATCATACAGAGTCCCGCTGACATCGGCCCCGTAAAGGGGTGGGTTGAAGGTCAGGTTCTTCCAAAACTTCCTCTCCAGCTCGTCAAAATCCTTGTATCTGGGATTGCGGAACCTACGATGACACATCCAAGGAGAGAGCTCGTTAGGCGTTATGGAAATCGCACACGGTACCAGGACCGTCTGCATCGCCGTGTCGTCTTACAGGGACTGCGTGAAAAATAGGCATCGATCAACTGCGGTTCATGATTTGACCATGCAAACTGACTTGTCCATGTTGGAGGTCTTGCGGAACTCGTGGACAGTCATCGGCTTCTTCTGGATGTTGTACTGGGTGAACAGTCCCGACTGGCCGGTCACCACCTGCTGAATGGGAGCGGGGATCACCAGGTCATCGATATCGTCGTACGTCCGTCTGGGTTTCCAGCCTTTGGGTGGAATAACCTGCAAGAGAACACAGAGGCAGAATGAAAACTGGCTGTATTTCAGAGAAGAGCAACTCAGAGCGACGAGAATCTCATTGTTCGGTTGTTGTACTGATGGAATTATGTTGTGGAAGCTGTGGAAAAGTGCATTGTCCTGCTTCGATTGCGATTGAAAACATGGCAAAGATACAATTGGTATTAACTACTGAATTATTAGTTATGTGGAGTGAGCACGGCACCAGACTTTGTTTAAAAAAGCCTTTTAAATGCTGCATTGCTTGTCAGCAAACGGTCATTTGGTTACTTAGGAAACAGTTTGGGAATTAATAAATTCAACTCCTGGCATTCGCTCCTGGTGTTCTTCAACACTGTTTTGGAAGAAGCAAATAACTCAATTCAATTTCAATTCAATTTATTTTTGTATAGCCCAAAATCACAAATTACAAATTTGCCTCAGAGGGCTTTACAATCTGTACACACTGACATCCTCTGTCCCAGAACCTCTCATCGACTCAGGAAAAACTCCCCCAAAAAACCCTTTCAACAGGGAGAAAAATGGAAGAAACCTTCAGGAGAGCAGCAGAGGAGGATCCCTCTCCCAGGATGGACAGAGTACGAAAATAGATGTCATGTGTACAGAATGAACTGCATAACAGAGTTACAACACATTGAATTCACATAAAATAGAAAAGAATGTGCGTCAGCAGTTCCACGGAAGGAACCAGGAGGCAGGACCAGGGTCCAGATGCAACCACGATTCGTGGAAACCTGCGAGGCGAGAAAGCACAAAGACTCCGAGGGAAGAAGTAGAGTTAGTAATGTGAATTTATAGAACATGAATTCATACAGAAGGAGAGAGAGAAAAGGATAGAGGAGCTCAGTGTATCCTAAGTTGTCCCCCAGCAGTCTAGGCCTATAGCAGCATATCAAGGGGCTGGAAAGAATGGACCAGGGCAAACCTGAGCCAGCCCTAACTATAAACCTGAGCCAGCCCTAACTATAAACCTGAGCCAGCCCTAACTATAAACCTGAGCCAGCCCTAACTATAAACCAGAGCCAGCCCTAACTATAAGCGCTATCAAAGAGGAAAGTCTTAAGTCTACTCTTAAATGTGGTCACTGTGTCTGCCCCCCGGACTGAAAGTGGAAGCTGGTTCCATAGAAGAGGAGCTTGAACCACAAGCAGCCCCGCATTTAGTGAGCGCAGCTCTCTAGTGGGGAAATATGGTACGATGAGATCCTTAAGATATGATGGTGCCTCACCAATTAAGGCTTTGTAGGTGAGGAGAAGGATTTTAAATTTGACTCTGGATAACGGGAGTAACAGCTTTAAAAGTGTTTCATTTTCTTTTTGAATAAAAAGAATGAAGAGTGCGCTGGATCTAATTAGGTATGGAGTGGTTCATGAGTTGTTTTTCAAAATTAACTGATAAATATTTAAAGATACAAAGCAACAGTTGGTAACTTTAATAAAAAAATATTTTTTGTCATATATGCGCAAACTGTCACTACATCCTGACAGTAGAACACGAGACTGATAATCTTTGAACCAATCAGATGTCTGTGCCTCCTTTTAGTGCTCCTAAAAGGCATTAGGCTCGTTCCAGATGAGCTGCTTCTCTCCTGTAAAGTACACGAGAGCAGGCGGCATTAGGGGGCGGAGCCAAAAAACTGTAGTTAAGTCGGATGGTTTTCAGCCGCCTTCAAAGAAACACAGGAAGTCACAGAAACAGTAACTTCCTGTTAGATCCGATCTGTAGGCTACTTGTCCTTATTTACCACTTACAGACCTCTTTCGGATTTATTCATATGCGTTTGTAAATATATATTTACGTAGAAATGTGCGTGTACCTGCATCCTTTGTTCTTTTTATGTCTGGCTGTGAAACACTTTGCTGCTCGTTTTGACATGTGTTATATAAATAAACTTCATTATTATCATCAACCACACAAGATATGACTTTAGATTAAACATGAGACTAATAGCCAACAATCAAGTATTACAACTAAATAGAAAAATAGGATTTTCTACAAAACGTGGTGTTTGTTGTCAAATCTAGGAGCCAATCAGCTCTCTGATGTGGCGACAGCCAGGCGTTTCCCATCATGCATTGGGTCACGCAGTCGGTGGAGAGAAACTGCGGCGCCTGGCTCTAAAAACTGCGGCCGCCTCTCTCTCGTGAGGTCATCGTTGACCACGTGGTCATGACGTCAGAGCAAATCAGACACAAATCTACCCAGCATGCATAGTGCGGCGATCGCCGGTAATCGATTCTCCAACGAGCCTATTTGCAAGATTCCACGTCACCCGATGAAAAACAACCAATCAGAGCAGAGGAGTCTCTAAAGCAGAGCGTTTGCTCTGGTCAGTGGGCAGTGTTTGTTTTGGCTTGACTATTTCCAACGTGGTGACGCTACACTAAAATATGTTTCTGAAAACATTTGAGCAGAGGAATAGGCAACACTAACAGATTCTTACTGCTCATCAAATGATTCACATTTGATGATCAAATGATTCACATTTGATGAGCGCTGCCTAGTTTGACGGTTTGACCGGGGTTTGACCGGAGTTCAGGAGCTCCACAAGCAGTGATTGGCAGCTGCCTTAGAGACTCCTCGATTCTGATTGGTTGCTGTTCTTCAGGCGTGGATGAATCTTGAAAATTACAGATTATTGTCTTGGGTACTTCTGTCAGGATATAGCGTCGGTTTGACATGTTTGTGGTTAATTGTTAACTATTGAGCCAAACAACATGGCTAATAATGAGGTCCTATTTCCTCATAAAAAAGTAGATTATCCCAACTACAAACAGTACAAGTTATTAAACACATTTTTTTGAAGGAGAAATAATAAGTCAAACCATTGTACCATGATAACCTGACAAAATGCAATAAACGCTACTTACTTTTGCCATTCCAGCTTTGTGTGCTCCTTGTGACTCCATATAGGCAATGTAGCGGCTGAAGTCCTTGAACTCCTCTTTGGAGGGGGTGAAAGTCATTATCCTGGAGCCCACGCTTGGGGCCGGCGTGTCTGTAGTCATCTTGGGTTTCTTTCTTTGACTTCAACTCTGATTGGTGGAAAACATTGACATGATCATGAACACATCTCGGTAACGTGTCTGACAGTGTGTGGCTCACTTTCATGCAGTTTCCTAAAGTCTTCTCAGCCCGTGACCCAACCTGCATCTGTGACATCATCACTTGACAGTAACAGGCCATCTCAACTAAGCACACTGCTGAAGTTGCTCTCAGTGTAAAAGGGAAAGTCAAGCGATATTACTTGGCCACTTCTCCATTGTTATACCACTTTAAGTTATGGAAACAGTTCCAGGCATAGTACCCAAAGCTGTCGAAGGGACACTTCAGATTTTTTCAAGTGGGGCTGTATGAGGTACTGTATCCACAGTCAGTGCATTACCTACAGTTGTACAGGGGCTGTGGCTAAACGTACTTATGTCACCTTCAAACAATGACATCAGTTTATTTGATACATTTAGTTTATTTCATATTTTTACCGCTTTACCTTGCTGTCAGACGGCCCTTTTCGACAGGGAACCAAAGCTATTACCAAATCCACCAGACGCCATCAATATAAACAGTTATTTTACCTCGCAGAACACGGAAGTTGCTGCTCTTCTGTTGCCTCAATTGGTAAGTTTGTTTGTGTTATCGGGTGACTCTGTAGTATTGTCTGAATTTGGTGAATCCCATCTCACGTGTTCTGCAAGGTCAAATTAGTGTTTATGTCAAGGGAGCCTGGCCCTTAAACTTCAGGTCAGATTTGCAAAACTTTTATTCTGCTTTAAAAACAGACACAAAGGGTGATTTCACTGACTTTTCTCCATCCAGAACACATTGGACCAGATCCAGATTTATCAAGCAGACCCCAGAGACACTGTGCCAGATTTGTGAAACATTTATTCTAATTCTGTTTTTCGAACAGAAATCCACTAAACTTGTATCCAGCCAAACCTTGTCTTAATTAATATAGAGATCCAAAACACAATTTACAACCCAGTTTTTTTATGTGAAAACAAATTGTGTCCAAAGCATCGACTGACGGTAATACAAGAATAGTCCTTTTTTGCATTCACACAAGTTGCCCCTGGGCTACGACGCAACTAACAACTCCAACCTAAACCGACTACTTGACTTAGTTGTGTGCATTACGAGAGACTTTTCCGTGCGGAGTTGACAAACCGAGAAGATGTTCAACTTTGAGCTAACAGGCAACATACTCTCAACTCCTGCCTCACGAACTTCACTAGCAGAGCCCTGAATACCAGGGGGCCCGCCGCGTAGCGGTGATTGGTCACAATCCGGACTAATTACGACGCTCAGTCTGTGATTGGCTGAACAGCACGTCCGTCACACCCCGTGGCCCACTGACAGCGCTGCTCCTCGGAAAAATATTTAGCTAACGTCGGTCCGCTAGCTAACATGCTAACTGCAAGATAGCTCGCTCTGCGTCTCCGGAATTAAAAGTGTGGTCAACAACAACTAAACCACCGTCATATTCAGGAGTAAACCGTAATTAACTAACATGTACAGACAACGCGAGTCGTCCTATCAAACCAGACTACCTTCTATTGAAAGTGGAACAACTGTGTGTAGCGGACTCGGATCTGACAGCTGCCTCCGCTCTCGGCTAATCAACTAGCAAACATGTTGCTGACCGTCAGTTTCTTGCGCCCAAACTTAAGAGTTGCTCCCACTTTCCAACAAACTAAACCATTCTCAAGTGCCAAACACAAACTTACACGCGCCGAAGTGTGGACGAGTTGTTGTTTTCTTCTCAGAGCGGGCAGTAGAGTAGAAATACAGACATCATCAGTCCGGGTGGAAAAGACAGTCCTCCATTATTCCGGCGACGCATGCTCAGTGTGTGTTTGTTTACATGGAGCTCGGTGGGCGGGGCTCCGTCCCCCCCCAGCCAATCACGACGTCCACTCTCTTCCAGACCATGCCAGCGCCAAAGTTTCCGTCTGTCAGAAACACTCACCAGATCGGACATTTATTTTACTGGATCAAAATGTCCTTTTGTAAATTATGTACTGGTGAAGATATATGATATCAACATCACAGTATTACATCTGATTATTACTGTCAAAACAATATTCCGAGAACGGACGAGGAGAAAAAGACGTACTGTGAATAATCATCCTGGGTGAGACATATGAAGGTGGAGACGACTATCCAGGTCTGTCGTAAATCAGCTTTAAACTACCGAGCAGTATATAAATTACTCAAATGACCAGCTGCAACATTATACTGATCAACACAGGAATGCATCAATAATCATTATATATATATATTGGAATGCTAAGATGCTCACCGTGTGTGCCGGGCCCTTTCACCTTTATATCCTGCTGGTGTCTTCCTTTGATACGACCACCAGGAATCACTTAAATGGTAAATGGACTGTACTTGTATAGAGCTTTTCTAGTCTTCCGACCACTCGAAGGGCTTTAACACTTCTTGTCATCATTCACCCATTCACACCCATTCATACACTGATGGGAGGAGCTACCATGCACCTGACCATTAGGACTAACTAATATTCATAGTACATTCACACAGCTACGGGAGACATTTGGGGTTAAGGCAAGGCAAGGCAAGTTTATTTGTATAGCACTTTTCAACAACAAGGCAATTCAAAGTGCTTCACATAAAACCATTAAACATCAAAACATAAGAATAACAAAAGAAAAGAAGATTTAAAAACAATTAAGAACATTCATTTAAACATTAAAAACAACATTAAAAACAGTTAGTAAAACATTAAAAAGTAAAAAAAATAGAATAAAAGTTGCAGTGCAGTTTAAGAAATAAAATACAGTAGTGAGATGCAGAAATTGATTAAGATCCTTGAATCTGGTTCAATTAAAGTCAACAGCAAACAGAAGAGTTTTCAATCTGTTAAGTGTCTTGCCCAAGGACACATTGACATGGACTAGCTGTGTGTGTGTGTGTGTGTGTGTGTGTGTGTGTGTGTGTGTGCGCGCGTGCGTGCGTGCGTGTGTGTGTGTGTGTGTGTGGTTTTATTTTGTTTATTAATACACCAATGCTTGATGTTCATTTTATTGTTATTATTTATTTTTTCTTCTCTTTCTTCTTTTATATTTATTTTAAATGTAAAGCGTTTTGAGTTTCAGCTCTATGAATAAAGCTGCCTCGCCTTCCCAAAAAAGTGCCTCTGGTGGTTCATTGGAAACAAATTCGACTGATTAATTTCTCCAATTATCAACAAGCCTGTGATGAAGCAATATTAAAACCTGAAGTGTAAAAAAAATAAACAGATGATGAAGTATTATATTTGGCTCCATCTGGTGGCAGAACCAATCTTTGTCCGGGTCAAACATGGACACGCCCATCTCGTTACAGAAATTGGAAAGGTGGAGATGAAAAGGGAGAATATGGGAATATGAAAAAAGGTTAAGGAATGAAAGTAAAATGAGGTAAAGTTAAATTTATCTTGAAGATATTTATAACTGAGTGCAAAATCTGAGGTCAATGTCAAATATGCAAAAATGAATTGTATGTTGGCAGACTTAAATAAAACGTAATTTCTAAATGGCTCTTCTCAACTCGATGCGTTCATGCTCAGTATGGACGCATCAGGTGCTGCACGTCCTGAAAGATCATCACTTCATTCTGTGCGAGATAAATAAATATATAGTGAACATAAGTTAACATATAGCAGAATATACAATATCTTCTTCTCTGTTCATTTATGACAGTTTTGGGGAGATGGAAAATGATGAGCTTCATGAAAAAACACCCATAGAAACAAAAAAGGGACAACTTGTATCATCAATTAGGCTACTTAAATTAAAATATATGAATATATAGCAGAATATGATATATAGGCTAAAGACACATGCGTGTGCGTCATGGAAACAGAAGGATGACGCATGGCCGAGGTTATACGAGGTCAGCTTTTTTTCAACTGGTGCAGCAAAATTAATTTCATGTATTTTTGCTGTTTTAAAGAAGAAGAGCTCCCAAAGCCAAAGTGTTCTTTTCTTTCGAGGCAGACCAACTGAACTTCAGTCCAGGAGAACGTGTGTCCTGAAGACTAACGGAGTGAGATGAAGAAACTCTGCTGCTCATCCAAACTCATCTTAAAGATACAATGTATATGTTGATATGTTGAGTTAGATCACAGCAGATCACCGTGAAACAACAAACTCATTCCTCTTTTTTAATGTTTAACGTTTATCTGAAGAACTCTATCCAAAGTCTTGATTCAAACTAAATGTAAATGTATATATAGGTATTATACAAAAAAGTATCAAATGTAAGAGTACTCATTATACACACTGGTACCATATTTATTGTACAATGTATAATTTTATATTTTGAAACTAGTTAAACATCATAGTATAATATTGGAGGAAGATTAATTGCTTACGATAAAATGACTTGAGTGATGCAACCGTATTGTAATGAGTCATCAGTCTGAACCTAAACCTATTGGGTCAAGACGATAACTGTGATGCTAGAACATGAAAAAACTGTCTGTTGTAAAATAACTTTTGTCTTTTCTTATTTGCTCATTTGACCTGAGTGAAACTCAACCAGTAGAACTTCAGCATGAGCTAAATATTCACAGCTCTGACCGGAGACCCCGGAGTAAACACGACCCAAGTATCCAACACACAAACTCACAACGGTTCATTGAACCTTCACCTGCGAGGTCAAACTGAGTACTGAGGTGGCCCTGAGGGCTCAGGACATGAACCCTCAATTGTGTTCCCTTGGATTTCCCAAAAGTTTAACAAATACAGATACCGATCCTCTCTCACTGACGATCCCCTGTCAGCTGTCCTTCTCATATCCACCTCAGACATTCTACCTTCTCATATCCACCTCAGACATTCTACCTTCTCATATCCACCTCAGACATTCTACCTTCTCATATCCACCTCAGACATTCTACCTTCTCATATCCACCTCAGACATTCTACCTTCTCATATCCACCTCAGACATTCTACCTTCTCATATCCACCTCAGACATTCTACCTTCTCATATCCACCTCAGACATTCTACCTTCTCATATCCACCTCAGACATTCTACCTTCTCATATCCACCTCAGACATTCTACCTTCTCATATCCACCTCAGACATTCTACCTTCTCATATCCACCTCAGACATTCTACCTTCTCATATCCACCTCAGACATTCTACCTTCTCATATCCACCTCAGACATTCTACCTTCTCATATCCACCTCAGACATTCTACCTTCTCATATCCACCTCAGACATTCTACCTTCTCATATCCACCTCAGACATTCTACCTTCTCATATCCACCTCAGACATTCTACCTTCTCATATCCACCTCAGACATCCTACCTTCTCATATCCACCTCAGACATTCTACCTTCTCATATCCACCTCAGACATTCTACCTTCTCATATCCACCTCAGACATTCAACCTTCTCATATCCACCTCAGACATTCTACCTTCTCATATCCACCTCAGACATTCTACCTTCACATATCCACCTCAGACATTCTACCTTCCATATCCACCTCAGACATTCTACCTTCTCATATCCACCTCAGACATTCTACCCTCTCATATCCACCTCAGACATTCTACCTTCTCATATCCACCTCAGACATTCTACCTTCTCATATCCACCTCAGACATTCTACCTTCTCATATCCACCTCAGACATTCTACCTTCTCATATCCACCTCAGACATTCTACCTTCTCATATCCACCTCAGACATTCTACCTTCTCATATCCACCTCAGACATCCTACTCCACCTCAGACATTCTACCTTCTCATATCCACCTCAGACATTCTACCTTCTCATATCCACCTCAGACATTCTACCTTCTCATATCCACCTCAGACATTCTACCTTCTCATATCCACCTCAGACGTCCTACTTTCTCATATCCACCTCAGACATCCTACTTTCTCATATCCACCTCAGACATTCTACCTTCTCATATCCACCTCAGACATTTTACCTTCACATATCCACCTCAGACATTCTACCGTCACATATCCACCACAGACATTCTACCTTCACATATCCACCTCAGACATTTTACCTTCACATATCCACCTCAGACATTCTACCGTCACATATCCACCTCAGACATTCAGCCTGACTTCAGAGCTTTGTTCAAGCCCAACACAGACAAGATTTCTCACACTGAGCTGGAAAACAGAAAATGAGGTAATTGAACTACAAATTCATCCACATCTCAAAATGACTCTGTTTAAACTCCATTACATCCCTCTGGTCCTGCCGCAACCAAACTTCCTCGTTACGTCACCACAACAAACAACACGTGAATCTGTCCAATCTCCGTCCCCTTCCTCAGTCCTCACAGCCTTTCACAAAGCAACGTCACCTGAAACTTGCTTTGCTCAACACTCGCTCACAAAAGCCTCATTCTGAATGAGTTCATAACGGACAGTAACCTTGATTTCCTCTGCCTCACTGAAACATGGCATAAACCCCTGGACTATTTCTCACTTAACCAGACCACTCCCACAGGATTCACATACATTTACAAACCTCGTCCTGATGGGCGGGGAGGTGGTGTTGCTGCTGTTTATAGGAGGACATTAAAACAACCACCATTCCCATTCCTGCCATTCATTCTTTTGAACATCTTGCCTTCAAACTCTCTGGTCCCACTCCTTTGGTAACCCCCCCCCACCCCCCCCCCCCCACCCAAGCCAAACCCCTCCTTTCTCTCTGACTTTTCTTATTTTCTGACCCAGTTATGTTCAGCCTCCGTTCTCCTCCTAGGTGATTTTAACATCCACATTGATAACATTGACTGTAAATATGCCACAGAATTCCTGGAGCTGCTACAATGCTTCAACTTCACACAACATATCAACTTCCCCACTCACAGCCGAGGTCACATCCTGGATTTGGTCTGCTCCACTGTTCTCACAATACCTCAACTCTCCAGCCTCAACCTCAATATCTCTGACCACTTGGCTATCACCATGGACATTGACATCCCTGTCCCCATCCCAAAAGCCAAGCGCAATATATCCTTCAGAAATCTTAAATCTATCGCCCCCACAACTCTTTCAGCCTCTCTTGCCAGTGCCATGTCTGCCTCCCCTCCCCCGCTGTCTGATAATCCCTCCGATCTTGTAAACTACTACAATAACACACTCTCCTCCTGACTTGATCAGCTAGCTCCCATTAAAACCAAAACTGTTTCATTCACACACTCAGCTCCCTGGTATACTCCTGAACTCCACCATAAGAAATCCCCTAAGCGCCAGCTCGAAAGACTCTACAAGAAAACAGGTTTAATGGTCCATCTCCAAGCCCATTCCTCCTCCTCTCCTCAGACTCTGGTCACCTCAACATTCTCATTCTCCTCGACCTCACTGCAGCTTTCGACACCATCAACCACAACATCCTTCTCTCCCACCTCGAATCGTCCCTCAACATCACCGGAACTGCTCTCTCCTGGCTTAAATCATATCTCACAAACAGACAACAGTTCATCAGTATCAACAACTGCACCTCCTCCACTGCTCCTCTGTCTCAAGGCGTCCCCCTGGGTTCGGTGCTTGGTCCTCTTCTGTTCATCCTCTACCTGCTCCCTCTTGGTAATATCATACGTCAACATGGTCTCCTCTTCCACTGCTACGCCGATGATGTCCAGCTCTACATCTCCACAGAGGCCATTACCACCACTACTCACTCCACTCTGACCAACTGCCTGACTGATTAAATCATGGATGCAAACCAACTTCCTTAAACTCAACTGTGATAAAACTGACATGATCATCATCGGTCCCAAATCCCTCACTAAAACCAGTCACAACTTCTGCCTCACCATCGACAACTCCACTCTGTCTCCCACCCCACACATCCGCAACCTCGGAGTCATGTTTGACAGCAACCTCTGCTTTGAACATCTCGTCAAACAAATCACCAGAACTGCCTTCTTTCACTTAAAAAACATTGTCTCCGCCCGTCACTCTCCTCATCTGCTGCTGAAACTCTGATCCACGCCTTCATCACCTCCAGAATTGACTATTGCAACAGTATTCTTTATGGCACATCATCCAAAATGCTAAATAAACGTCAATACATTCAGAACTCTGCTGCTCACCTGCTCACCCACTCCAGCTCCCGTGATCACATCACCCCTGTTCCTCAGAACCTCCACTGGCTCGCCGTCCCACAACGGATCCAATACAAAGTCCTTCTCCTCACTCACAAAGCCCTCCACAACCAGGCCCCCTCCTACCTCACCGACCTGCTCCACCACCACACTCCCTCACCGACCTGCTCCACCACCACACTCCCTCACCGACCTGCTCCACCACCACACTCCCTCACCGACCTGCTCCACCACCACACTCCATCCCGTGGGCTCCGCTCCTCTGATGCCAACCTCCTGTCTATCCTACTCAGGACCAAGCACCGGACATGGGGGACACAGCCTTCTCCATAGCTGCCCCCTCCCTCTCTCCCCAAACACATCCGAGACTGCACTGACCTTTCTATATTCAAATCATAAATCAAAACCCACCTTTTCAGAAGTGCTTTTAATTTATGACTATTGTATGTTCCATGTTTTTAATGTATAGCTCTTTTATGATGATGATTTTTGTAAAGTGATTAATGATTTTTGTAAATGATTTTTGTAAAGTGCCTTTGAGAATTTTGAAAAGCGCTATATAAATGAAATGTATTATTATTACAGTGTTTTATTATATATGTATAATAAATATGTATATCTGTTTGGATCATTATTCCTGCTGCAGATGTTTAAGGTGGAGCTTATTGAACTACACTGTTTTTCAGTTTGGGAAGTTAGGAAGGGTTTGAAAAATTGTAATGTGCAAAGTAACTCATAACTAAAGCGGTCAGACAAATGTAGTGGAGTAAAAAGTACAATATTTCTCTCTGAGATGTAGTGGAGTGGAAGTACAACGTTACTCAAGTAAAGTACCTTGAATTTGTACTTGAAAATGAAAATAAAAATATCTTGACTAAACCCAGAAATATTCTGGTGTACAGATGATTGCTGTTTAATTTGAAGTTTGCCAACAGGAGGAAAGATTTAGTAATTCATGGTTTCTCCAGTAACATAGGCCAACTTTTGTCAGATTTATGATTTATGGATTTTGTTGAAGACAACGAAGGTGTATTTTTTTACTTTCTTTTATTAAAAAGTACACACATCGCTGTGGTTGTGATTTATATGAATGTATGCTGTATTGTCATAGTTGCACTAAATGCATGACCCAATATTACAAACATTTATCAGTGACCCAGTTCATAACAGGTGATAATAATAAACATATCTCACACTAATTACGTGCTGCCGTCTGTGTGAGGGGGCGTCGCCCCGTGACGTCAGCTCGGAACCGCCAGGTGAAGGTGGGCTCTGACGTCATAATGAAACGTTCTAATTTATGCAGGGACGGAACGTTTGGTGAGGCGCCATAGAACGTGTGTTCCAATAAGAGAGACGTTTGAGTCTCCTCTCCTCATTGCACCTGATGACCCCACCGTGTGAACCACTCATCTTCTTCAGAAGAAAAGCACTTCACACACAAAGTCAGAGAACAATAAGGTAAGTACTCACACAGCTCATGAGCCAAGTGTAAATGTCTGTTTTCACCCAGAGTACAAGTCTAACTCTCATGAAGTTGATTTTATGATCTCTATAAACTTTACTTCAACATATTTCCTCTGCTCTGTGAATGGTCAAATTGTTCACCTCAAAGAATTGTTGAATACAGTGAAGAAATTCAGGTACAGAAGTATTATCAGTACAATAACTCAAAAATAAGTACTTATCATGCAGATTGGCTCATTTCAAAGTTCTGTATCATGTTTTATATTATTGGATTATTAATACTGATTCATCAACATGTAAGCTGTATTTAAATGTAGCATGCTGTGCGGGTAAAAGCAATTATAAACTTTATATATTGTTGGGTAACTTTGTTCCCTCTTTAAAAATGCATCATGTTTCATAAAAGTAACATGTTAAATAAGTTGTGTAAAATGTTTCTCTACAAAGTAAGTAGGACCTGTAGCTGTTAAATAAGTGTAGTGAAGTAAAGTGTACAGAATTGTCCTTTGAACTGTAGTAGTAGAAGTCGAAAAAACATAATTGTATTTTACAGTGGGAACTCTCCCTCCAGACATATCTTATTTTATTATAATTATAGTAATTAGTAATTATTATTCTTATCAATGTTTCAGATAAAAGTAATTATTCTGAAAGTGAGAACTAAGTGTAGGAAGACCTCATACAAAATGTCTTACAACATGGATCAGAGTTTACCAACAATAGATCTGGACGACCTGTTTTCCATCCTTGGGGATGTGGTTAGTGATCCAATACCACCTCCACCTCCACCTCCACCTCCGTCCCATCCTATTGTCCCCGATGGGATGGTCTGGTGCACCCTCCTGGAAGCGGCCCCACACACCTCTGAGCAGCCAATGACATCAATGGCTCCTCAGAGACAGGATGTCGGACCCTTCTTCTTCCAAGAACCACTGACCCTGGAGCAGCCAGGTCCCCTGTACAGCCAGGCAGGGTGCTATAGCCAGGGACAGGTAGGACACCAAGAGGAGGTTAGGGGGAGATAGCAGTCAGAGCTGGAAGGATTAGTCCAGAAATTAAATGTCGATCTAAAACTATTTGGAAAAACAATTAATTGCATTTTTTAAACAACAATGACCATAATTCACCGGTTGAAGCTTTTTAAAATGGGAATATTAGCTCTCTGAATATTATGGGGTCTTGAAGACTTCAACTTGGGCTTTGGGAAATTCTGAAACTTCACACAAATGATTAGTCGAGAAAACCCACGACAGATGAATCAATAATGGAAGTGATCATTAGTAGCAGCCCTGGTATCAATGGTGGATGCATGAGGACAACAGGACAGAACATGATTTATTGGAAATGCACTTTGTTGAATGTAATGAGTTGTACAACAGCCATGTAAGACTCTGCTCATCAATAAGCTTAATAACTGCCTATTAGTCATAATTCAGAAGTATTTATCCAAGAGTGTAATTTATGGGAAATCTCCCACTTCATCTCAGAGGCTCAGAGATATGACTTTTTAAATGATATTGTAAGAAAAAAAATATTGCAGGAAAGATTCATCAGATGAAATTTATTTTTAAATGGCAAGCTTTTACAATTGATTTCAACAACTTACAAACCCTACCTTAGCTTACAACATGACAGAATGGAAAGGTTGTTTAATTTTGTGCATATTATTTATGCATGACGGAATAATACAAATATATTTTTTTACAGATCTGGAATTAGAGAATATTCATCCCAAGTTATTATTTTTATTTGTTAGGATAAATAAACAATGTATTCATAAATGTATGACCTGTCTGCATCAGAGTTAGACTTGTCAGACTGAGCTCAAGTTCAACTTCTAATTCATCTTAATTGGATCAGTGAACCAGTCAGATTGTCCAGCTCTTCTTCTGGTGATCTCGTGGTAGACAGGTGACTCTGTTCAGCTTCTCTAACCAGCTGCTCTGTGTGTGTTTGTGTCTCCAGCACAACAACGTTACAGCACAGCAGGACATGATCCTGAACCTGCCTTTGGTTGGATACCTGTAAGTCTCTCTCTCTCTCACACACACACACACACACACACACACACACACACACACACACACACACAGACACACACACACAACACACACACATTGAGCTTCTGTTTCTTTCTCCAAACACAATCTTTCTATGAACTAGGCCGGATGGACAGGCGCTGTACCAGCTTACTGCACCGAACACCGTGAAGACAAAGTAAGTGAGATCTGCTGTTCTGGCCACATTCACCTTTTATTTAATTTATCTGCAGCTGTTGTTAGATTGAAGTGTCTGTTATTTGCCTACCGCGATTCCTGCATGAATATTATTATAATCCGTCTTTTTAATGAACAACAGCACAGACAAGAATGCATTTCACCATGTCTTGTATCGTTCTGCTCACTTCAGTGTTTCTTCCTAAAATGCTTCTGCTTTTGTTCTGTATTCCCACAGGAAGAGAAAGCGTGTAGAGCAGCACCATGACGGGCCCTACGTCAAGAAGCCGCCCAACGCCTTCATGTTGTTCATGAAGGAGCAGAGACCACATTATGTGGCCGTAATGAACACCAGCGGCAGTGCAGTCGTGAACACCATCCTGGGACAGGAGGTACGTGTGTTTGCTCTGTGAGACACTCGATGTTGCACAACCTTCATGACAGTTTGGTAAAAGACTCTGTAGATGTGCTGGTTCTTTATTGATCAGTGTCCAAGGAAACTCTTTCCTCTCGCTCTAAATCTTCACATCTTGACAGCAGCTTTTGATGATTTCCAGTTGTTGTCTAATAACTAGAGAACACGTCTTAATGCAAACTGTTAGGACACAAATGCACCATGGGAGTTTGTGAGAGCCCGCTCTCATTAATGTTGTCCTCTTTCCACAGTGGAAGTCTCTGTCCAACGATGAGCAGGCCAAGTACTACCAACAGGCCGACGTAGAGAGACGTCTCCATGCCCAGTGCCACCCTGACTGGACACCCGGCAACAATTACGTATGTAAAACTCCCGCTAACACCAGAATACTAGAGCTGATGAAGCAAAGTCACTGAAAGAGTCTTGTTTTTATCAGCTCATGTCTGATGGAAAGTCGAACGTCTTTGTTTTTGTGTAGGCAGTAAAGAGAAAGAGGGACAGGAGCAACGGCGCCAAACTGGCCCGAGGTAAGACAATATGTCTGAGGATCACAGCTTGTTTTCAAATGAAATGGGATTACTACTCCCTGACAGGCTCATATTGGACTGAGATAGATCATAGATAGTCAAAATACATAGAATAAGAAGCTTTTACCTTGTTCTACCAAGTCGTAGAGGATTGATCAGTGTTTTTGTTGGTTGTACTGCAGCGTCTACATCGAGAGAGGTCACCCAGCAGGCCAAGGAGCTGTGTGTGACCTCAGTGTCCACAGGACTGGTGGAGCCGCCTCCCAAAAACACATGTGTGACGGAGCCATCCACCAAAACCACTGTGGATGACTATGAGTCCTTCTGCTTGGACTCAACAACAACGAAGTCCACAGAGATGGACTCCCTCGCTGCACCGACTCAGACTACAGAGTCCTACGAGTTGGCCGAGGTCGGAGAAGATGTTCCACCGATGTTGGATTTCAGCTACATGGAGAACCCGATGGATGACAATGTCCCCTTCTGGCCGGTCTTTTCACTAGCGCCGCCAGAGTCCAACGAGTTGGCCGATGTCAGAGAAGATGTTCCACCGATGCTAGATTTTGACGACCTGATGAAGAAAATGATGGAGTCCCTTGATACACCAGCGGAGTCAGACGACGAGGATTTGGCCAAAGAAGTGGAAGCCCTGATGGCGAGACTGAAGGAGTCAGAGCCTTAGCCCTGGTCTTTCTTTGACATCTGTTGAGTCAGGTAAACACAACGTGTCGACACGTTGTGTTTACCTCTATCCCCCTCCCCCCCTTCAGGGCGACACAGGGGTCAGTGATTAGCACTGCAGCCTCACAGACTCCTCCCCCTTTATGTCTGTGTGGAGTTTGTATATTCTCCCTGTGTCTGCGTGGGTTTTATCCTGGTACTCAGGTGCATATGAATACAATGACCTTCTGTAAATGTATCTATGCGTAGTGATCTAAATGTAAAGTTTTTATATATCCTCTAAAAACTCACACAACCTAATAGACGTCATATATGATGCATTTCCATTTCCGTCTCCACACTGCACACATGTTATGATGGATATTTTCACCTTGAATGCAACGTTTTTACTGTTTTTTCCCCGAAATGGATATTTTTTGATTGCTTCTTACGTTTTGTTATTATACTACATTGTATTATATTTTATCCGTCTCTTTGTGTCTGCTATTTATGGAGCCTGCCATATTGTGCTTGTATAACCGGAGTGGCAATAAAACATCTTGAATCATGGAGCAATACACACGGCTCTTAACAAGCCGTCAGGATTACCGAACAGTGGTGAATCAACCGAGCAACATATAAATCATCTTATATATGAAAACATTATAAATGTGTCCCAGTTTACATCAGCTGACAGCAGCTTCCCTTGGACCCAAGCTGCTGCTATAGCGCGATGTGCTAAAACTAAGCTTTTCAGACAGATGGTGAATACAGTTATATTCAGTATTTAAAAAATAAACCACTAAAACATGTGAATGTGTTCTAGCAGAAACCCAAAATACAAGTACATGAACTTAGAAATGAGCCCGACGTGGCTCCTTTAATGCTCAGTCACAGCTGAGCTGAGAGAGGAAAGAAGTCCACCACGTTATTATTATTAAAAACCCAGTTATTCAACTTTATTAACATCAAGGTTTTCAAGACAGTTTTGTCTGCTTTTTATTAACAAATAGAAAACAGATCATGTATACAACAGATAGGACCCCTCTATGAAATTAATCCGGTATATGGTCCACTTCATCCAAAACCCCCCCACTCTGTCATCCCATCCGGTGAGAGCCACACAGAGATCCACCAAGTCTGTCCGTCTGCAACACAGTGAAAAAAACAGCTGCGCCCTAATATATATATATATATAAATATATATATATATATATATATATATATATATATATATATATCTATCATGAACTGGGTTTCTAGTGTGTCTGTGTGCGCGTGCCGTATGTGAAGCCGCGTGTGCAAACAGAAAGGTGCGGGTTATAAGATGAGTGTGTGTGTGTGTGTGTGTGTGTGGATCAACATGATGTTCATTTTCTGAAAGGAGTTTGAGCACATTGAAAAATATCTGCTTGGTTGATTTCAACCAAAAAGCTGAGTGACACATTTTTTTGGGAGGGTGATTTTGTGATTTTGTTGGACTGGCCAATCATACTTTCAGTTTTTTACATTTTTTTAAATATCTAATAGTGCCCCCACATTCTTAAATTTCCACCAAGCCCTCTGTCAAATACTTTCAAATTCAGCTCTGCTTCAAAACATCAACAGGTCGGACATTATGGGACTCAGAGCGTTGTTGAAGCTGAAGAGAAAATTCAGATATGAATAAGTCTAATATTCTACAACATCTGTTTTTTTTCTTGTCGACAAATCCCACGCGCCGAGCCCAACCAACAAGTTCTGTGTGCGCTTCGTCCTCTGGGCCCACAGAGCTCCATTAAACACACATGAGTGAGCCACTGTTACACTGGCTGACATGTTCCTTCATCCACACACACACCACACCACACACACACACACACGCACGCGCACACGCACGCGCACACGCACACACATTTATTTGGACTCAATCCCACACACATCCTAGACCAATGGTTCCCAAAGGCCGGGTCGGAACCCCCGGATGGGTCGCAGGAGATATTAGTAGGGTGGCTGGAATTTGTTCCACTGAATTGTACGTGTGCAGTGCAGCTTTGAGCCACGTGAGGAAGCCTGGAGGTTTGTTTCGTTCTGACAACTGCAGCCTCTTCATGAGCTCCACGGACACCAACATGAAAGGTTAAAGGAAATTAAAGGACGTATGCATTTATTCGGTCTCATTTATAAAGTATGTAACAACACATACGTATAAAACAAAGTTGTGCTCTATCAGATGTATATCTCTTATAAACAGCTGGTAATATAAGGTGATGTGGAAATGGTCAGGTCAAGATGTTTGTCATTTTATTAAAGTGTGTCCCCTAAAAAAGAAAAGGTGGGAAACACTGCTTTAGAGCACCAAATGTAGATTAATCCGCCGCTGCAAATAGTCCCAAACTAATGCACTATTTCCTCCTGTTTGCTTGAGAAAAACTACAGTGTTGACCTGGTAACAAATTAATGACTTCTTTTTATTAATATATTTGTGAGCAATTTGTTTTTTTAAAAGTAAATTTTCAGTAGGAACCAATGAGCTTGGAGCTGAGAGAGACAGACTTGGGCGTTTTCGTGGGATTTGTTGACAATCAGAAAATAGCGAGTGTTGGGCAATTAAAGCAATTTGATTCGATTTCAGCAGCGAGTCCTGTTGCCACGGAGGATTTGTTTTCTCCTGTAATGCTCAGAGCTTGTGTCCACAGACGGTCTGTGTTCAGTGTACCTGAGTCTATGTTGGGGGGGACACAACCCTTTCCACCAACTTCTTCTGTTGAAAGTCTCCACATTTCTGATGACTTTGAGAAAATCAGTCAACAGTTGCTGACTTGAAACATGCTCGCAGTTGTTCAGACGTGAATAGTCTTTGCATGTTTGCAGCCATATGTCTATTTCATACTGTGGTTCTAAAAACTTGATTTGAGCCGTTCGTGAGATATTGTCACCGTCGTTCTGTTGGATATCAAGACAACCCACTTTTACCCCTAAATAAGATCAATGATAACATTAGAATATCATATCTATGGTACAAAATAAAATTATTAGCAGCTGTGAGTATACGCTCTCCAGTATTAATGTTCAAAATACATGTCCTCTGTGCTAAGGAAAATAATAAAAAGATAAGCAAATAAAAGACCCATTAAGACATATAATAACCAGTGTAAGTGATTACAAAATAAATTCTAAATATTCATAACAACATAGTAATGATGACTATAAATGAAAGCAGAGCATTTGTTTTTACTATTAGGAGGAGGCAGAAACTGGGGAGTGAGGAGTATTCAGTCAGGAATGGGAATGAGGCATGACTACAAGTCTTTCGGGGGTTGCTTTTTGGGAGGTTTTGGTGTCGGGTCTGTGGCAGAATCGTGGCACCGGTGCAGGAGGACGTCGCCCTGTCCCCTCTCCTCGTTTGCTCTTCTCTCCCCCTGTTTCCTGCTGTGGTCACCTCCTCGTACTGTCGCCTCCTCATCTGGCCTCGGGGGGGCTGATGGAGCAGAATAGATGTGGCTCAGAGGAGACACAGGACTCGTCTGAGGGCGTCTTTCTGGGCGGGGTTATGTTGCATAGTGATCAAAGCTTCCCAGGTACTCCAGAGCAGCCCGGTAGCACAGTTGGTACTGGTCCTAGGGACAAACAACAACAATGTGTTGGTCATGTTGCTTTTTCAGGTACAGGCCTGATACGACCTCAGAGTGCAGCTGTGGAATGGAACTTTTCTTTGGGGGGCAGCGGAAGCAGATCTGTGAACACAGCCCTGACATATTATATCACCTTTGAAGTTGATGCGACAAAGTTGTCAGCTAACAGTTGCACATCCGGCAGACACAGAGCAACTCTGGTTCTGTCCCCTTGATGAATGGAATTCCATTTTTAAATCTTGTGTCACCTCCAGGAAAATAAATATATCTGTGTCTTTAGCTCCTAAATGTTGCACATGTTCAGCAGCTGGTTTCTAAGTGCAGGCGGGTCGAGGACAGCAGAGTTACCAGAGCCGCCTGCTGGTGGAGCCAACGCTATGAGACCGCACCACAACTGTTGAGCCCGAGCCTCTGCAGAGTTGGTGATACTTCTACACAGCATTGAAGCCATGTAACAGGTTGTTATTATAAAACTACTGGTTACAACATTAAGAACTGTCTTGAGTAGCTAGTTTCTTTAAAAGAGGTGCTGAACTGCTCAGAAATGCTATTGAAGTGAATTGGCTGAAATATTTCCTATACTGGTGCATTAGAGTGCATTCATATACTGTGGGAAAATAACTTAATCAGACGTTAGCTCGTGACTTGGAGGAACCCAAAATATTGCGTGTAACCTTTGTGCTGTGTTTCTTGGCGTGCTGGAAACATCCGTATTGTATGGCGAGGCAACCCAGGCAGGTCAAGGCTGATATTTGAGATTCTTCTTTAGGACTAGTGGATAGAAATGCATCTAAAATATACATTACGGTGTTTATTTTACTACTTCTGTAGATTTCTCCTAAATTCACCGTAAATTTCATGTCTTAAAGTCAGTAATCAGCTGGGGGAGTTTTATGGTGATATATATTAGTGAATTTGTTTTACCCTATTCACCTGTAGTGCCCTTAACAAAACAAGAATGCCAACTCCAATCCTGATTGAGTCTACCCTGCAGCTGTTGTACCGAAATATTAAAATACAACATTTTAAAGTCTCTGTGAAGTATTATTATTATATATATGCGGCTGTCTGAGTAGCAATCCTTTTAAATAACGTGAAAAACGTCCGCCTTCTGGTGGAAGCTACCGGATGCTGTTGGGACCTCATTGTTGACCTGAACCTGAACCCTTCTAACAACACAAGCCTGTTCTCCGTCTCCAGTGAAGGCCGTGCTGCTGTGTCTCCTGAAGTTTGCCGGTCTGGGTTTTCTTATCTCTTTAATCACAGATTCAGCGCAACGTGCTTGGATGTTTTTTCATTGGTGTAACGATCGCCCCGCTATGCTCTACTCCCATCGACATGATCATGTTCATGTCCTCCCGTTCCGCTCGTGTCCTGGTCCCCCTCGTGTCCTGGTCCCCCTCATGTCCTGGTCCCCCTCGTGTCCTGGTCCCCGTGCAGCGTACCTCTGTCTGCACCATGGCTGGCCTCTGGGTCCGCAGCGTCTTGACGGTCTGGAAGAGGTCCACCACTCCCTCGTACCTCATCCTCTCCAGGACGATGCTCAGGGTGATGAACACACCGGTCCGCCCGACACCAGCACTGATGGAGGCACACGTTATTACAAACTCTTCACACCATCAGCGGCACATCAAAGATATTCAAATGGATATTTTTTTTTATATGATTTATGGCATTGTTACTTTGCACAACAGACATGTTGGAGTTCTCTCTTCTTCTAGCCGTGATTGTTGTGTTTCCATAGAGGAGCAGGACTCTTATACTGCTGTGACAAACAAGGCCACAGAGAGAACAATGTGACTGGAGCTAAAAAACAGCCCAAACTGCTTGGTGTTCAGAGGGCTCACAGAGAGGCAGAGTCCCCATCTGATCCAAGAACGCATGTTTTTGAACCAGGTCTCGACATCTTGGGAGTCAAAAACAATATATAACAAATGATAAAGGTGTGACTGATTCCCACTGTGTCATAATACATCTATACGTTCAACACCTTAGTTAGGGGGTAATCTCACTCTGCAGTGTCTGCCCGCTTCATAGCAAGAGCATGATGAAAAACACAAACCCTTGTTTTGTCTTGTTTTAGTGCGACGACAATGAAAATAGTGTTTGTTCTCTCATTAACAGCACCGCTGCTCTCTCACGCTCTTTCTTCTTCTTCTTCTTGGTTTCAAAAATGAGTCAGGAAGCGACAGCAAAGCCCAGGAGAAATGCTAAATCAAGACCAGAGTACTTCCTTGTTTTATGAATGAAGCGGTACACCAGTTGAATCAGCTGTGCTGTGTTTGACCAATCACCGACGGCCGTCCCTGCAAACCCCACCCCCAAAGTTCCTGTACTTTCAGAGAGTACCACCTCCGACCAGAGCCTTTTTTGCGGGTTAAAATGTCCCCGGAACTTAATCTAGACCCTGGTCCTGCGGTCGAAGCACAGTGAGTTCTTAAAAAGGTTGCTAGTCCCTGGGGGAAGGTCCCTCTGTTTAGAAAAGGGCCTCACATACAGAGGGGAGTCTGCATGGGACAAACCATGATCTGATCTCTTTATACAGCACCAACATACAGTATGACCTCTGGCTTCTTCTTGGAATCCCACAGTATGGCTGAAATTGATATCATTGCTTTGGAAAGACACTGTAATGTCCAGGCATTTCTTCATGTGTTCTTCAAATTCATAACAAAGAACACATTTCTGAAGCTTAAGAGAATTATGAGTTGTTTAACTGTGACTCGTCTTTCCATTCAAATCTCTAATCTGACAAGATGAAGGCTCATCAAATCTTTGACCAACTAAACAAGCCTCAAGGGCCTTTTAAATAAATGCAACAAAGTGAGTCTTTACAATGAGAAAAACACGCACGCACGCACGCACGCACGCACGCACGCACGCACGCACGCACGCACGCACGCACGCACGCACACACGCACACACACACGCACACAGTTACCTGCAGTGCACAGAAATTGGTCCATCTTGTCCAAATTGCTCTTTAGTTTTATGGACCTGACCGATGAAATCGATGAATCCCTCCCCGGTTTTTGGCACTCCTTGCTCCGGCCAGTCAGTGAACTGAAACTGCCTGATGGTCCTCGACTGACCATCCTGACGAAGACACAGGCAAACGGAGGCAGATACTGTTAGTAACTCACACAATCGACAGCCCCTCCCAATTTAACCTTTTTACTGTAAATCTAGGTTTTCATGGCCCATTTATTTTTCTTTCTTTCCTTTTTATGAGGAAAATAGTCACAAAGCAGGTATAACTTCCCACCATTTTATGTCTTTTCAAAGTTAAAAGAAAAGCAACAAAGAAAAAGAAACTCACACAAATATGGGGAAAAAATAAATGCTGTTTTAATATTTACCAATCCAATGTTGCGACTACTACCTTTAAATTATACCTGAAATAACCAATGGTTGTATCAAAGGTACCTATATATAGATTTTGGCTGTTATTTATAATTTTTCTCCAATTTAAGGTTAGTAGCTGTTTTTTTTAAATTGCCCCACACTCCCAACGTTAACTGCTCCAAGTGGTAAAAACAACCATACGCATTCCCAAAGCCTTTACTAATGAAAGCAGATGGCACACATTGGATGCCAGGCGGGGCTGACTGCCTGTTGCCCTGCTGCAATGTGATTGGCTGTTTGCCAAGTACTGTTTGTTATCATTTGCTCGTAGTTGGCAGAAGTTAATTGAGGAGAACAGGTATGTGCCCAGTCGGATTATGCACCTGTGTTAAACTGTGTGGGCAATGTGAAATTATGTCAACTGTAGTAAAAGTGTCATGTTCTGCTTTTGCATCTGCCCAAAGTCTCGTTTCTTTATTCCACCTGAGAACACCTCTGAGTCTCTGTGCAGCTCGAAGATATTTGTGTCACTGGGATCTGATCCGACCTATTGGCAACTATACAGACCTTCAAAATATCATACTGTCTCTTATCTACCTTCAAGACTCCAGCTTTGACTGTGGTTGACATCAAAACCGGTCATATTAATGACACAAGTTTTTGTAAAAATGGAAATTGTGTTGCTTTGAGCACACACTTCAGATCCATCCTCTCAAATTGTTGATGGATTTCTAAAAGAAGCTTTAGTTGACTAAAAGAGACTAAAGGTATATATATTTTCATTCATCATGTCTCAAAGCGGAGCCCCAAAGGACATCACAGGTGCACGGGTCATATTATCGTCACCCTGAAGTCTGTGCGGCGAGGGAACAGTAATCAGTGGGCAGTGAAATTCACAGAATGCTCGTCAGAGGGAAAAAGAAAGCTGAATGCCACCCTGCCCGCACAAACTTGTTCTGTCACTAAAATGGCGTCGATGTCCTTTCTATAAAAGGAGCCGACTTCCTGCCCTGCTGAGGAGAACCTACCCTGGCGTCTGTGACTTTGAACTCCCTCAGGATGTACTGAGGCATGTTGTACTCCGCCATGGGGTCCACCACAAAGTACTGGTAGCGTGCGGAGCGCTCGGCGGGCCAGTACTGGTGGCACTTCTCCTGCAGAACAAAGAATGGAGAGGCATCACAACGTGTTTCACTACGTGAGGGATCAGGAGATGAGACCCACGTACCGAGATCTGGTCCCTGTTAAGGACCATGTGGTTTAGTTTAGTTTATGCTGCTGGGCCTCACTCTACGCATCTCACTCTTAGAAATAAGGGCTTCCTCCTGAGAGGCTGAGGTTCTCTTTTTTGAAGGGTTCTTTGTGAGTCTAAGGGTTCTATTAAGAACCCCCTTACATCAAAAGAACCCTTTTTGGAAGAAAAAGTTTGAAGATTTTTGAAAGCATGAGTCTTAAAAGCCGACAGCCCCCAAAAATACTGTGACTGAGAACCATGACTGTTGTGAGTTGCTCTGCACCACATCAGCCCCGGTTCTGGGTGCAACCATTACATCATAGAAGGGTTCTCTGGGGGAACCTTTCACAGTTCAAGGTACAACCCTTTTTTGTTGGGTTCTAGGTATAACCTTCTGACAGGGTTCCAGGTAGAACATTTATAAAAGATTCTATATGAAACTAAAAAGGGTTCTCCTGGAGGATGAATATGCATATTCAAGTGCATCTATGTAAAGTTATGTTGGGTGGTACTACTTTCTGATGATTACATTATACAAATAAATTACATTATACAAATAAAGTTTATTACTATTATTCATAACAATAACAACAATGATCATTTTATTA
The DNA here is from genome assembly GCA_016806645.1 of Ophiodon elongatus. NCBI lineage: Eukaryota > Metazoa > Chordata > Actinopteri > Perciformes > Hexagrammidae > Ophiodon > Ophiodon elongatus. The sequence goes on along the minus strand of JACSYO010000711.1, from coordinate 389,898 downwards.
TTGTTGCAGAAATCAGAATAATATCATTATTAATAATTATAGTGACTGATTTCCGTGACGAGCCACTCGGCTGGGTGCAGATCCTGTTCTTTACTCGCTGTTACAAAAGAGATTCCAGGCCGTTCGTATTTTTGGGTGAGGTTCCCGTTTAATTATAGTTCACAACTGACCATTTGCTTGATATCTATTGGTTTCCCTCTGGTGTGTTTTGTTTTGCGGTAAAAAGCGTGCGATCTCCCCGTCACCCATGCATCATTACCCCTGTCAGTTGCACCTGTGCCCCATATATAAAATACCTCCCACACTAATACACACTGCCACCCGTGGGCAACCTGAGATAGGCTCCACACTCACATATAATACACAGACCTAACCAATGGCTCCTACAATAATAACAACAGCAATAATAACAATAATAATATTACATCTTAATAATGCATTCCATATTCTCCCCTATTAACTTATATTTCAGAAGTATAATTTATCTCAAACCAGAATTGGGTCCATTTGAAGTGACACTGTTCCATACTTCATAACATGTCATGACACAAAGTGTGACCATTACCCGTCCCATCTCTCGGAGTTTGGTGAGCATGACCACAATGGTGGAGTTGTGTTCCCACAACATCCTCCAGAAGTCCTCGGTGGTCTCGGCGAGCGGGCCCTGCGTGGCCATGTACGCTTTCTGCTGCCTGCAAAGAGGAACAGAGCCACGTCTGAGTTTACTCCTCAGGGTTCCATTTCTACCGCCCTCGTCTTCAGCCACAGCCACGGTCCTGGTGCAGAGAAATAACGATGCTGTGGTTAGTGGTGACACGTCCTCTCATATTACTGTCATCTCAAAACAGCCTGTTTGTCCCAGGCTGGGATTGGATGAGTGTTCCTAGTGGACATGCAGGCTTCATGAACCTGCTCGAGGCCCCTAGTGTTCCTCCTCCTGCTCTCTGATAGCGTTGCCAGATGTGACGAACACCAAACAGACCAATCACAGCCTCCAACATGCCAACTTGGTCATTGAGTCATTTTCAGCGTTTCCATTTAGGAGAGAGATTTTTCTCCCATCCAACACAAACCAAGGTGAAGGGAAGTCTCTAGCTTTTCATCGGGGGTTTGTGTGATGACGTATGAATTCCAATAAACCTTTGCTTTGCTTGATTCCACAACATTAACCAGGTGTTGACTGCGACCGTAGTCGGGATGAGAACGTGTTGCTGTGCACTACAAGGACCCATCAATACAATGAATGCAGTAGAATACATCTAAATGTTGTACTGATAATTTAATTTAATGCAACATTGGTCATACACAGCATTTAAACACAACATGAACCTAAATAATAATGGTGTTGAAACTAGATCTGTACACAACTTGCCTCCTTAATCAGTTATAAAACCGTTCTGTTGGATACTATTTGGATGAGAGCGCTTTATAAAAGCTGTCCATTAACAGGGGCGCCATGACGTTTTCTTGTAAACAAACAAAAGTTATGTTCACATTCAGTGTTTCTCACTGAAATGCATTGTGCATTCCTTTAACCACAACTGTTGAATGAACCTCCATCCATCCATTATCCAAACCGCTTATCCTTTTTAGGGTCGCAGGGCACTGGAGCCGATCCCAGCTGACATTGGGCGAAGGCAGGGTACACCCTGGACAGGTCGCCAGTTCATCGCAGGGCAGACATATAGAGACAGACAACCATTCACGCCCACGTTCACACCTACGGGGAATTTAGAGTCCAATTAACCTGAGTGGCATGTCTTTGGGCTGTGGGAGGAAGCCGGAGAACCCGGAGGGAACCCACGCTGCACGGGGAGAACATGCAAACTCCACACAGAAGGACCGCCCAGACTGGGAGACGAACCCAGACCCCTCTTGCTGTGAGGTGACAGTGCTAGCCACTACACCACCGTGCAGCCCTTGAATGAACCTCTCACGTGTTAAATATTTTGCTTTCCACACACACCCCTTGAAGTGGATTTGATGAGTCAGCTGTTGCTGACGTATGCACTGATATCTAAATGGTTTCGCTTGAACACAGACCCTTTTAACAGCACTGTTAAAATGACAGATGCCATCCCAGCTGCTCAGCGAGGGCTCTGGGCTCTGCGGTAGTTACGGGACCTGCCCACGAGGGGGCAGTGTTGAATCGCACAGCAGAGGAGCTTGGGTAATTCTCTCAAGCATGTTGGTGCAGCAAACATACTGAGTAATTCTGTATACATCAGTGCTCTTTCATTTGTGTGTGTGTGTGTGTGCGTGTGTGTGTGTGTGTGTGCGTGTGCGTGTGTGTGTGTGTGCGTGTGTGTGTGTGTGCATGTGCGTGTGTGTGCGTGTGTGTGTGTGCGTGCCAGTGATGGCTGGAGGCCCTGTTGTTTTTGGTAGTGAGTCCGCCCCTGTCCTGCTCTCAGCTTTACCTGCTCTATTATTTGAGTACTTCATAATACAGCACACACATAAACGTAGGAGCCACAGCCTCTGCACGTTGCTGGGATTCAGCCATGCTGTCTGCTTCCTTACTGCTGTTCTGGCTCACCACTAGTGAATGATTAGAGCAGCTTTGACCTGTAGCAGTTGAAGGTTCAGTAGCGGGTCACATGTGGGAGGTTGAATACAAGAGCTGCTGACCTCTGTGCATTCAAGTAAACAAACTGCTGAAGAACTTTAACCAACTAATGTTGCTATATAGGTGTGATGACTGAGGAACAACGCAGCAAGGCACCCTTTAGGGTCTGTATGAGACCATAGACTGTTTATAAGAAGTGGACGTAGTCATGGTGACGTCACCCATTGGTTTGTGGACTGATGTTATGAAGCCTGGAGTTTAGACATCTTGGGTTACGGCCATTTCAATCTTGGCTTTTTGCATCCGATGAACAGAAGCTATCATATTTGGAATGTGGAGGAGTGACGTAGAGACGGCGTATACATCTCTGGTAGAGACCTGTCAATCACCTTGTAGCCCCGCCCTAAAGCGTACCCTGCTTTATGGTCTATGTGACTCTAAATGGACCATAATTTACTAAATGAACATCATGCTGTATTGAAGAAGACTTGAAACTAGAGATTGAGACATAAACTCATGTTTACAATGTTTACTGAGGGAATAAATCAAGAGAGAAGTAGAGTCATTTTCTATAGACTTCTATACAACCAGAGGAGTCGCCCCCTGGTGGTCAGGAGAGATAATGCAGCTTTAACACATGAAGCTTTGACTTCTATACAACCAGAGGAGTCGCCCCCTGGTGGTCAGGAGAGAATGCAGCTTTAACACATGAAGCTTTGACTTCTATACAACCAGAGGAGTCGCCCCCTGGTGGTCAGGAGAGAATGCAGCTTTAACACATGAAGCTTTGACTTCTATACAACCAGAGGAGTCGCCCCCTGGTGGTCAGGAGAGAGAATGCAGGTTTTAAGACCCTTCAGCATCAGCTTCACTCTGCAGAACCGGAGTGTATGTAAACCCACGTCATTATTTAACGGTCAGAGCCACTGACGTTGTGTAACACAGGACTTTTACAGACATTTGTGTTTACAGTTTCGTTATGTAACTTCCGTACTTAACTAACGCCAGTTATGTAACAAACATGGTTATTTTAACCCAAAACCAGGAATTTATTTTCATAAACATAATCAAGTAGTTGTTTGTAAAGACTACGTTTAATTTGAAAAGACACTGACACGTCCCAAACTGATGCTAGAGGGGGAACCTAGAGGGTCATAGTTTGACGCTTAGGAGCCCTGACCAAGAGCCGGTATGTGACGGGCAGGAGGAAGTCGTACATTTGTTGGGGACTATTTTCAGCTGCAGATTAAACAGTGTATGTGGGATTGAGTCAAAATAGAATAGAGAGTGTGTTTATGGTAATGACGGAACATGAAAGCCGGTGCAATGGGAATGGTAAACCAACTTTTTGTTCTACCTTTGCAGTTCTAAGTGCTTTAGAATTCACCCATTCACTGCAGCCGCAATGCCCTGGCCTGCCCAGTGGGGGCAACTTGGAGTCGAGTGTCTTGCCCAAGGACACTTTTAAATCACCCACCCTGTATTAGTGGACAACCCGCTCTACCTTTGGTGTGTTTTTAGACTACGATGAAGCTCAGAGGAAGAAGATCTATGAGGCTTTGATACACACTCAACACTTGTTGTTAGAGTCACTTCATTGTTGTATTGTGTCTGCACGAGCGATTTATTGACAATAAGAAGAAATCTAAAATATAGTGACCTGTGTTTACTTTGTACTGTCGGTGTTGATAGCCATGCTGAGTTGAAGTACATACGTATAAAGTGTAATTCTGGTCTAATTCTAGTTGCCATAATTCCTATCCATCATAATAACATTGTACACACAAAGTTAATTGCCTAGATCTATAACCACGGCAACGTCTCCATTAAAAGTCTGATGTGTTTGAACTGATTTTGAGGAAATGTAAAATATCAAAAAGATAAGAAAGGTTTAATTCCATTTAAATGCTCTCTAACCTAGCGGTATCTAATATACTGGTGTAGGCCTGCTGTTGGATCCCCATGGACAAGATCCCCATGGACAAGATCTCCATGGACAAGATCCCCATGGACAAGATCCTCATGGACAAGATCCTCATGGACAAGATCTCCATGGACAAGATCCCCATGGACAAGATCCTCATGGACAAGATCCCCATGGACAAGATCCTCATGGACAAGATCCTCATGGACAAGATCCCCATGGACAAGATCCCCATGGACAAGATCTCCATGGACAAGATCCTCATGGACAGACTCTGAGGTGAATGACTGCGGCCGATGTACCTGGAGGTCACTGGACACATCCACTAATCACCATTATCATGTCTACCCCCCACCCCCCCACCGTAATCCATCCTAATCCACACTGTGCACTTTCAAGGCTGAGCTCAGGGAGAGAGCTGGAGCTCCCTGTTTCTCACCCCGCTAATAATTACTGCAACAGGAATTACAGGACACGCCTGCCTCTTCCCCCACCCTCCCTTAGGTGGAGGTGCCCGGGGGACTTCATTAGGTGCTGACAGCCGAGAACAAGACCCACCCACCCTCGCTGCAAGTAAAAGTCCTGATTCATTAGCACGAGCTCTACTCTGCTAGTGCACTGGAAAGTACTTCCAATTAGGCGGTACGTTTTCATAACAGGCATGCTACTCTGAGAGGCCTGTGATTGGCTATTTATCTGACGCCTGACATTACCAGTGCTGACGTCCAATACTGTGTGCATGTTTGTGTTGGAAAATCTGGCGGATTCTCTTCATCTCTCTGTATTTAGCTGTCACACACACACGCGCACACACACACACACACACACGCACGCACACGCACACACATGCGCACGCACACGCGCACACACGCGCGCGCACACACGCGCGCACACACACACGCATGCACACGCACATGCGCACACACAAGTTAACATCGACATTTCTTAACCCACTATTACAGGACGATTAAATGTTGAAGGATTGCTTCACAGAGAGCCAGAGACGGTTCCATGCAAATGTAACAATAGCTAAATCTGTACTCAAATGTCACTACTCCTATTTGTATCTGTACTTGTGACATATAATTATATATATTTTACAGAACAGACACTCCCAATGGACCTCAGGCAAGACACTCTTGAAAAACGCACCCTGCTACATATGTGCGTGAAAATGGCACCAAAGAGTAAAAAGAAGAATTTTTCAGTCATTATTTCCCCGACGTCTGTGTCCTGAGGCCCATGATTAAAAAGCTCTTGTGGACACAGACAGCAGCAGCATTGCAGCGGTAATCGGTTTGTTTCTCTGGCCTGTCAGCCACCTCGAACACGCTATCCATTTACAAGAGGGGGGCAAACAAAACAGGAGGGAATTAACAGGCCTGTCAATAAGACCAATTTGTGTTGACAACTGACACAAAGGAAGAATGGGAGGCGGTCAGACTGCTGTCAGCTGCCAGAGCAGAGGTCCACCTCCACCTTCATTAGAGGCTGCAGCTCCCGGTTCACAGTAGCTCTGCCATCCTCTGTCGGTGTCCCTTTGTGACACCCTAATGGCTCCTGAAGGACTCACCTGTATCCGTCGATGAAGCTGGCGTTGATGTAGTCGGAGCCCTCCACCCCTCTGATTGGCTGCAGGCAGACGCGGGTGGACTCGAAAGGCATGATGTTCACCAGGCGGTTCTTGAACTTGTTGCACGGCAGGTTGGCACTGATGAATCTTGAGGTATGTGCTTTAGAGTTGGCCAGTTTCTGAAGAAAGACACAGAAAGGGGGACACGTAAGCTCCACGGAGCTCGTCTGCCCTCTTAAAGAGCGAATACAACTGGCAGTGGTGGGAAGTGGTGCGCTAGCAAGGTTGTTCAAGGGCACACGGAGCTAACACTCTTATTGATGTATGAAAATGATGCACTTTGAGTTGATCCTCTTTCCCTGACTTCAAATAAACCTGATGATGGGGCGCGTTAAACCTCATCCTGAAGACATTGAAAAGTCAAAACGACCTCACACACACATTTGTTGTGCGCTGACGTAGAGAGGCATGCAATGCACATCAAGCCGGGGAGAATTAAACTTTTGACAGCAACAGCCCAATTGTTGTTTTTCTTTTGGAGGAGGGAGGAGGGGGAAGAGGGAGGGAGAAAAACTGGCTGGCTTTGCTGACGGGCCCTAATGTGATTCCTCTGCATCGCAAGGGCAAGTGTCAACTTGAGAAGTGCTTGCAAAAGAAATTCGCAGTGAGTTGAGGATCAAAACCTAATTATGCTCTGTCCGGATTTACGGCCGTCCTGCTTGCTCAAACCAGCAGCATAATGCGGGCTGTGGCCCCCCCACCACCACCCCCACCCGTGTGTGTGGCTGGTTAAATCACTGCGGTGTCGCCCGGTGCGGAGGGTGGAGGGTGGGCGCAGTGCTGCAGCTCATCCTGGGTAAAACCACGTAACCCAGCGGGCCCTTATCTTGAGGCCGTCAGACATCCGGTCCGCCCCGACCCTCTCTCCCTCCATCCCTCCCTCTCTGTCTCCCTCTCTCTCTCCCTCCCTCTCTCCCTCCCTCCCTCTCTCCCTCCCTCTCTCTCTCCCTCTCTTTCTCCCTCTCTCCTTCTCTCCCTCCCTCCCTTTCTCCCTCTCTCCCTATCTCTCTCTCTCTCTCTCTCTCTCTCTCTCTCCCTTTCTCTCTCTCTCCCTCCCTCCCCTTCGGCCTGTCATCTGGAGCTCAGAAGTTAAGCTCTCGCAGCTCCTCCTCTGAGAAGGAGTTCATCTCTTTTACACAGGCTGAAGATGAAAATCCCTCCTCTTCTCTAGCTCTCCCTGCGTCAGGTGGTTAAAAGGGGCACTCCGGACATTTAGCATTGCACTTCCATTAAATCGGAAGATTTGTGAGAAGTGGATTAAGCTAGGATTAGCGCCTCGTGGTTGTATGCCACCGCCAACACGTCATGCTGCAGTTTACATCCATGTCTGTCCAAAATATCATCACTTCATTATTTTTATTCAATTTGACATCTGTTTGAAATTGTCATAATTAGCATATTGATTCCTTACTTGTGGCCCAAAATAAGTGATCCAGGTGGATATTTTGTGGCGTTCCCGAGATATCACAAGAATGGGACGGACGTGAAGTCACATGTGCCCTTTGAACTCTGCGAACACCCTCCAGGCGTATCTGAGATATCGCATTCACGAGACTGGACCTCTAGCCACGACTGTCCCGGGCATTGGAGGAATACAAATAAAATGGTCAAAAGTGTGGAAGCCACTGTGTTCTAACAGGAAAACACAAATCTGGTCCCAACACACCCGCTCTCAGAGCTTCACATTGTTCTCCGGTTAGCCTTAGAAATGTCAACGCTTGTATTCCGTCAACAACTGTTTGACTTCATCATGCCACTTGGCTTCAAAAAGTCTGTCAATCAAGACAAACACGGCAGAGGCAAGTTTTGTGATTGGAGTGACACTTTAAAAAGGACTTTCAAAGCTGCACAGAGTCACCGTGCACAAAACAAATCCCAATCCCAAAAGGCACCACCAACCTTAAACTCCAGTTCCATGGCGGTGACGCTCTCTCCGGGGGGGATCTGGGTGAGCTTCTGGATGTGGGCGTACAGGTTCCGGGCGGGGACTTCTGTGTTGCCACACGTTGCAGCTTCTAGCAGGGCCTCGTGGATGAATATGTACTGGTCCTCCGTCTGCACCATGTAGTTCCTCTGAGCCCGCATGCATGTCACATGGCCGTAAATGTCCACCGACTTCTCGTGCTTCATCCTCTCCAGCATGGCTTCGATCACGATGAAGCAGCCTGTGCGGCCCACGCCAGCACTGACGCGGTACAAAGAGAAAGCGTGGTTCTTTACCATCTCACACACTCCCTGTTGCCTTGGTAAACAACTACTCTGTCTGGGGCCCAAATAAATGACATATAGTCAAACAATATTTGCACTTACACTTCCTACGGTGAAAAAATTAAGTTACAACATCAACATTGCATCCGACACTAAAATGAGATCAAAACCAAGAACAAAGCATTAAAGCAATTAGAACATTTTCAAAGTGAAAACAAAACAATAACAATCTCAGTTTACAGTTATTGCAAAACATCAAAAAGGGAACCTATTTTACTTGATTGCTTTTTCATATTGTCTTCAACAACCTCGTTAGCTGCTTATTAAAACCTTCTGTTGTAGATTATAGAGATGTAAAGCCCGGCAAACTGTTCCTGTGACATATGGCTCCATGCACTACTCATTTAATGTGACCCCTCCTCCTCCACATGCCCTGTTTGATAATTGTGCATATTTCCAGAAAATAATACTTCCGAATACAAACAATGTGGTTGTTTCAAAGCACAGTTAATAAACCCAATCTGGATCTATCATCATTCTTCAGCCATGCTATCTAGTGGAGTAAGGCACTGCTTTGTTCTGAGATTTTGAGAATACATTTGTAATATTTTTATACCGAAGCCTCTGTGTTGATGTTGGTGGAAGCTTACCTGCAGTGGACCACCATGGGTCCAGCATCTGGGGGGTTACAGGCCTTGACTCTGCGTAGAAAGGCCAGTGTTGGGGTGGGATACTCAGGCACTCCATGGTCAGGCCAGGCCATGAACTGAAACTGTCGAACCTCTCTCTTCTCACTTGAGCCGTTCTGGTGGAGCACAGGTACAATCATCAGCAAGGGCAAAGAAGAAAATCACAATTTCATAGTTGTCTATTAATAGAAGATATGAATGTTATACTGTTTCAAAAACATGAGGTTTCAGCTTTCAGAATCCATAACCCGATTGCATGTTGTCCAAACTATGTCTTATTTCAAAGTATGTTGACGATAAATCGTTCAGATATAAACTTCGAAAATAAAAAAGTTGTGATCAAGAGATCCGAGATAATATACAATACAATATCTACAATAGAGTGCTGCAGGAATGAGTCCTAAAACCCAGAAATGAGTCAGCAATTTTGCACCTCCCATTACCTCGTCTCGATGACAATGTTTTTTTTAAATGGGTTTTGGTTAGATGCCTGAAATAAGGTATGTGGTTAACACAAGTGTAAGAGATTTTAAGTATTTCACCAAGGAGTAATTTTTTTCCAATTTTGGTTACTTACATGTCTGCATCAATTCAAAACCGCGTCTTATAGCATGGCGCTCTTTGGTCATATATAAATATTGATCAATATTCATTGTGTTACTATTTCAATGTTTTTGGAGATTTATGTTATTTGTAACATAGCTATATGGAAATACATACAGTTTTGAACTAAAAGTCCTAGTAAACAGCCAACATGCTAACAGTAAAAGTGGCCAAATTACTGAGACCGCCTGAGTATGTCATCACAAATTGTTTCATAAATGTTGTACTTTAGGGTTTTTTCATAAAATGTACAGTCCCACTTGTAGTAAAGAGTAGGAAAAGACATTAAGTTACATCAATATAGAAATTAAATTTCTATACATTATATAAAAAAGTTTCTTCACATTCTTTGGAATGGTAATATAGTTTAGTATACTTCCAATGGATTCATATTCCATAGCTTCTTACCCTTTCAAAGGAGATCAGATAAAAAATGTGATTCGACACACTGAAAATTCCATGATTTGATAATGTAGCTATCAACTTTCATTAACATAAATAAATCGCAGTAACTAATTGATAAATCACCAAACGGATTTATGTGAGAATCTCACCTGATGAGCCATCACAAATGCTTCTGAGCAGCACTCAAAAGCATGAATAAAAAACTCTTACTAAAGGGTCCTCGATGAATGAGTACACTGGTACAGCACTGTCAGTGGGAAAGCACTCATTATCACATCTAGAATAAAGGCATTGTAACTTTTATTCATAACTCTCAGGAAGCCAGAGTTTTCACATTTTCTTCATTCGAGCACCAAGACACAACCTTCTTCTTCAAGTTTTCTTCTTAGACTCTTGATGGCTTTGTGTCATTGACATGACAGACTATCTATGGAAACATCTGCATGTAGCGTGCGTTGCACTTGGCTCCGGGTGAGAACGAGAGCGATAGAGACTTAAAGAAGTCATGCCAGCGAGGAAGAACAGTGTTTTTGTTCTCTTACAGGCTGAATCATTGATGAATGGATTTCGCTGTTTCAGCTCGGGAATCCACTGATACATTGTCATTACGAGATATTGAATAGCGACTTCTACTGCTTGTTCAATCATATCCAACCACCTCTACTGCTCCAGTCGCACGGCGAGGGGGACATGTTATAGAATGATGGCATCTGAGACTCAACCTAAAATTGGCTGTTTTATGATATTTCCTTGTTGATTAAACAAACTTGTGTTGGGTTGAAAATATACATGGTATATAATTAGGGTTCTCACCTTATAGAGGGCGAATGTGCGTACGCTGTAGGTAGCCAGCTCCACCGTGTCCAGCATGGTCACCTGGGTCATCCCATAGGTCTCTGTGCCTCGACTGGGCCAATACTGGTCACATTTCACCTGCACATAGACACAAGCCACAGTGTTTTCATTCACAAACAATATTGGTATGTGTAGGTTATAGGGACAGAAGGAGGAGAACAGAACTGAGTGGTGAGAGGAATTGGAACAAGTGGTTCCTGTTCTGGCCTGCTAGGGATGGCTTGGTGATGTTGGTCAGATCTCTGTCCATCCATCTGTCCTTAAATCCATTCCACACATTGGTACAGGGCGGAATATGTTGACAACTACTTGTCAGATTGACATGAATAGCTGAGGACGTTCATGATCCCCAGAGGGGAATAACTTTTAAGCATTTTGATATTCCTGCAGGTGAAATTATACACCATGAAATGAAACACTAAAATTAGTCGATTTTGGATTCTCTTTCCTAATGGGTGCTGTACTAGCTATGCAATACAATCATTTCAACACCTGCTGCCTCCATCTGATACAAGTAAATGGGTGTAGAAAGCAGGTAGACAATGAGACAATGGGACAATGAGCGACTGGCTGTATAGGGACGCACCCTTTTGTAAACCAGCCTCCTCCGTCTCAGAGTTTGTCTGGTGAGATGGAGGAGTTCTGACTTGACAGGACGATTTTTTCGAGGGTGAATGCTTCCTCGCTAGAAAGCCATGCCACTAGTATAGCTACGTAGTAACCGACGCCTACGTTGTTCCTCCAAGCGACCCATGCAGCTAGGTTGGTGAGGTCTGGACACAGAAATCCGATCTGATCACTCGCAAATAAGTCTTAAAGATTGGATTTGAGATACAAATCTGATTTGCATTGGAACGTCGCCTTTGTCACATCAGTCGTTAGCCCCGTGACTCGTTAGTCACTCACTAGTCATTAGTTAGTCAAGGTAATGTCAACCACGCTCTTTTCCTAAACCTAACCAAGTGTTTTTTTTGTCGAAACCTAACTTCCTGTGAAGACGGCTCCACTGGTCCAGCCTAGCAAATGGCAGCAACGTGACAAAAAAATGAATAGCAAGATGGTATGGTAAGCTTAACTGTAGATTGTTTTTTTTTTGTACACTATTGGCATTTTTGTAACATAAGCAGTAGGTCTTTAAACGTAAAGCAGGAAATATGAACAGACCAAACCGACGATGACTCAAGTGACATCACTTGGGGACATTTACAAGACATCACACAGCTCCCTGGAGATACTAGAAAAAGGCTTTATATTACTTTTATATGCGGTAGTTCTTTCATTTGCAGGTATGGCTCAGAAGTAGAGCGGGTTTTCCTCTAATGTGTGTTAAAGTTGAAATGTAGTGTACAGCACTTTGAGTGGTCATAACACTAGAAAGGCACTATATAAATGCAAGTCCATTCCCCAACCTTTTACCATTTCTCCACAACACATAGAAACAGTTTTCAGTGTGTAAAGTCTGTGGGGTTCCACTTTAAGTAGTCAGGCTGAGCTGATGGATAGAGAGTGTTTGCGGCGGGTAGTGTACAGTGGGGTTTAAGAGCTTGTTCTTTGAAAACAGCTGCCCGCTGCTGCTGCACAAACAAAATGAGTTTAAATTAGCACTAATATAGCACCCACTGGTTTCCTAATGAGCTCTTTGGACTCCCTTCCCGCTAACATTGAGAACAGGGCGTGTAAAAGCAATACATTACAGGCAAAAGTTCCACATCCCCATCCACACTTTCGGAGCGTTGTAATGCCATGCAAAAGAAACATGGAGCGATGCAGAGTTCAAACGTTCAGAAATAAAAGACTGAGTCAAAGAACAAATTGGTATAACCAGCGTGTGCTGGTGTTGCCGTTGTTATTCCACTGTTGGCTGTGCGACGGGTGGGTGCAGAGGAAGACAGAGGGTGAAGCAACATACATGTGGACGTACGTGTTGACTTGAGGGCAAGCCGCAGGAAACTGGCCTGACAGACGGGGGAGGTTACGCATCATAGACCTGGGTGTGGGTGTCAGTGTGGGGGGTGGAGGTTGTTTGGCTAAGCACAACGTCCTTTGGTCAAAGTGGTGTGAAAAGCCAGTTCACCACCTGGACAGATCACACACGACCCATTAAGTGTTACAGGCAAAAAGATAACTAGAGATCTGAGAGACTACGACAGCGGCGGCCTACGGTTACATGTTCTTGACCAGCTTCCTCTTGTAGCCGTGTGAACGCCTATCCTTTGTGTGATGATGATGATGATGAAGGGACACTGCGAGATTGTTGGAGGGGGACATAACAACGTAACGTTACTTTATTATACGTTATACGTTAGTTTACGACTTTTCACTGGCACCCCTGTAACCATGTAGGTATTTGTTGATCTGCGGTGACAGAGATGGCCCTAGGCATTGTCAGTAGAGGTCTCGCCCCTCGGCATCTGACACCAACGCACAAAGCACCTTTAAGCATCTGTATGAGAAATACCTGGCTTTCAAGTAACTACAGTGTAAACCCATCCACGTCATTGTTAGACGCTTATGATGTAGTATAAACCCCGCCCCCCAAAAAAACCCACTAAGACAGAGGAGGTGGATGGGTCAAACAAACACGGGTCTATCACACAGGAGACCACTGTTTGTGTCCCACGTGAAACCAACCACGTGTGGTTTGTAGTCACAAGGTTAAGTTTCACTTGACTTTACAAATGTATTTTTAAACCAAAACACAACATTTTCTGAAACATAACTAAGTGGTTGTGTTTTTATTTGCATTCACAACGTTAACCGCGTGTTTACTGCGACCGTGGTTGAGCGTCATAGTTTGACGCGCTGGACTACCCAGTGCGTTAGAAAGTGATGTAAAGGGTGTCGACCAAGCGTCAGTATGTGACGAGTTGGGATGAGAACGGGTTGGATCGGCGAATGCACGGTGCACCATCATAGACTGTAGATGTGGCCTCAGACTTGGCAGTGACGACGCAGCTCGACTCTAAAAATGGACAGGGGAAGAGATTGTGGGTGGAGCCGAGATGGCATTTATAACATGAAGGTCTATGGGGATTGACTTGATTTTGGAGCCATTCGATGAACTGCAGTTTTTGGCACCCGCGCGTTGGCTTCATTCCCCAGCATTGAAGCAGAGTGCTACGAGCTTACTTTGGACGATAGTAAGGTTCGATAATTAAAAAGATAGCTTGAGTTAACAACAGTTACTCCCACCTTAAATTCATTAGGGAAAGTTGTAAAGACTACTCGTGTGTTTTGGGAATAACCTTTTCGTTTCTGTGTGAGTGTATGAAGACAGTGATTGATGGTGGAATTGGCTGCGATGCCATGGGGGCCAGCTGAAGTCTCGTCCTAGGACACTGGATTGATCAGGGCGGACTCTGAGTACGAGCACTTCACTTCTGCACACAAGTACACAGCTTGAGTAAGTACTTTACTTAGTAAGAGCTTTACACCATTGGTGTTTATCAATGCCACACAGACCACTGTTACCTCAACAGATGCTGAGATTTCAAGCTCTCTTTACACAAAAGCCAGTCCGTCCGACCAAGATACCACTACATCCCTGGCCAGGTGTACGTTAAAAGAGTTGAGTGATTGCTGTAAACATTCCTCGTCTCCATACTGGAAGGGAACACCTTCTTAGTGTGACAACACAGTAAGAAAGAGGGGACAAACTCCAGTCATTATGTTATTCAAAAGTCCGGCCAAAGCTAATACGAGTTACTTTGCTGTTGAAAATGCCTGTCTGCCTGAAGAAACTTTGACAGACCGGACGATATACTGCGATTTACTGTTCCTGCTGATACCAGTTATCACTGCAGTTCTAGAACAAGATTGATTTTTCCATTTCCTATTTTTCACATTTCAGCCTGCTTCTGGCAAGCTCACTTTCATTTGATGCAACGGTTTTCCAGGTGGGTAAGGGCATTTACAACATACGATTAGCTGCTTTTAGGTGGTAGTTGTAGTAGCAGTAGTAATATTAGTTGTTAAGTTGTAGTGGAGATTTCATTTTTTTTTTTCACTGCCATTTGGTTTTAATATTTGTTAAATGTGGCAGCCAGGGTTTTGTTGAGGGTCTGAGGCCCACAGGCAGTTGCGCCCCTTTGCCCAGCTAGGAATCTAAGCCTGGTGTTGTCAAGTCTAGCCAGCCAGTCAACACTGCTAACGGTCTTGCCGTTGAAGAAATCTGACATTCATCGCCCCCTAATGGCCATTAGAAAGAATGCTAGTTTCAGGCACTTCCACATTGGCTTCAATATTCCGACCCGGAGGTTCGCTTTGTTAGCTATTTTGCAAGGACACGAAAATGATTATCATTGTGCCATTTTCTGGAATGATTAATAACAGAACATTGTTGCTATGTTGTTGTTTGTGGGGTGTACCTGCACACTGCTCTGCGTTGTTGATGACTTCTCAAATTTAGACTTGTTTCAAAATTGTCTGTTAGTTGTCTCATGGACATGTAAACTGTAATATGCATGAGTCCCTCATACCAACAGAAACAGTTTGGTTATCGGCTGCAGCCATTACCTCGGCCACAGGTTAGAACACCTCATATTTCCTGGACCTCCGGTTGAACCGCAGACGGGTGTTATTGGCTCCGGCAGAGGGCTGATGGTCTCTGTCACAAATAATAACGGCACACGGCCGTGGCGCTCAGTTCTACCCCTTGGTTGTGGAGTTATTAACAATGTTAAAAAGGGGTGAAATCATTACTCGTGAAAACTGTCCCTGCCCTGCTAGCTCTCATCTGCCATGTGGCTGGCTGTGAATGCCTCATCCCTCATGTCCTCCAGCAGCATGACGCTGTTGCAGAGCCATGCGCTTCTGTACCACTGGAAAGCATTTTTTTACGAGTTACAGCAAAAGTAGCTGAAGGTAATGATATACTTTTTTATTTGTGTACATAGTGTTTCAATGCAGTAGTGGTTAAGGACAAAACTGCCAGCAACTGGGAGAAATAAGGGTTCCCCAAGGCTTCTCTCTGAAGGGCGAGGTTCTAACCAGAACCATTTACTTTTGAAAGAAAGTCTCTTATTTTGCGATCACAACACGAAAATGTGCATCGAGTTTGGTGTGAACACAGCACAAGGGTTCAATTAGGAACCATTTTCATCCAAGGAACCCTTTCCAAAAGAATGAGTTCTTCAAGGATTGTTGAAAGCATGGGTATTAAAAAGGAACGCCCACAATCCAGCCCAACTCTCCCAAAAAACTGTGATCTGGATCCAAGATTGTTTTGCTGAACCACATCAACCCTAACCATTTTGGGTTCTAGATAAACCCCATTGGAATATAAAAGGGATCTTAACAGAACCCACTGGGTAGTTTCTCGATGAAACCCCATGGGTTTTAAACTCGTTAGCAGGGCAGGGTTCAAGACAGCCCCCACCCCCTTGTGACTGGCATTGGGTCCTCCCCAGTAACAACAGTAACAAGCCATCCCTGCGACTACAAAACCCCCCTTTCTGGGTAAAGATCCCCATCCTTTGGGTTGGAAACATGTTCTGCATCATCAAGCCCCAACAAGCCTGGCCCTCTGCCATGGGCCCACCCTGAACCCTAAGATCAACTGGCCTTAATTAAAGAAAATGTCAGTGGGGTCTGACCCGAGTTTGTGTTTTAATAAGGTGACCTTTGTTTGACTGGAAGAAGGTGAATGGAGCGCTTGATTTGCGTTAAATCAATGCATAATGATTTTATGCTGATTCGTGGTGTAACAGACCGTTGTCGATCCGTGATCCGTACGTACGGATCCCCCCTCGCTGTTGTGAACCGCGGATTAATTACAGTTTAAAGTTCACCATCACAGTGTGAAATAAAGTCGCTATCCGCCAATATTCAGTAAAATATGCGATTAGGACATAATTTATGTTTTTCTAGTCATCAATCTGATAATGTTATATTGTAAACAACCAATCTGTGTTTAAATCAACAGGAGGAGAGCTAGAAACGTTAGCAGCACCGCTAACCGCTAAAGAACTGAGGTTCTGTTTAGTTACATCATGATGCGTTCAGGCTCTGTTCAGTGAAAATGAGTATTGGGTGAAAGTAAATTATCCCGATGTGTTCATGTAATCTTATAACATTAAAAGCATAATTTCCTTATCATTTGAATAGTGTTTTATGAAGAAAATACACACTATAGATTACAATAACAAAGTAAAAGGATAACATTTAGAATTGTTGATAGTATACATACTTCAGAGCGGTTTAAAGGATTTTTGGGACGATGGCAAAAGTAATATTCTGGATCCTTGTAGACCAGCTCCTATAATCAAACAACAAAGGGATCTATATCTGTTTTTGTATTCCTTATTAATATTAATATCCGTCAATGATCAGCAATTAGTGATCGTGATCTCTAAAAGCTATATTTGCTCCCTTTTTTCTTTTGTGCTGATCCGATCTGTGATCCGATCCGAACCGTGAGTTTAATGATCCGTTACACCCCTAATGCTGATGATGATGTGTTATCTGTTTCTTCTTCATAAAACTGAGCATGCTCTATTTATTTCTGTACATATTTAAAGGGCCAGTGTTGGGAGCATTTCAGGGGATCTATTAGCAAAAATGGAATATAATATTCAAAACTATGTTTGAACTTAAACTAAGGACCGTTGTGTTTGCGCTTGTTAGAATGAACCCTTCATATCTACATAGTCCTCTGCCATGTTTCTACAGCAGCCGAGAACGGACAAACCGAACACTGGCTCTTGGGAGGGACTTTTTTTACTTCGTAGTGGCAGCTTGAATTTGTTATATGCTTAGAAAGGGAGGGTTGAACGGGGGGCACATACTTACACTGTAAACCAAAGCCATTGTCATCATCATTTTGACTGTTTCTCAACGTGAGAGGCTCACCCGTGACTTCTCCTCTAGCCGGGTCATCATGACGATGGTGCAGGTCCTCTGCTCCCACACCATCCTCCAGAAGTCGCTCAGCGTCTCCGGCAGCGGCCCCTGTGTGGCAATGTAGGCATTCTGCTTCCTGTAGCCATCGATGTAGTTGGAGTTGACGTAGTCGCTGCCTGGAACTCCTGCCGTGAGGAACAAGCCGGACAAAGTGAGCGAGCAAATTTAGAGGGGAGCCAATCAGGAGACAGCTGTGTTTCTCACGAAAATGTGATGAAATACACTTTTATCTCTTATACAAGCCTATTTAAAAATAAAGGCCTCTCACCGTCCACAGGTGTCAGGATGACCCTGGAGTGGTCGTAGGCAATAACATTTGCATAGCGGTTCTTTGGCTTGTTGACCTCCAGGTTGGAGTGCTCCCAGGTGAACTGCTGTCCTGGATCAACAGACTTGACATACAGAGGAGGGGGAGAGTGGGAGAGAGGGATAAGCACAGGTGGGGGGGGAGAGAGAGAGAGAGAGAGAGAGAGAGAGAGAGACCAGGTAACCATTCATTACAATACTGCCTATATTCTTTGCTGCTTTTTAAAGCCTGTCACAGCTTGGAGCGAAGAGTCCGGACCAATAAATGTGACACAGAAACTAATTCGTCATCCCTCCCCCGGCCTGCAGCTCTATAATATGAAAAGCCCTGGATGATCTTTAAGCCCCCTGGATACACACTGGACTGTTTGGACACTCCTAAATCCCTTCCACCCTAGCAGCTCAGTGCCTGATAATAACAAAGAACAGATCCCGTGATGAAGGCAAAGCAATGCAGAAAGGTTTTGGAGGACCTTGGCATACATTAGGTTGAGTGATGGCGGACCACTAGCATTATATCAAGAGGGAACAGATAAGGACTTGTGGTAGATTTTTATTTCTCAACACAGCCAAAAGTGACAGCGGATAAAACAGTGATAACTCAGTTGAGATTGGGTCGCTGGGTGAATACACGGAGCAGCAACCTCGTGGAAAGCACAGCTGTGGAGAGGCAGAGAGCATTTCGAGCAAGTTTCGATCGCATGTGGGCACTTCTGTGGGCGTCTGACTTTTCTTCCAGCACCGCCAGTCAGGTCAAAATTCCACTTTGACCAATACTTGTGATTTTATGATTGTTAATGCTCAAAAATGGCATTCTCATCAGCCTCCATTGTACTTTGTGTCATGCTATTGTACACATTAACACAAAGTACACTATTTACACACGGTTTTTGCAACCACAGTGCCGCCAACATGGCCGTAGACTCTTAGTCTTGTTGAAATTCATGGGAAGCTGTATATTTTATGGACAGCAGAGTGTAGTCGTTGCGTTCCTCTGACAAGTGACATAGTTGATAAACGTTCTACACTTATTGTCTTGTTGCTTCAGTTCTTCAAACTACTTTTATTTGAATCTCTTCAACAACAAACAGATGGGATACTGGGTTTCCACACAAAGAAACACAAGGTTAGAACAGATGCTGATTTTCTAAGTAATAAGAAACGACTTAAAGGCACAGTGTGTAGGATTTGGTGAGGCTGCAGATTGCAACCAACTGAGTACCTCTCTGTCACTCCTCGTTTTCACAAGACTGCGGTAACGTGGGCTCAGAGTGCAAAACCGTGGTAACGCCGTTGGCCTCGCTCAGAGGCCATCCAGAGCATAATAACACTACTGAGAAGTCAGATGGTCACTGATGGTACCACGGTTTTACACTCTGCGGATCACTTTACTGCAATGTATGTGGCCTTCAGGTAAGGTAAAAACGGGGAAAGTTCTTGCAAGTGTCTGGTTTTTCCATTCTGGGCTACCGTAGCAATATGGAGATGCAACTCGGCGGACTCCGTAAAGAGGACCCGCTCGCTATGTAGATATGAAGGACTCATTCTGAGCTAACGGAAAGCTGATTACACACTAATGAAAACATAGTTATGAGGATTATATTCTATATCTGCTAATAGATCACCCAAAATGCTACACACCGGCCCTTTAATTTCCGCACATAGAACAAAGGTATAATACGTCTATAACATATTCCATAATAATATCCTGGTTATAATATCATCCATCGCCATGTTGTTTTTTCGCAACCAATGAACAGAAGTTACCATATTTGGAATGCAGAGGAGTGAAGTAAAGACGCCGTATACGTCTCTGGTAGCGGCAGCGACCTGTCAATCACAGTAGTCCCGCCCTAAAGCATCCCCTGCTTTATGGTCTGTTTGACTCTAAATGGATCATAACTTTCTAAATGAACATCATGCTGTATTGAAAAAGACTTGAAACTAGAGATTGAGACATAAACTCATGTTTACAATGTTTACTGTCAGCAGAGAGAATGCAAGATTTAAGACACTTCCGCATCGGCTTCACTTGGCAGAACTGGAGGTTGCTGCCTGTGGACAGTGCAAAAGTTAATATTTCCTATCAATAACTATAAAATCAAACAATAACTGTTGAACATCAAATCAACACACTCAATTAAGTTCTCTTATTTGGTTAACTGCCCTGTATTCACTGTTCTCGTCTTCCTCATGCACCTGTTAGTGTTGTTTTTTGTCTTGCAATAAAAAGAAGAACAGATGGTGAAAGATGCTACTCTAAATAGTATTTTCTACTTATTTATTTGTACTCTTAAATCACTGCTGTATTCGAGATGGAAAACCCACGCCTGTGTTGCAAAGATGGCAGAGTGCAGACAGGTTTTGCTATGCTGCCCGATGATTGGTCTCTATCGATTGCAGGCTGTGAATGCCGCCGCAGGTTTAGCTGAATAATGACATGCTGAAGATTGTTATTCAAGATTGACCTTTCACGCTTCTTCTTATCTTGCATCATCTGGAAAACAAACACACACACCCGTGTGCGCACACACACACACACACACACACACACACACACACACACACACACACACACACACACACACACACACACACACACACACGTGAAGCCGTGACGAGGACTAATATCCTGCTGCTTTTCCTCCTGACTGGCTGGACGGCTGCTCAGCCCCCCCTCCGGTCTACAACTGATAATAATGACAATGGAGAAAGAGGTTGAATGCACATCTTATTTAACAGCCTGTTAGGTAAGGCTTCCAACGCGCTGCACTGACAAGCCACTCACATTACTGCTAATGTGCTCCGCCGACATGTAGATCGCTTACCGAGTGCGTCAGCGCAATCACACTCGCGGAGCTGCAGCTCCACCGGCAACAAACAAAGCAGGTGAACACGGAGGGAGGAAGAGCCAGGCGTGAAGCGTGTGGATTGGTGTCTGGCAGAGTCGGGTTCGCTCTCACCACCTGCTGCCTCGTTCACTGAGTTTAGAAAAATAATCAATCCCTTTAATACACATTACAGGAGTCATTATTGGCTTAAATCAGATTTTATTTATTTTTTCTGATCCTTTCTGTCACTTCAAATGTTTGCATCAAAATGCACACTGATGTACATTTCTGAATCTAGTTTCCTGTACTGTAGACACACAAATACAAAGGTACTGACCATATGCATGTCTATGATAATTGCTTGCTGTACAGTAAAAATCCAATAAGTCCTCCACATTAAACAACAAAATAAGCTATTTTCCCACCCCTCTAAAATATAAAGATATGCTAAGATGCCTGAGGGCAAAGCACCAAAGCCGAGACAAACAGACCAAACCTAGTATCTTTTTTTTTTGTATACCATTGCATTATTAGTTTCATTTCTGAGAGTTTTTGAGGCGAGAAATCAACTGTGTAGATTTCAAATATTGGCAATTTGACTAATTTTTACCAATTGATGGCGAATTGAAAATGCTTTCAGAGACTCTCCACAAACCGGTACGACAGTAAGCTAGTGCCTGCTGGGGTCGCTAGCTAGCTAGCCAGCCACGTTCACAGTCCTCACTGTGAGCAGACTAGAACTCTCTCAAAAGGCCGCTCTCGTAGTATTTAAATAGCTAGCTAGCTAATCACCGCCACTCTGCACTGCTCTCATAAGGCAGCTACCGCTGATAACGGCATCTATACCCACTCTGGCGTCGCAGAAACTTAGCACCCACCCTCCGGTTCCCCCCCAGGTAACCACTGTTAACTCTGTCAACACGGTCGCCGTTGTTTGCACTGTTCTTCCTGTTAGCAACATTAGCTTTTAGCCGCCGCCATGTTAAGAGCCTTTTTGGAGGTAATGCTTCAATCATAACTATGCTCTGAATTTCAAATTTAGCACTGTTAAACAACACGACGCATCCAGCCAACTCACAGCAGAGTCTTGCAAATGCAGATAGAAAACAGATACTTCAAAAGAGCTGTGACAAAAAGCCCTGAGGCTCAGTAAATGCCCAAAACTCAGTTTTACTGAGTTTTTACTTATTTGATACGGCTTAGAAATAGATGTAATCATAATCATGTGATAAAGAGAAGAAATGTTTCAGAGTCCATGTGCAGTATATGAAGTGGTCTCTGGTAGTCCCCAAACAGACTGGCTCATTCATCAGATGTAACAAGCTGTGAGATCCCGTGGCAGGTCTCATTTTAAACACAGCCGTTATCAGCTTTTCATTTCAAGCCCTGCTGCTCTTACTACGGACTAATGGCTGGTAGCTCCAATGCAGCAGGACGCAGGAGGACATACAATACGTGTGTGTGTATTAGTCATGTTGTGGGGACATAAATCTGTATACACAGCCACAGTGTGGGGACTCTGCTTCCCTTTGGCGACAAAATGCAAGTCCCTGTGACATAACTTATTACATTTTAGGATGAAGACTCGATTTAAGGTTCGGGTAAGGATTAGGCAAGTAGTGGTTATGGTTCAGGTAAATACAGAGGAAATGAATGTAAGTCAATGGGAAGTCCTCTGAAGTGATGGAAACAGGAGTGTGTGTGTGTGTGCTTGAGAGAGAGGGTTGAGCCATGTTGCTGATACGGTTTGTTATTTTAATAAAACCGCTATGGGCCATATGTTACATGGTATATTTTTGTATTTCAAAATAACAGTTTTTATTAATGATCAAGTATTCATTTACATTATCAGACTAGTAAATACAAGTATGCATGCTTGTCATTGGGGATTTAGTATTATCCAATCCCAAACATTTCATCTGTTGCATTTGAATATTCCCATTGAGACACATTTGGCTCGGCTCACCAACATATTTTAAGCTGTCTCCACAAAGTTCCATCCATGTCACCATATCGGGTAAGAAAAAAGTTGGAAAGGTACAAAAGTTGATTCAGCTGCTGTTTCATAATTTATATGCCCCCTTCCTTCTGGGGTGCATAAACAGTGCACCCATCTGTCCTGGTTTATCCGCTTGGAAATTCACCACTTTAAATGCAAATTACCTTCCTTTGTAGGACATCAACAAGCCATAATCCCTCACTGGCTTTTACAGTAGGTAAAAGCAGTAGGATATTATTCTTGGAAAGGAGGCAGAGATTTATGCACACTTAGCAGCATCCTTTTCTTCTTCTTCTTCTTCTTCTTCTTCTTCTTCTTCTTCTTCTTCTTCTTCTTCTTCTTCTTCTTCTTCTTCTTCTTCTTCTTCTTCTTCTTCTTCTTCTTCTTCTTCTTCTTCTTCTTCTTCTTCTTCTTCTTCTTCTTCTTTTAACAATGCTGAACTTTAACTGTACAATGCTCAGCCAGCTCAATACATGAGTAGAAGCACATCAGGGGAAAAATTGGCCTGGAAAATGTACTGTGTTCAGTATTTTAGTGAGAAAATAGATTTTCTAGATGGCCATGACAAAATATATATTCATCGCTAGCCTGACTGAAATAAAAAGCAATTTCCAACATCACTAAGTTACACAAAAAAGAAACCTGTAGGTCAATAGAATAAAAATGGACTGTATGCTGGATTGTTTTTTACTTCTCCTCCCTGACCACAGTTTCAAAACGCTCAGATGAAACCTGTGTCACCTTGCTATAAGGAGCTGTCCGCCTATATGTAACTTGTTCATATTTCTGGCTTCAGTGCACCCTTTTCCAGTCCCTGAGTTGCCATTGCAGAGGCATATTATTTACCCCTACGAGAAGAAATAAATGTTTTCTTTATTTTTCTATATTGTCTTTCTTTTCCTTTTCATCACTCATAAAAAGAAGAAAAACTAAAAAGTTCCGACAACTTCCATTAGTGTTTCACAGCCACACCTTAAGACGAACTCTGGGTCGTGACCGAAAGAACAGGTTGCAGATACAAGCGGCCGAAATGAGTTTCCTACGTAGGGTGGCCGGGCTCAGCCTTAGAGATAGGGTAAGGAGATGAGTTTCCTCAGTAGGGAGGCTGGGTTATTCCTTAGAGATAGGGTAAGGAGATGAGTTTCCTCAGTAGGGTGGCCGGGTTCAGCCTTAGAGACAGGGTAAGGAGATGAGTTTCCTCTGTAGGGTGGTCGGGCTCAGCTTTAGAGATAGGGTAAGGAGATGAGTTTCCTCAGTAGGGTGGCTGGGCTCAGCCTTAGAGATAGGGTAAGGAGATGAGTTTCCTCAGTAGGGTGGCCGGGCTCAGCCTTAGAGACAGGGTAAGGAGATGAGTTTCCTCAGTAGGGTGGTCGGGCTCAGCCTTAGAGATAGGGTAAGGAGATGAGTTTCCTCTGTAGGGTGGCTGGGCTCAGCCTTAGAGACAGGGTAAGGAGATGAGTTTCCTCAGTAGGGTGGCCGGGCTCAGCCTTAGGGATAGGGTAAGGAGATGAGTTTCCTCAGTAGGGTGGCTGGGCTCAACCTTAGAGATAGCGTAAGGAGATGAGTTTCCTCAGTAGGGTGGCTGGGCTCAGCCTTAGAGACAGGGTAAGGAGATGAGTTTCTCAGTAGGATGGCTGGGCTCAGCCTTAGAGACAGGGTAAGGAGCTCGGACATCAGGAGGGAACTTGGAGTTGAGGCGCTACTCCTTTGTGTCGAAAGGAGTCAGCTGAGGTGTTTCGGGCATCTAATCAGGATGCCTCCTGGACGCCTCCCGTTAGAGGTTTTCCAGGCACGCCCAACTGGTAGGAGGCCAGGACACGCTGGAGGGATTTTATCTCCCAGCTGGCCTGGGAACGCCTCGGGATCCCCCAGAACGAG
Organism: Ophiodon elongatus; assembly: GCA_016806645.1. Lineage (NCBI taxonomy): Eukaryota > Metazoa > Chordata > Actinopteri > Perciformes > Hexagrammidae > Ophiodon > Ophiodon elongatus. The sequence continues at coordinate 365,101 of JACSYO010000711.1, read as the reverse complement.
CTGGAACGTGTTGCGGGTGAGAGGGAAGCCTGGGTCAGCCTGCTGGGCTGCTGCCACCGCGACCCGACCCCGGATAAGCGTCATGGATGGATGGATGGATGCCCCCGCTACCAGAGACGTATACGGTGTCTCTACGTCACTCCTCCACATTTCAAATATAGTAACTTCGTTCAGTGGTTGCCAAAACAACAACAACACGGCGATGAGCGTATTCCAAGATTGTGACGACGAAATCGCCAAACTCAAGGCTTTAAAACATCAGTCCACAAACCAATGGGTGAAGTCACGATGACCAAGTCCACTTCTTATATAAAGACGATTGTCCTGATGTGCAGGTGGCCCCTTGCATGGTAGCCCATGCGTCTAAATGGGTGAATGATGACTTGTAGTGTAAAAGCCTGTTGAGTGGTCGGAAGACTACAAAGGCGCTATACAAGTACGAGTCCATTTACCATTTACAATGTATTTCAGTTCTCAAACATATAAACACCACAGGAATTAGCCATTTCTTATCTTTTCTATAACTTTCTTCATAAAACTAGCTAAAAAATTGTTGCCAAGATACAAAAGACTTTAACTATAGCTGAAAAAGGTGTGTTGCTTTACCTGAAAGCCATGTACTGCATAAGAGCAGGAAGTTACCTCATACTCCTGAGAGAAGCGCAGACCATCATTGGCCTTGAGGCTCTCTATGTAGTCTGCCAGGTCACAGATAGTGATGGGAGGATGTTCCCTCATCCCTGCAGTGAGAGGTGAAGTGGTAAGTATAGTACATCTTACAGAAACACACACACACACACACACACACACACACACACACACACACACACACACACACACACACACACACAGGACAGTGTAACCAGTGTGCGGATGCATGTTGAAGGCTCAGAGCTAACGGGTCACGGTGATGTGGGGTGACAGTGAGGGTGCTGCGTGGTGAGCAGAGGGATGATGTCTGACTGTGCAGCTCTTCAACAGCATACCATAACCACACTGGTGATGCGAGTGTCAACGAGCATGCTGATTGGTTAAAGAAATCCCATAATGCCATAGGTGAGTAGGAAATAGGAAGGGTGGTTGGAGTGTAAGAGTACCCAACGCATCTTACGCTGATAGTTTCTATATCTTTTATGTCTTTCTACTGTATTTCATTTAAAACTCTCAGTTTTAATCACAACCATTTGATGTGAATGTCTGACACGGGCAGACCAGAAGAGAAGGTGATAGTGTCAAATAAAAGGGCTCTAGTTCAAATGGATGTTGTGTATGACAAATAAAAAGAAAGGGAAGGAGGCAGGAATGGGAAGAAGCATTAGTAAAAAAACAAGAGGAATGAAAACTAACTTGGAGTGTTCGGGCAACTGAGGGCACTGGAACCTGCAGGGGGAAAGACCAGGCAAAACAAACAGAACAGGGGTCAGTTAGGAGAAGACAGAGAAAAGAAAAGAACACAGGGAGCACTGAGAAGGGAGCTGTGTGTCTCTATTGTCCTCTGCACTGTTCAGCAGCTTTATGCATCTGTAAAATATGTCTTCTCATGCATTGCATTCTAGCACAGATAAAAGGGACTTCAGTTTTTAGCCATGTCAGCGCGGGACTCTAGGAGTGGTCCACCACCTATGGGTATCGTCACATTACTTTTCTGTTCAGTAAAATTTATCCGCACTGGGTTTTAAAAAAGGTATGTTAAGTATTGATAAAATACCTCAAAAATTGCTCAATAGTTATTTCAAACTGTTACTGAAGTTGCTGAAAAGACATAGGAATACCTTCCTGGAATACAACTCCAATATGTTTTGGTATTTTTCAACCCTATTCTCTCATGTTTTTGTGTCTGAGTGATGAATGGGGACAACCATTTTTGAGACTAGTCCAGTATCGAAGGTGAACTCTGCAGAGCTAAACCAGCTGCAATGTAAACGCTCGGGGCAACTCCTCACCGTTAATGCACTTCCACTAAAAGGGCTTGTTGTTGCTTCCAACAGGCAAAGACTGTTATTAGAAGTTTCTGACCACATTATGGAAAGAACGCTACAGAGAAATAAAACATATTTCGATTTTCTTATTGCGTGTCTTGTTCAGGGAAGTCTCATTCTGAAATCTAACATTGCATCGGCATTGTCGAAATCAGCTAAATAGTAATCACGTTCAGATGTCATCTGATGCTGGATGTCGAGAGCCAATTCCAGATGTTCAATCTGGTCCGGTCCAAATTGATAACGCTCGGTAAAAGATTATTCATTAAATGAGAATTTAAGCGATGTCAATAAGAACGATCATATTAGTAATGCTAATAAGACAGTAATATGTCAGGGGGAAAAAGCATCTCTCCTAGAGAAGGACTGACGAAGTTGTGACAGATCCCTTAGGATTGGTTCAAACACAGTTAAAAAAGAAGAAAGTAATGGAATATTAGCCAGTAGCCTTGGAAGGAATAATTGTGCAAACGCTGTAGTTGCATGAACACATCCTATTACAATATTATCCCCAATGAGGCAGCCTGATATTAATACAAAATGCCCTTCCTTAGCTAACTTAAAAGCAAGAGTGCAGTATATAAGAATCGCTGGTCCCTGGGAATGATCACTTCAAACCAATTTCTGACACTTTACCACGCAGTTTATAGCTTTGACGTTGAGGCTAACATATTAGATACATCTCATAATAAACAAAGAAAAACAGATCAGCAGCCTCGTGCTTCGTACTGTGATTTGATGGAATTATCTGAGCCGTCATGGCTGCCTTTTGTCCTGATAATCCCGTAAGAACAGTAGTGTAAAGAACTCATAGCCATACCACATTATAAAAATACTCTATTACAAGAAATGATGAGTAAAATACTTTCCAAATGACAAAGTAAGACTCTAGACTGCCACGGGAGTCTTTACTAAACAGCAGGGCTGAATTAACATGTCAGCCTCTGATACACCAAGCAAGAGGTTAACTTGTTGAACACACCTCACTAACAGCATAGACTTTGTGTCCGCCTTAATGGTCTCAATTTATTCACAGAATTAAATATATTGTTGGAAAGTTATTTATATAAATATAAAATCCATTACTTACTTTTAGCAAAACATTTTGACATGGCCTATTTTAAAATATTACCAAAATTATTTATTTTTCAATTTATTCAATTGAGCATGTACGCTATTAAATTCACGACATAAACTCCATATGAAGTAAAATAATGAAGTAACGTATTCATAGCTGCTTGGCTCTAACCATAACTTTCTAAATGTAAATGTTGTGATGAGTACAGTAAAACATCTTTAACAGTCCACAGTTTTGCCTTCGTAGCACAAGTAAAGCTGAAATCATCCATCAGTTTTTGTGTGTTTGAGTAAAGTGGAACTTTTAGAGGCTTCTAGGCCACCCAGTGAGCGTTCACTGAAGGGAGAACAAAGGTTGGCAGCCAAATGACTTGATGAATGTCTGTTGGTGTAAACAACATCTGCCAAATTCCCACCCACTGCTACCACAGATAAATGCCAAACATCTGATTCGAGAGAAAAAAACAACAACATGGATGGGGCACAATGACAAAGTGAGTTTAAAACCTCCCACTGAAGGACAGGTGGGAGAAAGAGATAAGACAAGTAGTTGGGAGGCTGGAGATGAAAAAGTAACGATGAGTGAAAAAAGTCTGACAGAAGAGTGTTTGAGGATGCAAAGTGGAAGTAAAATGAGAGAAAAACAGTTATAGACAGAGAACAGAAAAAAAAAGAAACAGCTTGCAGTGTTTGGAGTGCTGAAAGCAATTATAATGGGAGCTAAGGGGAGTCAGGTGATGATATATAAATGGAGGGAGAGTCAGGTGATGATATATAAATGGATGGAGAGTCAGGTGATGATATATAAATGGATGGAGAGTCAGGTGATGATATATAAATGGATGGAGAGTCAGGTGATGATATATAAATGGATGGAGAGTCAGGTGATGATATATAAATGGATGGAGAGTCAGGTGATGATATATAAATGGATGGAGAGTCAGGTGATGGTATATAAATGGATGGAGAGTCAGGTGATGGTCTATATAAATGGATGGAGAGTCAGGTGATGGTATACAAATGGATGGAGAGTCAGGTGATGGTCTATATAAATGGATGGAGAGTCAGGTGATGGTATACAAATGGATGGAGAGTCAGGTGATAGTCTATACAAATGGATGGAGAGTCAGGTGATGGTCTATATAAATGGATGGAGAGTCAGGTGATGGTCTATATAAATGGATGGAGAGTCAGGTGATGGTCTATATAAATGGATGGAGAGTCAGGTGATGGTATATAAATGGATGGAGAGTCAGGTGATGGTCTATACAAATGGATGGAGAGTCAGGTGATGGTCTATATAAATGGATGGAGAGTCAGGTGATGGTCTATATAAATGGATGGAGAGTCAGGTGATGGTCTATACAAATGGATGGAGAGTCAGGTGATGGTCTATATAAATGGATGGAGAGTCAGGTGATGGTATACAAATGGATGGAGAGTCAGGTGATGGTCTATATAAATGGATGGAGAGTCAGGTGATGGTCTATATAAATGGATGGAGAGTCAGGTGATGGTCTATATAAATGGATGGAGAGTCAGGTGATGGTATATAAATGGATGGAGAGTCAGGTGATGGTCTATATAAATGGATGGAGAGTCAGGTGATGGTATACAAATGGATGGAGAGTCAGGTGATGGTCTATATAAATGAATGGAGAGTCAGGTGATGGTATACAAATGGATGGAGAGTCAGGTGATGGTCTATATAAATGGATGGAGAGTCAGGTGATGGTCTATACAAATGGATGGAGAGTCAGGGGATGGTCTATATAAATGGATGGAGAGTCAGGTGATGGTATACAAATGGATGGAGAGTCAGGTGATGGTCTATATAAATGGATGGAGAGTCAGGTGATGGTCTATATAAATGGATGGAGAGTCAGGTGATGGTCTATATAAATGGATGGAGAGTCAGGTAATGGTATATAAATGGATGGAGAGTCAGGTGACGGTATATAAATGGATGGAGAGTCAAGTGATGGTCTATATAAATGGATGGAGAGTCAGGTGATGGTCTATATAAATGGATGGAGAGTCAGGTGATGGTCTATATAAATGGATGGAGAGTCAGGTAATGGTCTATATAAATGGATGGAGAGTCAGGTGATGGTATATAAATGGATGGAGTCAGGTGATGGTCTATATAAATGGATGGAGAGTCAGGTGATGGTATATAAATGGATGGAGAGTCAGGTGATGGTCTATATAAATGAATGGAGAGTCAGGTGATGGTATACAAATGGATGGAGAGTCAGGTGATGGTCTATATAAATGGATGGAGAGTCAGGTGATGGTCTATACAAATGGATGGAGAGTCAGGTGATGGTCTATATAAATGGATGGAGAGTCAGGTGATGGTATACAAATGGATGGAGAGTCAGGTGATGGTCTATATAAATGGATGGAGAGTCAGGTGATGGTCTATATAAATGGATGGAGAGTCAGGTGATGGTCTATATAAATGGATGGAGAGTCAGGTAATGGTATATAAATGGATGGAGAGTCAGGTGACGGTATATAAATGGATGGAGAGTCAAGTGATGGTCTATATAAATGGATGGAGAGTCAGGTGATGGTCTATATAAATGGATGGAGAGTCAGGTGATGGTCTATATAAATGGATGGAGAGTCAGGTAATGGTCTATATAAATGGATGGAGAGTCAGGTGATGGTATATAAATGGATGGAGTCAGGTGATGGTCTATATAAATGGATGGAGAGTCAGGTGATGGTATATAAATGGATGGAGAGTCAGGTGATGGTATATAAATGGATGGAGAGTCAGGTGATGGTCTATATAAATGGATGGAGAGTCAGGTGATGGTATATAAATGGATGGAGAGTCAGGTGATGGTCTATATAAATGGATGGAGAGTCAAGTGATGGTCTATATAAATGGATGGAGAGTCAGGTGATGGTCTATATAAATGGATGGAGAGTCAGGTGATGGTCTATATAAATGGATGGAGAGTCAGGTGATGGTCTATATAAATGGATGGAGAGTCAGGTGATGGTCTATATAAATGGATGGAGAGTCAGGTGATGGTATATATAAATGGATGGAGAGTCAGGTGATGGTATACAAATGGATGGAGAGTCAGGTGATGGTCTATATAAATGGATGGAGAGTCAGGTGATGGTCTATATAAATGGATGGAGAGTCAGGTGATGGTATACAAATGGATGGAGAGTCAGGTGATGGTCTATATAAATGGATGGAGAGTCAGGTGATGGTCTATATAAATGGATGGAGAGTCAGGTGATGGTCTATATAAATGGATGGAGAGTCAGGTAATGGTATATAAATGGATGGAGAGTCAGGTGACGGTATATAAATGGATGGAGAGTCAGGTGATGGTCTATATAAATGGATGGAGAGTCAGGTGATGGTCTATATAAATGGATGGAGAGTCAGGTAATGGTATATAAATGGATGGAGAGTCAGGTGACGGTATATAAATGGATGGAGAGTCAGGTGATGGTATATAAATGGATGGAGAGTCAGGTGATGGTCTATAAATGGATGGAGAGTCAGGTGATGGTCTATATAAATGGATGGAGAGTCAGGTGATGGTCTATATAAATGGATGGAGAGTCAGGTGATGGTATACAAATGGATGGAGAGTCAGGTGATGGTCTATATAAATGGATGGAGAGTCAGGTGATGGTATACAAATGGATGGAGAGTCAGGTGATAGTCTATACAAATGGATGGAGAGTCAGGTGATGGTCTATATAAATGGATGGAGAGTCAGGTGATGGTCTATATAAATGGATGGAGAGTCAGGTGATGGTATACAAATGGATGGAGAGTCAGGTGATGGTCTATATAAATGGATGGAGAGTCAGGTGATGGTCTATACAAATGGATGGAGAGTCAGGTGATGGTCTATATAAATGGATGGAGAGTCAGGTAATGGTATATAAATGGATGGAGAGTCAGGTGATGGTCTATATAAATGGATGGAGAGTCAGGTGATGGTATACAAATGGATGGAGAGTCAGGTGATGGTCTATATAAATGGATGGAGAGTCAGGTAATGGTATATAAATGGATGGAGAGTCAGGTGATGGTCTATATAAATGGATGGAGAGTCAGGTGATGGTCTATATAAATGGATGGAGAGTCAGGTGATGGTCTATATAAATGGATGGAGAGTCAGGTGATGGTCTATATAAATGGATGGAGAGTCAGGTGATGGTATATAAATGGATGGAGAGTCAGGTGATGGTCTATACAAATGGATGGAGAGTCAGGTGATGGTCTATATAAATGGATGGAGAGTCAGGTGATGGTCTATATAAATGGATGGAGAGTCAGGTGATGGTCTATACAAATGGATGGAGAGTCAAGTGATGGTCTATATAAATGGATGGAGAGTCAGGTGATGGTCTATATAAATGGATGGAGAGTCAGGTGATGGTCTATATAAATGGATGGAGAGTCAGGTGATGGTCTATATAAATGGATGGAGAGTCAGGTAATGGTATATAAATGGATGGAGAGTCAGGTGACGGTATATAAATGGATGGAGAGTCAGGTGATGGTATATAAATGGATGGAGAGTCAGGTGATGGTCTATAAATGGATGGAGAGTCAGGTGATGGTCTATATAAATGGATGGAGAGTCAGGTGATGGTCTATATAAATGGATGGAGAGTCAGGTGATGGTATACAAATGGATGGAGAGTCAGGTGATGGTCTATATAAATGGATGGAGAGTCAGGTGATGGTCTATATAAATGGATGGAGAGTCAGGTGATGGTCTATATAAATGGATGGAGAGTCAGGTGATGGTATATAAATGGATGGAGAGTCAGGTGATGGTCTATATAAATGGATGGAGAGTCAGGTGATGGTATATAAATGGATGGATCAACAAAGCACAGGAGGCTGCTGTTCGTTTCCAGTCGATAGTCAACGTTCTGTTTTAATGTATGACCATGATCGTCATCTATCCTTAACCCCATTTCATTATAGTAACCATGACGACAAAGGTTCCCTTACTTTTATAACTCTCAACACCAAGCAGTTTCGGGGTGTTTTTTAGCTCCAGTCACATTGTTCTCTCTGTGGCCTTGTTTTTCACAGCAGTATAAGAGTCCTGCTCCTCTATGGAAACACAACAATCACGGCTAGAAGAAGAGAGAACTCCAACATGTCTTTAGTGCAGAGTGACAGTTACAATGCCATCATAAAAAAGAAAAAAACACAAGTTGAAACAATGGAATCCATACATCCAACATTGTTCCAAGTGCCCACAAGTGTTTGCCCACACGTCAATGTCCAATGACGTGCTATATATATATATTTGAATTGTTACATCCTCTACTCCAGCCTCTCCTGTATCTCCTCTCTGCTCTGTGTTCACTTCCTGCAGTTCAGTCAAAGTGTCACAGATTTGTTGTCACGTGACTGACAGCTGAGTGAGTCATGGCTTCCTAGTGTCGCTGAGCACCTCAGAATTTAATGTTTTTACAGAATCTGGTTACTTCAAAAGGTTTTATCGGGGCAAGGTTTCAAATGAGACATGTTTTTGATGAAATATCACAACTTTAAGCTTAGTTTCGGTTGCTTTTGCTGATGGAATTGCTGACGTTTTCAAGGATCATTGGAAAGATGAAAATCTGACAATTATGACAGTTTTTACAGCTTCTGGCTGTGATAAACGGTGCCTTTTGGCCGTTGTTTCAAGAAAACATGCTTTTTCAGAGGGTGAACAAACTGCTGTTTTTAATCAAAACCATGATCTTCCCCTAAATCTCACCAAGTAGTTTTTGTGTCAAAACCTTAACGATAGTGTTGTTCCATCGGGAATTTTATTTTTATTTTTCCACAATAATTTGTAACAGTTTTGAAAAGCACAGTGATATGATGTCGTCCTAATGATTGTGGCGTCAGATCGGAAAACAATTGTATGTGTTGTTATATCACACACAAAAGTGTGATATAACATATAACATATATATATATATATATATATATATATATATATATATATATATATATTATTTTTCTATTTCTATATGTCACTTTTGGTCGTTTTAATCCATACAGCTCAGAAATTATTACAAATTTCGCATGACTTTTAAATTCTTCTACTGTTGCCAGGCATCAGGAAGGATCTCGTGAAATTTTACTTTTGTGATGAGCCTTTCTATCATCTATAGTGCTGATTTTTGCCATGTGTTAAAAGTAGTATAATGTTTCGACAGGGCAGAATTACACAAAATGGCATCTTTTTAGTAGAGTTCCAAAGTGAGAGGGGCCGGTGGTTGTTATTCCCAATTTTGTATTCCCATTACAAATCATTTTATATACTCTATACTCTGAACACACCTTACTTACTACCGTCTGAACGTAGGACTCTACCGGTTAATGGAAGGAAAATAAGGTTATTCTACGACCACCACTTTGTGTTCTTTTAGCTTTGGGTTTGAGAAATCAGGTTGTGAATCGATAATTTTGGCACGATGGACGACTCTGAATACTACAATACCCATGAGCCTCGGCTGCAATTGCAATGGAGAAGAAGCCAGTCAGAGGTGTGTGTTTTCTCAAAGAGCAATCTTCAGCTTCTGCCCGCCACCAGCCGCATACCTAACAGGATTGTAAGCTCTGCCATTGGACGCTTCTTGGTGAAATGCACCTTGGGAGTTGTGGTTAACTTCCACACAGCATTTTCTATGCACACAGGCTTGTACTTTCGACTTTCGACTGTGCGGATAGGGCCAGAGACCAAAAGCTAAGCAGATATCTGTGAGTATCATTACGGACACAAACTGTGCACACTCACAGGGAACAACAGAGATCCTTTGGACCTCAATAAGAGTCGACTTGCAGGCATGACTCTATGTGTGTGTGTGTGTGTGTGTGTGTGTGTGTGTGTGTGTGTGTGTGTGTGTGTGTGCGTGTGTGTGCGTGTGTGTCCATGCCTTGTGTCTGATAGTTGAGTCTCCTCATCTCCACAGGGTCTGAGGAGTGGGCCAACAGTGAGTCTTTGACCCCCGCCATGTGCTCATCCTTGGCTGGGGATGTTCGTTTCCTGGGGAGTGGGGGTGGGGGTGGGGGGGGGGGAGGGCGGATGGGGAGGGGGGGCGTGGGGGGGAGAGAGAAGGTAACCAAGTTAGGACAGGGCCACGCTTTATCTCAAACTAGGAACAATTTTACAATTACATTTTCTTTGACACAAAGCGGAAAATAATGGGAAAAAAACAACCCAAAGAACAAGGTTTTATCCATCAAGATTGGGATGGCCGGCAGCTGATGAGCCACAACATATTGCATTATTATTTTGTAAATGGATGGAGGTCCAGATGAAAATACAGTTTGTTTGAAACTATTAAAAAATTTGAAAACTATCTATAAAAAAAACCTCTCTTGAACCATTAGCATTAGCTTTACACTTTTTATATTAATTCTAACGTGATTATGGCTTTCTACCCTGGATGGACACTGGAGATCATGACACCACTGTGAAGAATGAATTCCACAAGGTGTGTGTAATGTCCGTGTGTTCAGATGTGACTCAGTTGTGAGTTGTTGTGATAGGATTAGGATGTTGGGGTTCGGATGGTTTTTGTATCTGTGCATATCGGAATAATGTATTTGTATTCGGTGATAGCTCTACCTTAAGGTGGGAAACAAATCTGTCATGTGCAAAGAAACAAAAGGTGATGATTTACCCTGACCAAGATAGGTAGCTCCCCCTCCATTCATACAGTAAATACAAACCTCGTACAATTTAAAAAGGGTAAGAATAACTCCCCGTCTTATTGTGATTTGGGATCAGTCTGTTTTTGTACTTGAAACAAATAAACAATCAAAACATTTGATTTTGAAAACAAGTGTGGAGCAATTTAAAATAGAAATAAGCCAGTACCATGAGCAAAAAAGTAACGTAAATAAAGATGGCGATGCAGGAGCCAATTCACTAATATAAGTGAGAAACAAAAGAGGGTGAAGAATGGATCCCTGTGGGACACAACTAGTAACAGCCATATCAGTTATTCTATTTATGAATAGTTTGTGGTTAGTGATATAATTAGTGAGACATTTGGAAGTCAATCCATGAAATCCATGCTATGTGAAATATTATGATAAGACGTATTACTTTTGATGAATCACAACAATATGCCCGAAGCACATTCACTATTATTCATAGAAGTAGGAATTTTATAAACCAGCTAAAGAGCAGCAACATGAGTAGATTTGATTTTTTTTTCTTTTCCTGAATTGATACTGGTGTTTAAGCAAATTTATGTGCTCCTGAAGATACTTCAATATTCTATTACAAAGCAACTTTCCAAGTATTTTTGGAAAGCATGGAAGGACAGACAGCAAGAAGACAGGCCTTTTCTATATAGTTATTGATAATGCTCGTCATCAGTGCTACCAGGTCGGATTATGAAATCTGAAATCACAGTAGATGGTGGGTAGGAATCAGATATATTTGGAATGGGGCTCGGTCACTGATGCTGAAAAACTGTTGTTGGAGTTCCTGTAAAAAAAAAGAGCAGCTTTCATCCCCCAGTTGGGAGACCAATCATATTGAGAGAAATCAGTTATGAAAAGCAGTGAATTTCACAGTATGTTGGAGCAAGCTGCCTCCTGTTTAATGTCTAGTGCCTACTTGAGTGTTTCCACAGCTGGATTTAAAGTAAGTGTGTGTGTGTGTGTGTGTGTGTGTGTGTGTGTGTGTGTGTGTGTGTGTTTGTGTGTGGGGAGGGGCACACTTGGCATCTGGAAATGGGGTTTGGAGATTGTGGAGAACACCTGTCACCTCAAGGAGCTCAGAAATAGTTTGGGGCATTTTGGGAAATGTGCTCATTATTTTGTCCTCTGAGAAGTGAGATGTCCAGATGGATCTTCTTCATCTCATAGCTGTGTGTGGAGGACGGAGATGGAGTCGGGACCAGCCCCTCTATAGCTCACTAATTACAAAGACACTTCAAACCCTCAATTTAGCACTTCTCAAATTCACTACTAGCTTACAAGTAGTGGAGGTAACCTAGTATTTATACGACAGTAAATATACTTCTGCTACTCTCACAATCCTTCCACACTCAACGCTGTCCACACTTTGCTGGCTAAGGCACATTTTGAAGTGAAGGCACAAATAAAGTGCAGTGAGAGGACACATTGGTGTTTTGTGTAAGTGGGATATCTGTGGTGTGAATGAAGGGGGAGGATGTACTGAAAGAGACATACAAGTGGAACTGGGATGTAAAATAGATATACCAAAACTATGAGGAACTTTTGACCTAAAAAAAGAGAGAGTTTAAATAGATAAGGAAGATCACTTTCAGACAGGATAAGCTCAATATGAATGACTGTATTGCTGCTCTTCTTGTTTTTGTTTCAAACACTACCATTAGCTGTGCTGAATATAAGACATGGGAAACAATGTTTCCTCTGGAATGGGTTAAAGCCAAGAATAAAAGAGTTCTGTAATTGAGTAAATCTAAAGGTGGATTGGCTCTCCCATTCAAGTCATTAAGACCTGGTTAATGAAAAAACTTTCAAATCCAACTTAAAAAGTGAGAATATTTGACCATGTGGAATACAGTCAGCCATACAAGAACGATAAAATCATTCAGATATGGTTTCAGAAAGGATTATACATTGGGGCAAACTACGGGAGAAAGCCAGGCAGCCCCAGCACAGGGGGCGGAGCCCCGAGCTCAGGTCGGGGGAGGTGATGGAGGGAGTTATTTTATCCAGGTGCTGCAGCCACTAGGCACGTGGCATTGGTCACACCTGCAGCCAATCAGGGGATCAGACATATGGTCACCCACTCCAAGCAGCAGATGGGCTGGGCAGAAGACCAGGAGATCCTCCAGAAGACCAGGAGATCCTCCAGAAGACCAGGAGATCCTCCAGAAGACCAGGAGGATCTCCTGAAGACCAGGAGATCCTGCAGAATCAAGAAGACTCCTCTCTCTGCTCTGCCCACACAGGAGGACAGAGGAACTGATGTGCCTTGGGAGAAGGCTGAAGGAAAAAGCCCCGGAACAGGAGGAATCTCTAGTTAAGTTTGACCCCATCCTCTTTGTGTTTCATACCAACTGCCTCTGAGTCTCCTGTGTTATTGTGAGTCTCGCCTCCAAGTCCCCTGGGTTGCCACAACATATTTGGGAAAGTCATTAAACAATTTGAAGAACTTTAATTAAATCAAGATTGGCGTTGGTCATACAAAAGATCTTTGATTGAGAATCTATGCATGTCGCATCTAAAATAAAAGCAGCAGACGTGGACATCCCTTCATTCTCTAATAAATACCATACTCTAAACGTGGATCATATAATTTACTAACTACAAAACAAAAAGAAAGAAGAACAAATTATAGCAAAGGCAAAATGGGAGACAGAATTAGGGATTGTATTAGACACTGAGCAATAAGAGGACCTGGACAACAACTGTATTTTATTAGTCCAAATAAATATGCTAAATATACTTGGTCTGCATCGAGTGTTGGAGCGAATGTGCAGAATACATCCCATATTGTGATGTGAAATGTTAAAATGTGTATTCCTGTGATTATATGTTTAGATATGTGACTCGGCCCTTCTCGGGGTTCCGTAAAGCAGGTTTTCTTCTGTTGGAGCTCATCCAACATGTTCTAACTACGGGAACACGGATGGGAGGAGACCACGGAGAGCTGAGGAGCTGAACCCTCGGAGTCTAACAGATCCAAACACGTCCTATTGGTGCGACTGTCCTCTCGCTGCGCCACTCTTAACCATTAGAACAGGATTAATCAGGATTATGAACCCAGTATGGACATTGCAACACTGTGCATACAATAATAACTTAAGAGAACAAATTAAGTGATTATGGGAAATGTAAGTAAATAAACATAAATAAGCAATTTGAGGAGAGAACTAATCAAAAATGTTCCGATTACACGAAGCAGGCTCTAGATTTAAGAGTTTCTGTTGAGAGAGTTTTATTTTAGTTATAAGAGAGTGGCTGCAGCTGGTCGTTATGGCAACAATAAGTCACTTTTTTATCAGTAGATAATACAGTCCGGGCAGCACTTTTTCAAAAGCAACTGACAAATGATGTACTAGTGATGAAGACGGTGATGTCAGGCAGGAAACACAAGCAGAGGAGCGAAATGGTTGTGTGATGTCAGTTATTGCCTCCAGGTGATGGAGGAAGTGGATTTTTCATATATTCTTTTTAAGGTCTGCCATTTGTTTTGCAGCTGCAGGTGTGTGAGGTGAAGCACTAAGGGAGGATTAGAGCCGAGCAGCAGAAGACGCACTCAAAGAAGAAAAACGTGAACCGCTCTCACACACTCTGACACACACGCTTGCAAGAGCTGTCAGTTGAATGTCTCAAGATAAAAAAAAGGGAGACAGCTCAGAGAAGCTGGCATGGCGGTGTGATGCTGAAAAGTGCAGCAGAAACAACCAGCATCTGTCACTTCACAACATCACCGTCAGAAAGCACCTCCAGGCTGTGTGTGTGTGTGTGTGTGTGTGTGTGTGTGTGTGTGTGTGTGTGTGTGTGTGTGTGTGTGTGTGTGTGTGTGTGTGTGTGTGTGTGTGTGTGTGTGTGTGTGTGTGTGTGTGTGTGTGTGTTTTAAGAACGAGGCACTAACCTTTCTTGGTTGCTGCATCCACAGAAAGCAGGCAGAGAGTGGAGAAGGAAGCAGAGAGAGGATTCATTTACAAGTTGTCAGCAGTGGGAGTGCCACACAGTGTCACCGTGGACAGGAAGTCCACCCGCCGCAGCGCATTACTTATTGCTCCTGCTCCTCCCTGTGCTCTCTATCTGATCCACAGCCAGCCGAGCAGCCTCTCCCTCCAGCTTACATGCGTCTCCTTTTATTGCCATTTGGAATTATGCAGTGAGAAATATTAGGCGTCAGCGCTCCCTTCTTACCCTACCATGAATTATACTCTTCTCAATCTTACTTAAACGTAGCATGGATTTAGAGCAAAGGGCCGGATTAACATGAACCGAGGGCCCCGTTTTGACACCACTTTGTGACTGCGCATGTATCCTGTTGCCAACTGAAGACCTGCTCGTTCGGGTGGCAACAGAGAAACCTAAAATAATCACAGCGATGCCCACTAGCACTGGACTAATATCACATGACCACTGTGATTATGGTCGGTAGTCTGTGGTGGAGAGGAACACGGATCTCTCAGCCAGGAGGCCGCTGCTGGTTCCACGTGTGTACCAAAATACATCAACATTGACCTCGTTGATGTATTTTGGTACTTCAGTAACAGCACTGTAAGTATTTCACGATCTTTTCCTAAACCTTACAAGTAGTTTTGTTGCCTAAACTTAACAGAGTTGTTTTCTGTGAAGACGGAAGTTTATTTTGAAAAGACTGTTTGGATGTCAAGAGCGGAAATTGACACGTGTTGTTGGCTTGAAAACGCACAAAAAATGAAGAGTAACTTTTCGTGAGATATGTATGAGGATCAGGTAGAAGATGGACTAATGCACGCAATGTTTCAGTAAGTTATTAATCATAAAAATTAGAATGTCAACGTTATGAAGTATTCGGTACAGCCCTAACGGAGACTCATCTGAACCAGAGCAAGAGGTCTTTGAGTATTATGTAAACATAAATAGGCCTGTATAACATAACAATTTTACTATTAAATATATTTATTATATTATAAAATGTTTTTCATATCTGGCGGATGATGTCAGTACATTTGTGTGGCATCACTTATACCGTGTGAATGCGCCGCACGAAACTCAGACATGGATCTTTCTGGTGTATTTATATGGACAGCTATGAACCACATGGTCGTTGTGTCATGATCACCATGGAGACGGGAGCCGATTGGAGAGCGGAGTCTGAAGCATGTCTCTCAGAGTGCAGCTAGCGGGCCGGAGCTTACGTCTGTACCGCTCGCTGTGTTGGACGTTTGTGTCAAAGAAACACACGATCAGTCTCCCTCGGTCTCCCCTGGTCTCCCTCGGTCTCCCTCGGTCTCCCCTGGTCTCCCTCAGTCTCCCCCGGTCTCCCTCGGTATCCCTCGGTCTTCCTCGGTCTCCCCCAGACTCCCCCAGACTCCTCCTGTCTCCCTCGGTCTCCCCCGGTCTCCCTCGGTCTCCCCTGGTCTCCCTCAGTCTCCCCTGGTCTCCCTCGGTCTCCCTCGGTCTCCCCTGGTCTCCCTCAGTCTCCCCTGGTCTCCCTCGGTCTCCCTCGGTCTCCCCTGGTCTCCCTCAGTCTCCCCCGGTCTCCCTCGGTATCCCTCGGTCTTCCTCGGTCTCCCCCAGACTCCCCCAGACTCCTCCTGTCTCCCCCGGTCTCCCTCGGTCTCCCCCGGTCTCCCCGAGTCTCCCTCGGTCTCCCCGAGACTCCCTCGGTCTCCCTCGGTCTCCCCCAGACTCCCCCGGTCTCCCTCGGTCTCCCCCGGTCTCCCCCGGTCTCCCTCGGTCTCCCCGAGACTCCCCCGGTCTCCCTCGGTCTCCCCGAGACTCCCTCGGTCTCCCTCGGTCTCCCTCGGTCTCCCCCAGACTCCCTCGGTCTCCCCTGGTCTCCCTCAGTCTCCCCTGGTCTCCCTCGGTCTCCCTCGGTCTCCCCTGGTCTCCCTCAGTCTCCCCCGGTCTCCCTCGGTCTTCCTCGGTCTCCCCCAGACTCCCCCAGACTCCTCCTGTCTCCCCCGGTCTCCCCCGGTCTCCCCCGGTCTCCCTCGGTCTCCCCCGGTCTCCCTCGGTCTCCCCGAGACTCCCCCGGTCTCCCTCGGTCTCCCCCAGACTCCCTCGGTCTCCCCCGGTCTCCCTCGGTCTCCCCCGGTCTCCCCCGGTCTCCCTCGGTCTCCCCGAGACTCCCCCGGTCTCCCTCGGTCTCCCTCGGTCTCCCCGAGACTTCCTCGGTCTCCCTCGGTCTCCCCCAGACTCCCCCGGTCTCCCCCGGTCTCCCTCGGTCTCCCCCGGTCTCCCCCAGACTCCCCCGGTCTCCCTCGGTCTCCCCCAGACTCCCCCGGTCTCCCCTGGTCTCCCTCGGTCTCCCCCGGTCTCCCTCAGTCTGCTGGCTCATCAGCTCCAGCTGAACTCAGAGTGTATTTCTTACTCAGAAACTAGAACGCTGGGTTGAGGCGTCGTCACGTACACTTTGGATGCACGAAGAAGGGATCAGCTGGGGGACTAGTTCTTTAAAGAGATGATTACAGCCCCCGATGACTCAAACACAAAACCTGCGGTGGAAGAGTTCAAATGACGGAGGGGTTATGATCCTCCTGACATACAAAACACACTGTTGCTGTTCTACAAAACACACAGCTCCAAATTTGGAAATAAAAGATTTCTGGTAAATATCTCTTTACAGGTTGAGAAAATTCTCCTTTTTCATTGGCAAATGAAGCCAATAAAAAACAAAATGCACGATCCCAAAGCTTAATATATTTAAAAAATATTACTACATTCAAAACTACAAAACGACTTTTACTTAGTGCCTTTTAAGTTTGTTTTCCTTCGACAGAGTTTGTTAGTTGTTCCCTATTTGTATCACTATATTAGAGTCTGAGAAAAATCTACTTTAATTTGAGATTCTTTATGATGAAATACCCAACTGAAGGTCAACTTATCTTCATAATGTAAAAAAATAAACCTCAATCTGCGATACTATTATATACTTATGAACATGTAAATATTTGATTTATAGGAATATAAAATGTCACTTTGGTGATCTCACCCTGAACACGTGATGTGAACGAGCACAAAGAGTGAAGATGAGTAAAAAGACAAAGCGCGTGTTTCCATCTGAGCAGAGCAGCGGCCACATGGAGGCCCCGTCAGCACCATCAGCACCATCAGCACCATCAGCCCCGTCAGCCCGTCAGCCCCGTGAGCCCCGTGAGCCCCGTCAGTCCCGTGAGCCCCGTCAGCCCCGTCAGTCCCGTGAGCCCCGTCAGCCCCGTCAGTCCCGTGAGCCCCGTCAGTCCCGTCAGCCCCGTCAGTCCCGTGAGCCCCGTGAGCCCCGTCAGCCCCGTGAGCCCCGTCAGCCCCGTCAGCCCCGTCAGTCCCGTGAGCCCCGTCAGCCCCGTGGGCCGTCAGCCCCGTCAGCCCCGTCAGCCCCGTCAGCCCCGTGAGCCCCGTCAGCCCCGTCAGTCCCGTGGGCCCGTCAGCCCCGTGAGCCCCGTCAGCCCCGTGAGCCCCGTCAGCCCCGTCAGCCCCGTCAGTCCCGTGGGCCCGTCAGCCCCGTGAGCCCCGTCAGCCCCGTGAGCCCCGTCAGTCCCGTAGCCCCGTCAGCCCCGTCAGCCCCGTCAGTCCCGTCAGCCCCGTGAGCCCCGTCAGTCCCGTGGCCCCGTCAGCCCCGTGAGCCCCGTCAGCCCCGTGAGCCCCGTCAGTCCCGTGAGCCCCGTGAGCCCCGTCAGTCCCGTGGGCCCGTCAGCCCCGTCAGCCCCGTAGCCTGTAGCCCCGTCAGCCCCGTCAGCCCCGTCAGCCCCGTGAGCCCCGTCAGCCCCGTGAGCCGTCAGCCCCGTGAGCCCCGTCAGCCCCGTGAGCCCCGTCAGCCCCGTCAGCCCCGCACCCCGTGCCCGTCAGCCCCGTCAGCCCCGCACCCGCAGGCCCGTCAGCCCCGTGAGCCCCGTCAGCCCCGTCAGTCCCGTCAGCCCCAGGTCGTACCGCACCCCCACCCCGCAGCCCCCAGCCCCGTCAGTCCCGTCAGCCCCATCAGCCCCGTCAGTCCCGTCAGCCCCGTGAGCCCCATCAGCGCTGCAGCGCCTCACCCCCGTATGCTGCGGAGGGCCCGCCCCTTCGGGCTCGCTGGGCAGAGACTAATGTCTGACTCCGCTCTACAGAATAGAACTTGGACCGGTTCTGTGCCTGACTCTCGTAAAGTGTTCCTGTCATCTGCTGAGCTGGAGAGAAGGCTGCAGGTGTCTCTCTGGACTGAAGAAGGAACACAAGGAACACGCACCGCCTCCAAGGTGTACTGAGACTAGTCCTGTCTTTTTTATGGCGGATGTCATTACGTATACGAACACTACTGTTAATGGTATTTTAAACACTTAAATAGCAGTTTCTTCAATTATCACGACGGTAGGTTTGGTTTCAGAGTCGGACTGTTTCCATTTCCAGCACTGAAATTGGTTATCGTCCCAAAAAAACAAACTACGCTACCTAAAATCAATTATTTTTCACTGATGGAGAGCTTATCCTTTATGGTATATAAAGTACTGTATTTCCATTTTTACTAAAAACAGCACTGCCCTATGTATTACTCCCTTTGATGGATGTGCAATTGTAGTGTATTTTAATTGGAATATTAACTGAAAATCAAATATAGATGATAGATTTACCCAGAAACATGCAGGTGGAGGGTTTCAGTTTTTTTCCTGCAACCTGAACAAATTGTAACGCAGTCTTCTGATTGCATTCCAAACATACATATAGTTTCATTCTATTTAGGGACTGAACAAAAATATATGAAATATCTTTTCTCACTCCAGATTTACAAACATCCAGGTGGGGCTCTGATTTAACCGTTGCGCTCCACCACTGGGTTCTTTGTTCATGGTTTTTGCTTTATGGGAATCTCTAACCGGCATACGCCTGGGAGGATATTATGTGTTTGGTCGTGCATGCGTGCGTATCTGTCCGTCTGTCCGCCCGCAGCTAATATCACATACTACTGCACCCATTCAGCCAAATATTTTCTGTACGATGACTGTATTATCAAGGTTGTGGTCATTCACACTTTATGAAAACATATCTTATTGACTGATAAACACTCACTACTGTTCACTGGCCAGTCGGGGCCACAACTGATCAACAACTGCTTCAGTCAGATTTGCACGCCTGGGTAAGCCACAAATATTAAGTTAATATTCTTGATCTATTTTTCCATCAACACTGATGCATATGACCGTGGTTCAATGCTTAGCGTGTGTGTAGCGAGTGTTTGGTTGAGAGAGGTGGTGGCTGCCCTCACGTTTCAGCACCTATTGTGGAAAAAATAGACTTCATTGACTTGAAACACTGTTTTTAACAAGTCAGATTAGAGTAGAAAGGCAGGTTTTGTTTCCCTTTTACTTTTGGTTACGGCTCGTTAGATAGCTGTGAACCTAAGTTAATAGAAAGTTGAGTTTGTGTTTCAATTGTTCGATGATTTGGTGCCATCTGCAGCCTTCTTTCCTGTGTCCGCTTGCTTCCATTGATTCATTTTTCAGTTTGTAAATACCGTTTATTTGACCACTGTCAATCAACGCCTGAGTAGATGGGCCTTATGTCTCTTCCCTTGATTGTTTTTTACCGTCAGACTCACCTCTTGAAGAGCAGAATGGCAATGACTATGATGATGATGAGGATGACCGCCAGCACCGGACCCATCACCCACAGCATCTCTGGGTCCTCAGTTTGACGGGTCATCCCACTGTGGAGCTTCACCATGATGGACTCAGAGAACGGGCTGGCCGCAAACGTCTGCAAATGAGCAGAGGGATGATCCAGAGTCAGTTCACAGTCACTGAGTACACAACAGAGCAGAGTACATCAGGGTATAACACAGTAAGTATGACGGTATTGTACTGTATACTTGTGCTTTTTTAATCTGCCAACTCTCCTGGGCTCTAGCACTACTAGAGGTCAAACACTCCACAGGGTACCTTTTATCTTTTGAGGATAAATCAAGATGATGCTTGCCTTCCACACTCAGAGTTTAAGTACAAGGTCTACAAACTGGTTCTCTCACTTTGACCAAGCTTTTTTTTTTTAAACGTTTTTTCCCCGACAAAACAAGTCACGTTGAGAACAAAAATGATGCCAAGATGTAAAAGATAAACGGACCGATTTATGAACTACATGCATCCACAAAGCAACAAAGAAATGGTCAATAAGCAGCAACAAAGCAGATGGGAAAAACTAGAGGCTGACATTTACAAAAAGCTCACTAAGCGTTCAGGTCCATTATAAAGGGCTGTGGATGTGGAGGTCACACTCACCTTACTTTTAGTTGCCTGTTTTTGGTGTTTAGAGGCTATTAGTGGAATGAGTGCAGGATTAATGTGTGAATCTGTTTACTAAAGCGATAGTTTTGTATTAATATCTTCTAAATGATTCAAGTTGGTTGAGCAACGACTATTGGACTATATTTATCAGTTATATTACATTGTGGTATAAACAAATCACAATCCCTTTTTGTTAACCTGGTGAAACATGAGAACAACACCTGTACTTTGTCCACATCAAAGACGGCATCAACACAGCTGTGGCCCCAGAACGTTTTGAGGACAAAAGATTCAAGAATGAATGAAACATTCAAATGTCTAAAAGGAATAAAATAAATATAATTTTTTGTGTCAACATAATAAAACTAATTCAAAATGAACTGCCCTCCTCCTCAATGTATACTCTAAGAAATAAAAGTGCTAACTACACACACATCGGGTTCTTCTGCTTGTCCTCATAGGAGAACCCTTTTCGGTTCCTGGGAGAACCTTTTGTAAAGGTTCAACCTGGAACCTCTTTAGAGGGTTCTGCCTAGAACCCAACATATAGAATGATGCCTAGAACCATCTGTGAAAGGTTCCACTAAGAAATCCCTCTCTGGAGGTTTTATTCAGAACATTTCAACCTTCTAAGGGTGCTAACACCGAGGGGGTTCTACTGAGAACCTTTTATATAAAATGCTGGAGCTGAGGTGCAGCGCAACCCACAACATCATCATGGTTCCAAATAAATTATTTGGGGGGCGGGGGGGACTGGATTATAGGCATTCCCCTTTGACAACGATGCTTTCAATCCTTGAAGAACTCTTTCTTCCAGAAAGGTTTTCTTTGGATGGATCAAAAGGGTTCTTAGGGTTCAGAAGCAAATGGTTCTGGGTAGAACTCCAGCCCTTCAGGAAAAACCTGCTTGGAACCCTTATTTCTAAGAGCGTAAACTCCATGGACCTAACCTAATAGCTAAATGATGACCAAGTTTTAAATTTACTTGTTAGTTTTTTTTATTGTCTCATAAACGACAGTGAATAAAAGTCTGAATGAAATATTTTGATGAACCAATTGACCAGCCCTGAACAGGTGACCCAAATTGTTACATTTGGACACTAGTGGGCGTGTGTTTAGTGAGACAGGATTCCATATGAGAGTATGGAGGAGCTTTAAGTCACACACACACACACACACACACACACACACACACACACACACACACACACACACACACACACACACACACACACACACACACACAAAATGTGCTGACAGGCTGATTCAGGGGAAGGCAGCTGGTTAATTGTGACAGTGGTTAGAAAGCAGCAGCGGAGAGGGGGGAGGGGGTGACTACAAGGTGAGACAGACAGAGGCAGGATGCTGTGTTGGCTGTGCTGGATGTGGGAGTGTACGGCTCATTGTGAAGAGGAGGACAGGGAGGAAGGAAGAAGCACAGTGGAGGATTCGCATCAGTGAGGACTAATCTAATAATGCAAACAACTTCACAAGGCCTCCTGGACCTGAGGCCAGCCCTGGCTATTCCCCTGACATCGTTAGACAGCATGGCAGCCTCTCCTATCCACACTGCTGCTAGGAGACATGATGGCTGAGCAACTTGTTATCCATCACTCTTTCAAATGAGTTCAAGTCTATCTCACGTAGAAGCTTTACCAATTATTTAGACCATTTTAGTGTTGTATTTGTGTATTGTACCATACCTAATGGGTGATTCTAGTTTAATACCATCCCCTCTAACAGTGGACTTACCAAAGTAATTGCTGAAATGTGACAACAAAAATTCATACATGCTCCGGAGCTTTGAATCATATCACACATGTAGTTTGTTGAGCTCAGTTTATAAACCAACATGAATGAAGAGTCCTACAAGTGCTCAGAGTAATGAAAGGATTGAACTCATGAAGCCCGTAGGATGTGGTCAGACCAACTCGTCCCACACCGTCATTGGTCAGGACCCTTGGCGTCACTTTCTAACCCCCCAGGTCGTCCAGCGGTCGCAGTGAACACGGGGTTAATGTTGTGAACTCAAACAAGAACAACAAAGAGGTTTAGACAACAAAATAACTTAGTTAGGTTTAGGAAAAACATCATGGGTGGGCTTAAAATAAGTATGTAAACTTAGTAAACAGCATGACATGAGTACAGAAGAAAAGTAGCTCCAAAATAACTCAACACTTTGGGACACGGACACGGGTCTCCTGGTTGAAAGTCCTGTTTGTTTGGCCCGTTCACCTCCTCTCCTCCCTTTGTGGTTTTTGGGGGGTCTTTATACTATCTCAACATACGACCGGAGCATTTTCTCTGCGTTTACATTGTAGTTACTTGAAAGCCCGGTGTTGTAATAAACTGTAATAAACTTATATTGACAGTATTACAATATTACAAAGCTGTGCTCAACAACAATGTTAAAGTTACAGAAAGTATTGTTCTTGGAGCCACAGCCTACTTCACCTTACAGCATAGTGCCATACAAACTCCATTGCCATTGGAAAACAATTAGGAAAGCATTAAAGAAAAAGCCATGCTGTTGCATGAGTGACATATCCCCTCACTGTGAGGAACACAGGCAGCGTAGTTTCATGTGAAACATCTCTACGACTGCATTTACAATCTCTGCAGGGTACAGCCGTGTTGGGCAGATGTTGTTTGTCTGCTTGTTTGTTGGAACTTTTTATCATTTTGCTATATTCTGTGTAAATGAGTGACCTTATGTTTCATGATGCTGCAGCATCAGCCGATTACTGTTCAGCCATCAAATGGACCACATTTATACGTCAATCCTTTTAAAATTGGGTCGGCAATAGACACTGTTTTGATTACAGTGTGACCACTGGTTTATTGATTATTGCTTTTCAATAGCAATGAAGTATGCAAAGATGGGTAATTACGACACACAGTAAGCATACATATGAACAGAAGTCTGTTCCCGTCAATTATCATTAAAAATATTTTGTTTAACTGAAGAGATGTAATATACATTATATACATTTTTTATATATGTTAATTAATATACATTTTTCTGTTGCTGTGCTAAAGATACATTTTGTGCTTGCAATAAGTTGCGTGACAACACACAAAAATGGTCAACATTGAAATATCCTGACTTTGAGTCTCCAACTCCAAAAGTGCTGGATCCATCCATTTCTCTTAATGCAACCAATAGAATCAATTTGTTAGACATCTTCAAAACACCCCGCCCCGTATCATGGTCGCATCATTGACCATCAAAGAAAACAAATCCTGGTCTCTGCATGCCGATTAGTGAGCTGCCCTCCAGATTAGTAAACAGTTGGATGTTGGCACCGTGATAAAGATAGAATAGGAGTCACATGGATCAACTTGCGAGGCGTAATTCACTTTAAGTAACTGTGCTGCTTGTCACTTTATGTTGTGTGAGACAAGTGCAGTAAGTTGGACTGTGTTAGCCAATGAGGTCATAAATATTCCGGTGAGCCTGACGGGGCTCTGGCTCCACCCCGGCTCTGGCTGCAGCTCCTCCGGCTGAGCGCTGTAAACACAATTGAAGAATGCTGCTTGTTAAAAACAATGTCACCCCTGCGACCGGCTTCGTTCCTTATTGATTCATTAATTTCAACACAGTTTCCACGCACTCTTTCATTCCCAACGTTCTCGTGAGAGCTTGTGATATCGGGGCCGACAACTACAAATGAATTATCTATGACCTTTGAGGCTGTAAGAGATTTGTTGAACATTTGTCATGTTGTAGAATGCTGAAATGAAACAAATGCGTTCTGACTCGCCATGGTCTTAGACCCTTCCAAACGCATTCAAATCTACGCATACATACTGTAACTCTCGTGCATTTGGATGGGTGTTTACTTTACTGGAATCAAGCATCCTAATCCTTCTGAATAATCAAAACAAGCTCTTTAATCTGACTGCATCTTCCATACTTTGCCTTGAAATCCCATTTACATGATGTATTAAGTGTATTCTAGCGAAAACTTTAATTTAAAAAGGTACAAGAAACGTGATTTAGAATCATGTTTTTTTCTCATATTTAATATAGGATGATGTAAAAAATGAGATAACTTTTCTCGTGAACATCCAGATACGTTACAAACATGGCATTCTGGTGCATGAATTTATTGTAGAAATGTCTTTATGTATGGGAAGGAAAACACTATATTCAGGCGCCAAGCGACACTTCAAAATATCCACACATAATCTTATAATGAAGTAAGGCTCTCAGACATTCTGTGTTGCTTTCAAATATGAATTCTTCTCATTCTTCAAATTCTGCTCATTTTCAATACTTTCTGCATGATTACAATATATCCCATAAGTGTGTTCTACAAGATTTCCAGAATAATTTTAAAATATTTTAAGGAAAAAAATCCTAATATTACAAGAATAAAGTCCTAATATGGCAAAAATAAAGTCCTAATATTATGAGAATGAAGTCCCAATATTACAAGAATAAAGTCCTAATATTATGAGAATAAAGTCATAGGGCTTAGAGAAAATAATAATATTAACGAGGATAAACATGTGACTTTAGGATAAAAACCATTTTATTGCTCTGTTGTTGTAAACAGATAAAAGCAGTCATGTGTCAAAACGTCCTGATGACCTGAAGTCACAGGTTTCACCAATAAGCACCTGATCGTATCATCAGAGGAAATTAAACCAGTTCCATGATGTATGAGTCAATAAAGACCAGAGCTCAGTCATCATGATGTGGAAGGCAGACAGAATCCACCTGTCCTCCAGTCGGCTGTGGATGAGGTCATTGGGGAGCGTCTGACACACAGAGTCATGTAGGGACTCTCTCTGGAGGAGACTACGGTCAGGGAAGCAACTGTGCACTGCTCTTTATCCAAGTGGGGACTGAAACTAACAGAAAACACTGAGGTGATCAGGCATACATCTCACCACCTCTGAGAAAGTGTGGGAAGCATCCTGGATTAGGGACGGTGAGGGGACGCAGAGACAGCAGAGACAGCAGAGACAGGGCTACCGGTCTGAGAAAAGTCAAAATAACTGTCAAGGAATGCTAAAGCATGCACACATGACTCAAAATGACCTTTTCCATTATGACTAATGGATTAGAATTCTACCTTTTGGTTTATTCTCCTGCTAATTTGCAGCTTCTGCTGTGTTTACTCTAGTCCTCCCCGAGGAACCTGTCCAAGCTGAGCCTCAAGATCTTCTTCTTCTTTTCCACCCGGACACGAAAAATGGTAAAATAACTTTACGTGAACTATCATAAGATTGTACGAGGATACATTGAACTATGTCATGGCAGGTGTATTGCCGAGGACCCAAGGGAGCGTTGTGTCGAGAGGGAGGTTGTTTGGATGAGTTTGTATTTTTCTATATGCATCTACACGAGTTGATTGACACATCTTAAGATCAGGTTGTTCTTTACAGTGTTTGCTGTCAGCCAACTCTTGATGTTTTGCATTTTGCCATAAGGACATGTTTTCTACTGGAACCAGACTAGTGTTTCTAATCCACAGATTATCAGGAAAAGACATTTGTAGAGCAGCAGTATTGAGTTGGTGGACTTTTACATGATACTGAATTCACCGGACAATAAGTAACATGGAGTGAAGCGTTAAATGTGCATCA
This sequence comes from Ophiodon elongatus, assembly GCA_016806645.1. Classification (NCBI taxonomy): domain Eukaryota; kingdom Metazoa; phylum Chordata; class Actinopteri; order Perciformes; family Hexagrammidae; genus Ophiodon; species Ophiodon elongatus. The sequence continues at coordinate 338,516 of JACSYO010000711.1, read as the reverse complement.
ACAGCAAATTAAAACAGAAGCAAAACAGAAACTAAGAAATGATGAAAATATACATGTGACAACAGGGAGAATCATATATTAAGGCCCGTTTCTACAATAAACACGTTTCATATAACATCTTGCACGAGATAGGTTTGTCTTTAGCTATGTAGATGTTGAAATATGCATATTTTTGTATCTATGTTTACTATGTCCTCTCCCTTTGGGTGGGGGTGGAGGGTTGGGTGGGCGGGTGGAGATGAGAAACGAGAGAGGAGTGTGGAGATTAGAGCGGAGCAGACAACACGATCCAGTGAGAATGTGGTGATGTAAAAAAAAAATCCATACAGATTATTCAGTTCATCACCCCAGTTGCTCTCCAATAACCACCAACCGGCCATCATTAATATCATCCCTCCCAAGTCATCCTCCATGAAGCAGACCTCAGGTTTCTCACGTGTGTAACGTCCAGCCCTTCTGTGTAGTTTTGTTGTCACTGTCAGGTTGTCTGTTGTGTTTCCTGTCACTCACCTTGTCTCTTGTTTCAGACACCTCCCTCTCCCTCCTCCTGTGTGATTACAAGCCCCGCCCTGATTGTTTCCACCTGTGCCTCGTTACCTGTCCTCCCCGTGTATTTAGTCCGTGTTCTGTGCCAGTTGGTCTCAGTCTGTTACCAGTGAGCTTACCAGTGGTTTCCCCCGTGTATGTTTCCCCCGTGTATGTTTCCCCCGTGTATGTTTCCCTCGTGTATGTTTCCCTCGTGTATGTTTCCCCCGTGTATGTTTCTTTCCCCCGTGTATGTTTCTTTCCCCCGTGTATGTTTCTTTCCCCCGTGTATGTTTCTTTCCCCCGTTATGTTTCCCTCGTGTATGTTTCCCCCGTGTATGTTTCCCTCGTGTATGTTTCCCCCGTGTATGTTTCCCCCGTGTATGTTTCTTTCCCCCGTGTATGTTTCCCCCGTGTATGTTTCCCTCGTGTATGTTTCTTTCCCCCGTGTATGTTTCCCCCGTGTATGTTTCTTTCCCCCGTGTATGTTTCTTTCCCCCGTGTATGTTTCTTTCCCCCGTGTATGTTTCTTTCCCCCGTGTATGTTTCCCCCGTGTATGTTTCTTTCCCCCGTGTATGTTTCTTTCCCCCGTGTATGTTTCCCTCGTGTATGTTTCCCCCGTGTATGTTTCCCTCGTGTATGTTTCCCCCGTGTATGTTTCCCCCGTGTATGTTTCTTTCCCCCGTGTATGTTTCTTTCCCCCGTGTATGTTTCTTTCCCCCGTGTATGTTTCTTTCCCCCGTGTATGTTTCTTTCCCCCGTGTATGTTTCCCTCGTGTATGTTTCCCCCGTGTATGTTTCTTTCCCCCGTGTATGTTTCCCTCGTGTATGTTTCTTTCCCCCGTGTATGTTTCCCTCGTGTATGTTTCTTTCCCTCGTGTATGTTTCCCTCGTGTATGTTTCCCTCGTGTATGTTTCCCCCGTGTATGTTTCTTTCCCCCGTGTATGTTTCCCTCGTGTATGTTTCTTTCCCCCGTGTATGTTTCCCTCGTGTATGTTTCCCCCGTGTATGTTTCTTTTTCCCGTGTATGTTTCCCCCGTGTATGTTTCTTTCCCCCGTGTATGTTTCCCTCGTGTATGTTTCTTTCCCCCGTGTATGTTTCCCTCGTGTATGTTTCTTTCCCCCGTGTATGTTTCCCCCGTGTATGTTTTCCCCGTGTATGTTTCTTTCCCCCGTGTATGTTTCCCCCGTGTATGTTTCCCCCGTGTATGTTTCCCTCGTGTATGTTTCCCTCGTGTATGTTTCCCCCGTGTATGTTTCCCCCGTGTATGTTTCCCCCGTGTATGTTTCCCCCGTGTATGTTTCCCCCGTGTATGTTTCCCCCGTGTATGTTTCCCCCGTGTATGTTTCCCCCGTGTATGTTTCCCCCGTGTATGTTTCCCCCGTGTATGTTTCCCCCGTGTATGTTTCTCCCCGTGTATGTTTCTTTCCCCCGTGTATGTTTCCCTCGTGTATGTTTCTTTCCCCGTGTAGTTTCCCTCGTGTATGTTTCTTTCCCCGTGTATGTTTCCCCCGTGTATGTTTCCCGTGTATGTTTCTTTCCCCGTGTATGTTCCCTGGTATGTTTTTCGTGTATGTTTCCCCGTGTATCTTCCCTCGTGTATGTTTTCCCCGTGTATGTTTCCCCGTGTATGTTTCCCGTGTATGTTTCCCCGTGTATGTTTCCCCGTGTATGTTTCCCGTGTATGTTTCCCCGTGTATGTTTCCCCGTTATGTTTCCCCGTGTATGTTTCCCCCGTGTATGTTTCTTTCCCCCGTGTATGTTTCTTTCCCCCGTGTATGTTTCCCTCGTGTATGTTTCCCCCGTGTATGTTTCCCTCGTGTATGTTTCCCCCGTGTATGTTTCCCCCGTGTATGTTTCTTTCCCCCGTGTATGTTTCCCCCGTGTATGTTTCCCTCGTGTATGTTTCTTTCCCCCGTGTATGTTTCCCCCGTGTATGTTTCTTTCCCCCGTGTATGTTTCTTTCCCCCGTGTATGTTTCTTTCCCCCGTGTATGTTTCTTTCCCCCGTGTATGTTTCTTTCCCCCGTGTATGTTTCCTTCCCCCGTGTATGTTTCCCCGTGCTTTGACCTTTTTTGCCTACAGTGAGTTTGTGCCCATCGATTTGGATTCCGCTGCCTATTGGACTGAGTCCCTGTGTACCGACCTTTTCTTAAGTAAAGACCTTGTTTTTGCACCTGACTACCGTGTTTTTGAGTCTGCATCTGAGTCCTGCCTTCCTCAGTCAGTGACAACGCTAGATGCTGATTCCTTCAACGGGAGTCATTTAAAAATGGTTTGAGCAGAATCACTGACTCATTTACATTGAAAAACAAGCAGCAGTTTTCAGCGTTAAGCTTTATAGAACTTTGTTTGAAATTACTGAGAATTTCTTCCACACAACTGACAACTTTGAACGTCAAATAACGTTCAGTGGATTTAGCATTTGTTGTCGAATTGTGGCAGCAACCTCCGGTTCTGTCAAATGTGAAGCTTATGCGGTGCCTTCAACTAGCATTCTCTCTCCTGACCACCAGGGGGCGACTCCTCTGGTTGTATAGAAGTTAAAGCAGCATTCTCTCTCCTGACCACCAGGGGGCGACTCCTCTGGTTGTATAGAAGTTAAAGCTGCATTCTCTCTCCTGACCACCAGGGGGCGACTCCTCTGGTTGTATAGAAGTTAAACCTGCATTCTCTCTCCTGACCACCAGGGGGCGACTCCTCTGGTTGTATAGAAGTCTATAGAAAATGACTCTACTTCTCTCTTGATTTATTCCCTCAGTAAACATTGTAAACATGAGTTTATGTCTCAATCTCTAGTTTCAAGTCTTCTTCAATACAGCATGATGTTCATTTAGTAAATTATGGTCCATTTAGAGTCAAACAGACCATGAAGCAGGGGATGCTTTAGGGCGGGGCTACAAGGTGATTGACAGGTTGCTGCCGCTACCAGAGACTTATACGTCACTCTTCCACATTCCTAATATGGTCACTTCTGTTCATCGGTTGGCGACGGCCGTAATCCAAGATGGCGACGGCGAAATCGAAACTCTGGGCTTCAAAACATCAGTCCACAAACCAATGGGTGATGTCACCATGACTACGTCCACTTCTTATATACAGTCTATGATTGTAAATCATAAAACGGGTAGCTTAAATCACACATACTGATTGGTTCATGAACATGATATAATACCTTCATACAACTGCTATGTCTAATTATTAGCTCTTGCTTAAAATAATGAGGAAATTGTAATTACATTAATTTTAAATGCTGCACACATGAATACTTCCTAGAAGAAAAGTTAGTGGGTTATTTTTCCACAGCAACTTCAAAATTCAGTATTTCCCCTATCCACGTATATCCCTTATACCTCCCTTTATCATAAAGAGTACATACTGCAAACATAACTTCATACTGCACACGTGTAGCTCAAGTATTAACAATGGCCATCCACATCAGAGCGGTTAGTGGACGCCATCTGGCAGCAGGATCATTCCTCTGATGCCACTGCACCATGGCAACCAAATGTCTTATTTCCTTGGTGTTTCGTACCTTTTGTGATAGATCTGCTTGGTCAGCCCACTCTCACCAATTGGCTTATAAATGACAAGACAATTTTGAAGTAATTTTGCATGTCATTTGTTGGCTATGAAGTCTGTACTGACTGAAATGTAAACTTGTGAATACGCTGAGCTCTGTAGTATGAAATGTGAGCGGGACAAACAAACACAGGACTTCCACCCGAGAGACCGCTGTTTGAGACCCAAAATGTTTTAAGTGGCATTGTGACGTGTTTTCCTGATGCGTTGTTTTCAGATATATTTTATTTAACAACTTATTTTAAGCCCAACCATGAACTAACTAAGTGCTTTTGCTGCTGAAACAGGTTTCACGGTAACGATGTGGCGTTAAATGACACGTGAAAAGCCAAACATTTTAACATACGGAAATGTTGGAAATGTCGTGCTATATATACGCCCTCCCATGAATTTGTAATGGCTCTGTCATTAATATAACGCGTTACTTTTAAAAGAGGAGCAATTGGACAGTAGGAAAAAAATTGAAAATTCTGGTGATTTGATTGGTTATTGATGATTTAGGTCCCAACCCATAGCTTACTTTTCCTGATCCCCATCCTTATTAGTCACCATCTTAAAGGTGCAATGTGTTTAAAATATTCAACAACTGAACTACCACTATCAACAAAATGTGAAGAGGTTACAGTGTTGACGCCGGGTCAAAGACGTCTAGAGATGGCAGAGGTATCTAGCATAAATAAGCCTTGCTGCTAAATTCGAGACCAGATGACTTGTAAAGACAGATGTTTTCGTAGGGCATCCGCAGACATGCATTCCTCTGATTAAAAACTTTAAGCTTTAATTATCTTCTCTTTTCTTTTTAGCATGCCACCCGGATAGCATCGCTTCAATTTTTCTCCCTCTTCTCTTGTAGGCAACAGTGCGGTGGTGAGAGAAATGAAGCTTGTAGTCAAGTGGAATAAAGTTGCTGATTAAGTAGTGGAGTTGACTTGATGAAAGGGTTTTTAATCAACTGGAGGAAGGTGTTCGTCAGTGAGCAAATATGTTGGAGGTGCCCTGTGGAGTTTTTTTATTAGTAGCGCTATGCAGCAACATTCTAATGAGCAGCTTCCTGTTTTGCTCGTCTTGTGCTCTACTGGCTTCGGGGATGCTTATGTACTGTATGTGCTCAAGGATGCCGGTGGTGCGGTGGTTTCACTCTATTCCACTGATCAAAAATTCCTCTGAATATTATTGATATTCTGTACTTTTGTTGTTGGGGCAGGAGGCCTTATTGTAGGACCACTGAACACCCAATACATTGCATTCCTTTAGACTTTGTCCAAAGCGAGATGAGCGGCCGCAGGTCCTCAAAGTGACGCAGTGTACTGTTGGGTTTGCAACACAGTATCCCGAGAGATTATGTCATGTCTTCCAAATTAAAGGTCAAAATAAGTTGCTTGTCCCTCAAGAACAACACACATCACAGTTTGGTGATATGTCATTGGGACAACATAGTTTGCTCGTGCCTTCCTAATCTGTTCTAAATCACTGCAATTTTCCAAATCGGTTTCAGATAGTCGAGAGGAACCCCAACAGCTTGATAACATGTTGGGCTCATCTGTCTGCTCAGCTCTCAGCCTTCTTTTCTCTGACGTACTTTCTGCCACTTTTAGCAAAGTATTGCTTGAGCTCCAAAAACTAAATTCTTTATTTTCTTCAATTGACAGTTTTCATGGCTTTTAGAAGCGTATTATGAAGTATATTTAGGAAATCTCGGGGAAGGGGGGGATAGTTTGGAGGTGCTCAATCTCAGCGGAGCTTCCTGATAGATAGTAATCCTTTAGGGGTGAAAAATGTACTGCTGCTACAGGCTGGATATGAGGAGGTGGGCTGTGAAGACCAAAAAGTGGATTAATAGCAGTGGGAGGATGAACATTTCACTGTTGTTTCCATTGTCCATAATCTCCCACCAGAAAAAAGAGCCCTTGACTCATAAAATAAGCAGAAACAATGTGTGATTCTAATGCATTTTGACAGCTCTGTTATTTCCCAGAACTCTTGAAGTTTTCCACCTCAGCCGGAGCCTTCCGCTCGCCGCTCCTCTGTAATATGACAAACTGGATCCCATCCAGTGTATTTCCCACATTCCCCAGTCCTGCCATCCCTCTCTCTTCCCCTCTGTCTTTTCTCCTCAAAGTTCAGCATCCCTCCTACACCACAAGCTCATTCCGCCATCCGAGCCCATTCTCTCTCCGATGATTGCCGCATTTCCCGCCTTCCCAAGTACGTCCGTGCATTTCCTTCAGGTACCCACCTCCCCCGTTCTTACCCGACTTATCCCCCCGTTAAGCTCCCTCTCGTTCTCTCTCTCTCTCCACCTCTCGCTCTTCTCCTCACCTCTTTGTCACTCCCACAGGGTCCAGCATTCAGAGGAAGCTGCTGTGCTCACCCCCCCTCCCCCCCCTCCCTCTGCTGTAAGTTATCACACTGTTTATATGGCCTTTTTTCTTTTATCCAATTTCACACGTCCCAACTTGTTTACCAGCAGTGGGGGCCACAGAGAGCCGCAGTGCCCTTTTGCTTCATTCTCCAGCACCCCCCCCCCCTTTCTTCCTTCTACTCTGCCAGCAGCTTTGCAGTAGCAATAAAAGCTAAGCTTACTTCCCGTTTTTCAATGAATGTGATTAGGTTTCTATTTTTGCACAGGCTTGAATCACATTCAGCTGAGTGTCATATAACGAATCCGGGCTTTGCTACTGTTCTTATATACTTAACACAATGAAACAATCATTGTCCAAGACTACACATTCTTGATGAAGGCTGAAAACGGGGCGGGGGTTACCAGGACTGAAAGAAGCCTTACACAAGTTGTATCAGCCGCAAATGTATGGAGAGTCGAGTCGAAACCCAGGACAAGTTCTTAAGTATCTCAAATGGTTCCTAGAAGAAACACACCCAGTATGTGAAGTTGATTTCCTATCAGTGTCCTCACTTCTCTCCAGGTTTTACCTCAACATTTTCTACATAGTCCCAAACTGACTCACCTAAAGGAAATACATGAATTTGCTGTCTTACCCAAAGTCAGATGAAAAGGTCAATACTTAATTTCTGTCCTTCGAATAAGATCTGAACTTACAGATAAACCAGTGCCTGTCACGAGCAGCTCATGACAGAAAAAATCAACACTTGATAAATGACAAGGTAGTACAAAATGTAAACCATACTTTTGTTAATTGTGATTTATAGAATTATGATAACATTGTATTATCTTAGTTTCATGTCTTCTCAATGTATTATAGACATTTTCTTTATAACAAGCATAACAAAAATAACGCTATTATGCTGATGCCTATAGCTCACGTTTTTGCAAGACAGTTCCGCATTCTACATATTTCCATGTTGCATTTCGCCAAGCTGATGGCATGTGGCGCCCAAAATTAAACTTAGGTCCAGCAGCGAAGTTGCTGCACTTGTTACCGCTCCACTGTCAGTACAGGAGCACAGGTTGCTAGCTGACAGAGCACTATTCTGTCTGTGGTGAACGCCAGTGAAGACTACTGATGACAGGTCTCAAAGGATTGTCCCATTTCATGGGGGAAGATTTTGACCACTAACTTGTAATTCGCTAACGAGGGGCCAGTGTAAAAATAGGAAATGGGATTGGCCCCGAGTCCTAGCCCTGGATCAGCTCATGTAGGTGGTGGGGGTTGTGGGGTGATGGAAACCCTTTACAGACCGATACTCGCCCACCTCGGGCCCCTGTTTGCCTTCCCTGATAACATAGGAGTGGACGGCATTATAATTTACCACCATGCTAATTACAACGAGGATATGGCTGGGAGCACAGTGAGGATCATGTTCTTTGATTTCTCCATTGATTTAACACCATGACTCTCGGAAAAGGAGAGCGGTAGTATCACAAATCTTTGTTAAAAGTCTTCCTTATAGATTTTGGGAAAGACGCAGGAAAGGAGAGCGCCAACTTGTTTGCAACTAAAATGACAACTCAGAATATTAATAAATAATGCGTATGTCTTTTATCTCATGGACCTACAAAGAGTAACCTCAAATACAAACATAAGAAGGATGTGTCGACAATGAAACAATGAAACATTGATAGCGAGCTAGTATCAATGGCCTCCCCAACTCCAACTCACCAGACAACCCCCAAAGAACGTGAGGCTGAGAGCGAATATGAGTTAACTAGTTGAGGACCTGTCCAAACTGTTCCAGTCAGGGATAAGGTATTTCCATCCTCATCCAAGAATCAATTAGAACCTTTTAAACCTCTGTGAATGCCATACAATGAACTGTGGATAATTCTCAAAGCCGACTGAGTGAAGTTAATTTATGTTTTATAAGTAATAGATTCATTCCACACTTTCAGGTTTTCTCTGACAATAAAAGGCGTATCCTACAAATGGTGTGGTTACAGAAGAGCCCTCTTAAATGACCAATGCCACATGGCAATTCATGGATCAAGTTGGCTTTGTGGACCTTTGGAGGTCTTTCAACCTAGGCTTTACAAAAAGGAATTATGTTATTTATCACATGTCCATCACTCAAAAATCATCAATTTTTTCATAGATAAAACACTCCTACTGCAATAAAGAAAACAGAATAATGGCCATTGTGGAATCTGACGAGGCATCTCTGAACTTATTTGAACTTTCCTTTTCTCAAAATGTAGTGCATTGTGCTGCCTGGAAATTGAACACATCTGTATTGGCAACCAATTCTACACACATACAGCAAATGCAATGGATGCTTTTCTGCTAACCAATAGATCTGACTATATTTCACCATCCACTTTATGGGAGACACTGAAAGTTGCAATCAGGAGAGGGATCATAAATTACTCCGTATCAGAATAAAAAGCAAGAAAACAGAAACAGCAAGAGTTCATTGATTCAATAAGGAAACCAGATCAACAATACTTCATAATCCCATCACCAGAACTATACAAAGAAAAGCTTGATCTAAAAGCTCAGTATGACCTTGTATCAACACAAAAGACTGAACAACATTTACCTTTGTCAAAAAGGAACTACAATTAACACTAATAAAGCATGCCGCTAAAAAACCTGTCAGCTTCAATTCTAACCAGCTTGTCGTATCACTCCGGGAAGAAATGATAGAGCAATTTGAAATGACTGACACATTCAAACATTATACAAACGTATATACATTAGAAATCCCGGAGAAAAATGACCATGCTTAATTTTCTTAGCAATTTGAATAAACCAATGATAAGTGCCGACTTGGAAGACGGCCTAGAAGAACCTTTATGATTGCAATAAATTATTGATTCCATTCAGAGTATGCAGAACAATTAGATTCTTGGGCGAGATGCCCAGTAAGAGTTTTATAATAAAAAAACTCTCTACTCAACCTTCCGCCTGTCCTTTTAGAAATGTTCTAAATGTTGAGTCAAACTTTAGCAAATACATTACAATTACCTTACGTTATCAAATTTACTCTACTTAAATGCTTCTCTTATATCTCACTTTTAAATGTGGGTGTTAAAATACTAGCTAAGCTTCTTGCCTCAAGATTAGACACTGTAGTGCCCCATGTGATATCTATAGATCAGACAGGTTCATCAGGCACCATAACTCTTTTGTCAATATTCATAACCGTCCAAATGTAGTGCATTCCCCTGTGTCTAAGGAAGTTCCACAAGTACTTTTAGGCAGAATTGAATGCGATTACTTATTTGCAGTATTGGAAAAGTTTGGATTTGGTCCTAAATTTGTTTCCTGGATACACGTGTTATATAATTTATATAAAAGCATCAGCAATAACAAAATAAGATCACATTATTTTATGCTGTGAAGGGGCACATGACAAGGATACCCCCTCAGTCCGCTTTTATTTTGCCTTAGCCATAGAGCCCCTTACAATCAAACTGAAAACATTACAGTCCATACATACAGGATGGATATTGAACATAGAGTTTCTTTTTATGCAGATGACCTATTGTTATACATGTCAGATCCAGTGTCTTCAATATTGTGAAGCGTCATCGCTACTGTGAAAATACTATGTGATACTAAGCTTTCTGGTTACAAACTAAACTTCTCTAAAGGTCAATGCTTTCCAATGAACAACATAACCTCCCAGATCAATCTGGCTTTAAATATCTAGGGATCAATATCACTTGTGTAAATGTTAAACCCCTCATCAGCAAATTGAAGTCTGAATTTCAAAGATGGACAATGCTAAATCTATCTCTCATTGGAAGAGTCAATTGTATAAAGATGAATAAGCTCTCTATATTTATATATCTGTTTCAATGTCTCCCTGTCTTTCTGTCAAAACATTTATTCCATTCAATAGATAAGTTGATTAGGAAAGGTTTCTCAAAGACTGCCGAGAGAGACCTAAGACAAAGTGGCCTGGCACTCCCCAATCTTAGCAAGTATCACTGGGCTAAAAACCTGCAAAGAAATTATAGGTTGGTTCTGATCACCACAAATTGAATGGTGTAGAGCTGAGGCAAGCTTCTGTATGCCATCATCCCCAACTGCCCTAATCACAGCAAAATTAAAAAGGCACATAAGTATGGGCACAACTCGGAAAAAACATCGACACTTAAAGTCTTCTCTAAGCAAAGCCCTGGTCAACAACAACTGCAACGGAGAGAGAGTTGTGTATAGGACAAGGACAGCGTGTCAGTGTTTGTCCACCATGTTGGGTATGTCCTGCATCACTGGTTGAAGGAAAACTGGACCCCAGCTCCTTATCCTTCTTATCTTATGCAGCTTTTAGATGCAAAAGGTGAAGGATCGGAATAGAATAAATAAATGTTCGGGCACTTTTCATTTTTATAGCCTATTGTGACCTGAAACGTTGTGAAACGTGTTTGTTCAGTGTCAGTGCAGTCCAATACTGAAATGTTTGAAATGTACCTTATCGTAATGATGAAAAAAGTTTACCAAAAGTTTATTTTTTTCCGCTGAACCAAACTTGCACCGAACTGTGACTCCTAAACGGGGGTAGAACACAAAGAGTTGGTCTCAGCAACTGCAATTCATTTTACAGTCTATTTACCATCTATTAAAATGTTTAAATAAATAAAGCATCTATTTTGATATTTTTTTTTACATATACTTTTTACAAATCCTGGTGCATTAAAAAAAGCAAAATTCAAACATATCAAATACGATAATCTGTTAAAAAGGGTCACTAGATAAGACTAGAATGGGAACTCTGAATATAAATATCTGATGTGGTTGGTTCACAGTTCAAAATTATATTAGCAAATCCAGAGACGGTGAGGGAGACGGTGAGGGCAAAGTCTATGATTTGTATTTAATTTCTCTAGTATTAAGGAGGTGTGGATTGGGGAGAGAGGGGTTTAAAAAGAAAATAAACAAATATACTGTTTCTAGAGTGAAATTCCCAGTATTATTATATTCCATTTTTAAAAAGGAAAAGGAGTACATGATATGAAACAATTGGTGCTGGGTCAGTCAGGTAACCTCTGGGAATCCATTTGTATTATTACCACGCTTGGTTCTGCCAAGGTACCATTGATCAAAGGCGCCAAAACATTATAGCGTGGAGAAAATAACAAGAACACCTTCATATATAATGCAATCCAATACAGCAACAATACAGACCGTGGCTTTGCCAGAGAGCTGAACCGCAAAATTGCAAAATTGTTTCACAATCATTCAGTACAACTTTCACAAGATTGCAGTCACTGCAATGCTGCATTATATCAGACAAGTGTCTTTGTGAGTGTGTCGACTTTCTTTGTTTCATCAACATGTGGATAAACTGGTTGTTTGATTTTAACACTAAATTGGTCGTCCCTGACCAACTTTTGATGCTTCCAAGTCGGTCATTTTATCCAAAGCTTGAGTCCAACATTTTAACTTTAACCCTCTAGCCTGGATATTGTTTTACAAATGTTTAAAATGTATTAAGCCATAATTCACATGTGCTTTTCTCAGGGCTGGGTATCATTTAAAAAAAAAAAATAGAATGCCAGCACTAATAGCAGTACTCTTAAATTCATACAACGGCTACCGCTGATAACCCTGATCCCAGCCCTGCGGTGAAGGAACGCGTTGTTGTTGGAAGCGTACTGCAGGTACCCTTTGACTGAGGAATATACTTAAAAGATATGGAGTACCAATGCCCATGCCCTAGCTTTTCAGGACCAAAACCCCGCCCCTAAGATCTTAACCCATTTGAATGAAGATGCCACGAGGGAAAATGACTCATATGAGGAACAAAAGCGATTGCAATTAGTCTGAAGACGCTGTGCTCTGAAAGCATGATGCCTGTGGATGACAGCAGGGCTCATGGCTTTACTGCCGGAGAGATATACCTGCAGATGCATGCATGACTCAAGGACATGATTTACATCCCTGCGTCGTGCCCGGCATGTGTGCACTGCTGCCTGAGGGGCTTCTCTTTTGTTCCACAGATAGCAAAAAAGCAGGGAGGAAAAACAATGCCACTCTTGACAAACTCTGCTCTGTTTATTCAGCGATGCAAGGCCTCGGGGATGTAAATGTATGGGACACGCACACCGCAGTGTTGTAAGTACCTGAATGTGACCCACAGGGTGGGAATGGAGTTTTATGAGAACGATCTATCTGACGATTTTATAAAGGCGAGGAATGATCCGCATATTAAAAACCCATCCACGTTGCCTCAGCCATCCCCTCGTCCTCTGGTGTAGTTTTCTGATTTATTAAAGGGCGAGAGGTGTCAAGCAAAAGCCTTGGTGCTGGTGAACTTTTCCTGACACGACGCTGCTGCATGCGAGGCAGACTGTAACGTACAGCTTAATCCAGTTACACACACAACTTTGCCTCTCTCGCTCACGTGGTAATAGCTGGCTGTGGCCGGTGTATTTCACTGCTATAAGAATGCAGAAGGAGTACATGATATGAAACAATTGGTGCTGGGTCAGTCAGACCCCCTCTGGAAATCCATTTGTATTATTACCACGCTTGGTTCTGCCAAGGTACCACTGATCTAGGGCACCAAAACATTATAGCGTGGAGAAAAAAGAAACAAGAACACCTTCATATATAATGCAATTCAATACAGCAACAATACACACGGTTGCCTTACCAGAGAGCTGAACCACATAATTGCAAGTTTCCCAATCGTTAAATACAACTTTCACAAAAGTTGCACTCATTGCAAGGCTGCATAATATCAAATCCCTGAATCCTCCCAACATGAGGACCAACTTCAGAATTTCTGCTACATCGGCTGCCGTTTGATGTTCAATTTGAGGGCGGTCATGATTGACAGCAAATTGATTCCTCAAACGATCAATGATCTGGCTGTGGGATGATCGCACAGATTTATGGCAGGAAATGTTGCTCAGCCGTCTGAAGTTTGAGCAGCTCTGATGAGCGAAATGATTTTAATGTTATGAGAGTAGTATCTTACATGTTGTGGCTGACTATATTCTTGACTGTGTACTAGTGGGATGAAAATCAAACCTCACTGCAAAACAGAGCAGACGGTCCATATGGGTCCCAGCAATCTTATATTATCCTTTCCTTCTTCTTGCTTTTTATTTAAAAGGCACAGTGTGTAGCATTTCTGAGGATCTATGAGCAGAAATAAAATATGATATTCATAACTAAGTTTTCATTGTTGTATAATCACCTGAAGCTAAGAAATGTGTTTTTGTTAGCTGAGAATGAGCCCGTCATATCTACCGAGGGAGCGAGTCCTTGTGGCGAGGCGAATGGCATTACCACGGTTTTGTGTGGCCCAAGTTACCTCTGTCTTGGGAAAGGGGGGTGAGCAGAGTTGGTCGCAATCTTCGCCCTCACCACTAGATGTCACCAGATCCTACACACTGTGCCATTAAAGTAGAATTGCATTCAGTAATGTTGCTTTTCTCTTTTTTTGTCTACTTTAAGTGTGAGCTCCATGTCATGGCCAGTCGATATGTTGCTATGGTGATCGAACAAAAATGTAATCATGTCGTGTCAAATATTGTAATTATTCTAGTAATACATGTAGCTCCATGAAATGCAGAAATCACAATGTTAATGGTGCCTATACACAATGACCTGGTTGTTTAGTACAAATGTTAAATGTTCATCATTTGGGTATTTTATGTTATTTCTATATGATTAAAAGTTATTTCTATATGATTTGTATTGAACATCTGGTTGCTATAGAAGAAATTAAGTTGTGAAGAAGTCACATTGTTGATGAAATTTCCGCGAATGAAATAAAGTCTACACTACTTGCTGTTTACTCTAAAGGGTCTGCAGGTTTGACAATGTGAGCTACACAACAGAATGAAACAGTATACAGCCTATATTCATAGAGCTATGAAGCATTTGGGCCTTCGTCAACACATTTACCAGAGTTGGCTGAAATGTTCAAAAATCCCGAATTGAACATTGTAGTTTATGACCAACGTCTTCTCCCTTTTAAAATATCCTCCTACTTTGTTGAACACTGACTGATGGTTGCCTTGTGATGGCATCGCACATGGCCAAAGAATGAACAACGTATCCTTGTGCACACATGCAGTGAAGATCCAGCCCAGCACCCCCTCGACCACTGAAGCTTTCAAATATATTCAAGCTGCCGTACTGTACATGCTCGTATACATAGAGGTCACTCACAGATTCGTGGTCCGTCAAGTCAGCCAGAACAAAGCAGCGATACTGCTGCTGGCCAGGGAGAGGTTTGTTGTAGTAGCCGTTGTATGTCTTCTCGTCACCTAGAGTGAAGATCTCGGGCAGAGCATCCAGCTTGGCAGCGATGTAGGGCTGCAGGAAGTCCTGGCTCTGTCTCTTCTGTCTCTTCTGTCTCTTCTGTCTCTGCAGGCTGCTGTCAGCACCGGCCTCCAGGAGCTGCCGGAGGGACGACACAACAGGCGACTTTGGGACGAGCATAACTTGACACAACATACCATGACAGAAAGTAATGACGTGGAGGAGATTCACGCTCCTACCTCCACATGGAGGACAGAGGACAGTGATGAGTTCTTCCCATATTATTTCTGATATGGGAATTTTGTTGTTGCGACTTTTCATTCTGATCCAAATAAATTCTTTACCCTCTAATGATTTCCTACTAACCCTGTCAAAATAGATTTGCACTATTAATTAAGTATTTGGATTCCTATTACTTGCAATCTTGTGCTATGAACAGTGCTTTTGCCTGTCAGTCCAAAGGCAAAATGCATTTGTGTCCAAAATTGCTTTGTGGAAATAATACACTGATGATATCCTGGTCATATAGAGAGGTTATAGAGAAGCGCACACTGATTTTCTAATATATTTAAATTGTGCAACTAACAATCTTTCTTTCACTATAGAACAGCATGAAACATTTTCCAATTTCAACACTTAACACTTAACGAGGGGCACAATGGTACTGTTGATATTGGTTTTGCATTTACTGCAAAACAAAAGCTGAGGAAAAACACTCAACAACAGCAATATTCCAATTGGCCAATTATTGAGACTGAACAGAAACTGCAGTACGGTTCGAGGGTTCCAGTCCAAAGCTGTTAAGATGATAGAGTGTTTCCAGCATAGGGGATACCCCTCAGCAAGGAATCCCTGTTAGTGAAGAAGAGCTACCACGACTTCCTCCCGGTCACCTTTACCACCAAATATCCTCCCTTAGCCTGCAGGGTCAAAAACATTGTCCTTAAACTTTGGACCAACCTCCATGTCCCTCCATCTCCAAATAATATCAGCTTAGCTCCCTTGATAACAATCTGAGAGACTGGTTCATTCTGACACTTGAAAACCACCAAACATGTTGACTACATGTTGTACAGTCCCCCCCACTGTGCACAATGTTCTCATTTGTCAGACTCAAAGTACTTTATGTTTCCATGCACTGGTAAAAAACACACCAAAAAATCCTTCATAAACAACAAGCAGCACACATTTAGTCCAAATGCTGAAGCGTCTGTGTGTCTGGTTTATGTTGGACAAACTAAAAGAGATTTTAAAGACTCAACTCAAAACTGCAACATACACACAAAACCCTGATTATGCTAGTGCTCGGCACAATGCTCTGCAGCGTCATTACAGCTCTGGGGAATAGAAAACCTTTCACCCTCTCCTAGAGGTGGTGGCATTATCAACTCACTGCTCCACAGAGAGGCATATTGGATTTACGCTCTTAACACAGTTGAGCCCTTTGGCCTAAATGAAGAACTGAACATGTCATGTTTCATCTAATCCATTACACTTGATGGATGCAGTACTTTCTGTACTTCCATCTTTGTACCAATCCCCGCTGATGGAAGCGGCACAAGCAGTGAGGCCCTAAATGTAGAGTCAGAGACTGGCAGATTCAATGAAGATAGTTTTAATCAAACAAACAGTCTTACAGGTTCCCAAAAAGAAGGAAGGTACAGCTGGCCGATCACAAGCAAACAAAATTCCATGTGGCAAAGAGCACAGACACTGATGCTGCATTCAAGGCAACTTGGAACTCTAAAATGACAAACCTACGACAAGAATAGGCATAATGGGACGCCACTCAGTACTCGGGAGCACTTGTGAACTCGGGGAAAATCCATCTCCCTACTTCACATGAAAGCAGTTTACTGACATCACAAAATTGAAGCGCACATTGTAAATGGTAACCCATCAGCTAGAAGGCAACAATTTGTCGACACTTGGAAATTTCAACTGGTAAAATTCCAACCTCAAAGTTATCCGGAATGCAGCATTAATACACAAGGACAGGAGGGAGATGACAAGTGACAGATGCAATCCTGTTCAACCAATTATACAATGACAATGGTACACCTGTATACGTGTTTGCCTTTTGTCTTTGTCCAGTTTGACTCTAATGAAGTCACAGTAGTGTTGTTGTGTTGGTCTATTTGCAAAATTGAAGGCTGCAAATCAATCAGTGTGCTGTTGTGTCTTTTTTTCCCTATTGGAAGTGACTGTAGTTTCAGAAAGCTCAGATGATGGGATTATTAAATACGCAACCAAAATGAGACTATAATTTCACTGAACAAAATTAGAAAACTAATAAATAATCAAATTGTAAATGGACTGCCTTTATATAGCACCTTTCTACCTGAAAAAGCGCTTTACAATTTGCCTCTCGTTCCCCCGTTCAAACACACATTCGTGGCAGAGCTGCCATGCAAGGCGCTGGCCTGCACATCAAGAGCAATTGACCCTTCGCTAAGCCCCGCCGCTACTCCGTCAAGCTGTCAGAGCTACCATGGAGCCCACACTGTCACTAACTGCACTACCTGAAGAAATATTGGATAATTTATTGGAAAAAAACGAAAAGGCTATTTAAGAGAGAAGCAGACGGAAAGGTCTTCAATATGTGGCTATATCCAGGTGATTCTGAAGCCAAAACAAGTTAAAAAGATAAAGATAGAAGTTAAAGCTACAGATTACCGTGTAAAAGTGAAACACCACATCACCTGAAGGTGACAGAAGACAATAAAATCAAGGAACAGTGTTCCTGTAAAGCCGGGTAGGTCTTTATTCACTGTTACAATCCTTAAAAAACAAAAGCATATGTAGACATTCAGTATACCTTCAGTAGCTAGCGTAGCATGGAAGTGCTATCACTAGTTAAGGATGTGCTAACATACTCTGCTAATGTTAGCTCCACAGGTTTAAACGTAGAAACGTAATCTTTTAGAAACGTGCATCTCTTTCCAACCTCGTCGGGTAACGAGTGTCACTATTACACAACGTTTAACCGTGACGAGCTCCAAATCCACTAAACCAGCATTAAAAAGAAGAAAATCTGAAACAACTTGATGAGAGTCTACAGAGCCGATTTGTTGTCGTACCCATGTCACATCTGAACAATGCTCTGTGTCCGAGGGGCGGGACTTAGCGCAGATGATTAAAGGACAACTCAAAATCAGGTGCCACAAATGAAATAAGCCTTCAATCGTGTTTAGGCAGTCAACTCGTGTCCGCTGCTACAATCACATGAAATACTCTTCTCACTGCCACATATATGCAATGCACCCTTTTAATTATGAAGGGCCTTCAGTGCTCTGTGAACTCTCTTTCTGCACGCCTGCTGTCAGACTGTTCACCTGAAAGCCATGATGTCTGCTGCTGTTCATAGAGCATTTTAAACGCCCCAACTACAACTCAACATCCACCTGTGGGCTCTGATCGCCACCACCCCCCCACTCCCTGCGGTGCTTGGTGTTTACTTTTTGGTAGAGACAACGTCAGAGCCTGGCAGCCAAATATAATGCTACTTTCAAATCCACACAATAATCTATTCCATATGTGTTGGCTGACTGTAATAACTCAAATCAATGAGCTGTGACCTGGGTGTGGGAGAGAAATCACACCAATCTCACCCGAGACCTGTCCTGTATTCATTTAATCTAAATGCTAAATTCCGCCATCAAACTCAAACCAGAAAGCCCCTGCACTGACACACTCCCTTTGCTAAACCAAAATGTAAAAGTTATCAAAGGAGGTGGTAAACATATTCGCACTGACAAGAGAATGGAGTGGATCCATCCTTGTGGGAAGTGTTGACGGTGCTCGCTGTTGTCCTTGCGTTGGATCTGACTGTGCTCTCGAGGGACGGATACACAAAAGGATTGCTGAACCTGCCCAACGCACCCGCAAGGGGTGAAATGCAGCCCGAACTGTCCTGCCAAGCAAATAGCATCTCTCTCTGCTCCTGTGCTTTGCACTTGTATGTTAATGAGGTAACATGTAGATATTTGGGGCAAAATCGTCCCCTTTCTATGCAAATGAGCCTCCAGGCAAGAATAGTCACCAGAGTTGGTGGTAACTAAAGCACATCTATAAGTGGCGTCACGCCCATACTTTATGGATGTGTTTGTGCTTTAATATGATTAGCACAAGATCTTGAGACGGTAATTCATGGCGCTATCATCAACCATGTGTTCTTTGTGAATTCGCCCATCAGTGTGCTACTCTTCCTGAAGAAGAGCTAAAAAAACAATCAAGACCACCGCAAACAAACCTGGCAGACATCTACATCCACTACTGATAACAAGTCATCAAATGTATATCTTTATATTCACAAGACACATGTGAACACTTAACCAACACTTTGATACAAATATCATTTATCAGGAGAGACTGATGTCTATAAGGACACAAATCCAGAGGAGAAAGTGGAGGATTTAGATAATAAGATACCTCCATGTCTATAGACCATTATCTGCTTTAGTTTTCCTTTTTTATTTCCATAATGCAACAGGAGAGAGACTTAATGACAGACTGTGCTCATAACCGTGGCGTGGTTACAACTGTCTTCGGTACTGTCTTCAGATACAGTAAGGAAGGCAACGACCACTCTTCCTTTAGAACGTATACAGTAAAGATTCTGTGGAGCACAATCCAGTGCAGTTGCTCATTAGAGGCTGCTTATGTAAGAGCAGCCTGTTCACCTGTAGGTTAGAAGCACTTGGAAGTGAAACACGAAACACATGGCTAATGGATTTTCACTGACAGCCGGTAATTACATATACATTTGCAGCAAAAGAGAAAGAGCTCTTCTTTAGTGCTGCTGCCAATACAAACGGAAACTTGATGACTTTGGTGACATCTTGCATCCCTCAGTGGTTGTTTTACATTTCAGTAGCGGGGATGACTCGGTACTTAATCTTCCACCCATGCAGAGAGAAGACAAACATAATCCGAAAAGTGAATCTGAGACTGTCGTAATGCCAACTGAACACAAACTCGTGTCGGTGGGATAAGAGTTGTTTTTCATTGGTCAGCCAGAGGATAAACTTTGCCCTTAAGTCATTGAGTCATTCTCTAAAATAAGAGCACCCACCCAACTCCCTCACAACCAACAATAACCTTTTTTTAAGCTCAACATTAATCCTTTCTTTTACAGAAGGGGCCAAGCAAAGAAGGGACCCCACATCACCCACTCTACCCACCGGGAATAACATATTTACATTATGCAAGATATAATCTACAACAAAGTTGTGCAGTTATCGAAAAAGAGAGTACACAGAGCAGAGGATGATCTTGCTATCGGCAAGGCCACTTGCTGAGCATTAAAATATAATTCTTGTCCATTCATATTTTGGGAAATACACTCTTTAAATAGAAACATCACTTTTTTATCCAACAAATGAAAGGAGGTGTTGACCAGTACAAGGCCAATGATATCAGTCTACGAGGAGACTATCAGAGCTGTGGGAATGGGAAAACCATGTCAGATTCAGCTCCATATGTTAAAATGAATAATCAACAGTAAAAGTACGTTTGACTTTTGGAGATATCTTTTGCAGGTCCAAAATCAAGGTAGTGTGTTTCAGACTTGTAAGAACCTTGAGAGGCCTTCTTGTGACATACCACGATTACAAAAAAAGGATAGGATTTTCCCAAAAAGAAACAATTTAATTTCTACTTTTCCTACTTCTCTTCTCAAACTATGACGATAATATTTATGTAGCCCACACCACTCAAAGTAATTTCTAGTAATCAGAATCCTACAATGACAAACATGACAAAAGACGAGGTAATTTCTAGGAACTAGAAAGAGATGCATCCTCCTGATAATGGCAGGGGCTATGGCCATGTCATATCCCCTTGGAGATTCTTTACGACAGTATAGGCCCTTTACATAGCAGCCATTTTGACATGTCATTGCAGGGTAAGCCCAAGTGTTATTAATAACATCAATTATGGCCCTGTTCCATGTAGGTGGGCCAGACCAGACAATGGCGGCATGATGCCACTCCAGTGTGAGATCTCAGATAGCACGGCGGCATCACGAGAGAAAAAGAGGATTGACGTTTAACACAACAGCATCTAGTGTGACCTATAACAGACGTGAGCAACCTGCATGCTAAACTGAGTATTAAGGTCGTCTGCTTGGAGGGTGAGGAGCTCCCGGACCTTGTTGTCTTCCCTATTAGCTGTCATTCCCAGTTGCTGTAGGTTAGCTGCAAACTGCTGCTAGCTTTTAATAAAAATCTCCTGGTGGTTGGGGCGCACCAATAACATGTCATCAAAATGTCACACCCGCTCCGCCATGTGGGCTGCCCCATTTAACAGACGCCGGCTCGGCTCTGCTGACGGCTCAGCAGCGGAACAACTCTGTTCCCCCATTCCACCAACATCATGGAAATATTTTCGCTTTTTCGTAACTTTTGGACATAACTCTGCAACACAAAAAGAAACAGCAAGATGTCATGACATTTCTTGCTAATATTCATGCTCCCCAGAGGTAGCCTCCTAGAGCTTAGTAATCGCTTGACTTTTTGTCTCATGCCAGCATTCGGCCCACCTCTCTACTTGGGTTTCCCAACAAATAGACATTTTTTTTAGGAGATTTCCATGAAATGTACAAATCACATTCATGCTCCCCAAGGAATGGGCCCCTTACAGTTAAAACACTCCATAAGCCTTCCTCAAGTGCCTTCATCAGGTCCAACTTTAAGATATTGAAGAGTTAGATTGCCATGAAATATGTTATTGGCTATTTTATGAATATTGGTGACCCCCCTGCTCAGCGTTTCCCCATTTCAATCCCCACGTTAACATTTGAGCTTTCACATAATTTCCATATTTTCCCTACTTACAAAAAACAATGCCAATGCTCCAAGGAAGATGACTGCCCATTTTGGTTATTGGATAAACTTTTCTTTGGTGCCATCACTAGGCTACATGACCAACTTTGTCCACAAAACTTTCAATGGCCAGACTGTCATGAATATTCTGGGTCCTCGGATCATGAAGCCCCATGATTTTTTCTAATCCTGGCACCTTGCCTCTAGCACTACCCCAATAAAAAAATTGTACGAACATATTACATAACACCAAAGGCTGATTGCTTTAATAGTCTCTGAGCACATTCATGCTCCCCAGAGGAAGACCCCTGTAACATTTGGTGACTCCATGACCTCCCCTGGCTGTCAGCGAGTTCAAGTGTTACGTTTTCAGTCCCCCTAACAGAAAGGCACTCAGAATAGTTAGATTGTCAGTATGTTTGGCCCATCCAATGTTTCCATTGCTGGAGGGGCTTCAGAAATGTAGTCCTGTTGGCTGTGAGGACACAGCACATAACCAGTTAGTTTAAACAATACAGCAAATAACAAGCAATAATATCATGCCGTGCTATAAACAGCCAAACAAGACATGTTGTCATGTCACAGTAGAAAGAACACAGGTGTAAATAATGAAATGAAAGATGGCTGGATTCAAGTCAAGCTGCTTGGGTTTCAGGGTCCTGGCTCACTGTTACACTGCTTTGGCTTATTGGGACACTTGGATAGAACACAGCCATTGTTAATGTAATTAGTAACACCTGTGCTTTTCCTGCTATGACAAGCCAAAATGTTTTCGTTGCATCACACGCTCTACCAGCATGGTTCACAGGTGTGTCTAAAGCATGTGGGCGTCACCACACAAAGAGGTCGGTAATGCAAATGTTCAGTGGATGCGTTGCTTGGCTTCACACGCTTCTACGGATCAAAAATTGGTTTAGTTGACTTAAATGCAGGACGGAAGGAAAGTCTTGGAAATGTAGCCAATAAACTGCTTCCAAACATGGTGGAAATAAAATGTAGATTTTTTTATCTAAAAAGGTTGCTTTGCAAATGTCTTTTCAGAAAGGAAATGCATCCGAGGTTTCCATTAGGCCTCAACGACACACACAAAATGAGCCTCGTGCCGATGTTTCATCACTTTTGCCTTTGACAGTGTTTCAAATCAGATTCAGCAGACTAAAAGCACAAACCTGTAAATCAATCGCTTGCTTCAGCCTGATGACTGCCTCCTGTTTGTGAACATGTGTTGTTTATTGAGGTTTCACATTAGCATAATTAACGCCCCCAAAGTGCTATATAAGGATATATGTACTGATTGTACATAAGTGTCCGTAACATGAGGTTCCAGTTTAAACATTATTTAAACATAACTGTGTTTGTTTAGAAGAAAAAAGGTACCATTAGTCATCACCACTACATGCTTAACTCCAACCCCAAGCCTGACCTTAGCCAAAAACCTGAAAATGGAATCGTTTGCCTTTTTGGGAGCAGCTTTTAGGGGACTCGAGTCGACTCGAGGGAGACTTTGTCCCTTTTACATGGCGAATACAAGTACGCGTCAACTCACCTCATGTATGTCCATGTCTTCGGGGTTCTCCCATCTCCTCAGAGAAACCGGGGTGACAGGGACAACCACTATGTAGTAGCACCTGCATCAAACACAGTGACACAGCTGCGTCACACACCCATATGCCTTCTATACACACATACAACACACAGCCTCAATGTGATTTAAAAGCTGTTTTATTTCAGTCATCTGTCGGTAATGTTTCGAATGTTTTCCTAATATTTGTTCTAAACCTTTTACATTCATATCTCCTCTTCTCCTCAACACCGATGGGATAAGTTTGTTAATGAAAAGGTCAGGGTCAGGCATTCATATAGAAATAGTATTAGTTGTTTTTTTTCTCCATCAGACCCACTTCTCTTTTTACAGCTTACTTGTGGGCAATTTCTTTAGAGAAACAAACACTTGAAACACAATTAAGTCCAAGTAATTTGCAGTGCTGTCTCCTCGATCGAGCTGGGTAATAATAAAAAAGTAACCTTCCACTGAATTGCAGCCTTTGCATTTGGGATTCTCTTTGCTGATCAACTGTGGTTTAAAAGCTGAACACTTAAATAAATTGCTTTTTAGTGTCAGGAGAGAGCTCAGGAGGGGCACCGGGGTTATTGTTAGCATGGCCATGCAGTTATAATCATGGCGTTGTTGTGTTGTGGGACTGAATGTTTTGTTTGCCTCTGAAACTCTGACCTGAAAGAACTCTCTGCTGCAGCGGATAATTGGCTGGTTATGAACTGGCTAGAACAGAAGGAGTAGTAAATAAACCAGGCTTGTAATGGCTGCAGACAAGCTGAGCTATTGATTTAAC
Source organism: Ophiodon elongatus (assembly GCA_016806645.1). NCBI lineage: Eukaryota > Metazoa > Chordata > Actinopteri > Perciformes > Hexagrammidae > Ophiodon > Ophiodon elongatus. The sequence goes on along the minus strand of JACSYO010000711.1, from coordinate 314,591 downwards.
ACAAAAAAACATTGTCTGTGTGCATCTTTTGTGTGGCTCCACTTGACTTAGCCTCGCAGGGCTGCTGTGCTGAGGCCTTTTAAGGTCTTCACACTGCTCGTACACCGAGGGAAGAATTCACAAAAGGATTGTGCTGCTTCTGCGCCCATTAACCTGCATAAATAAGCCAAGAGAGAAGCGTGTAATTCTCAAAGCACCCGCAAGGGATGAAATGCAACTTACAACTGTGCTGCTGAGCAAATAGCATCAAATAGCCTCTCTGATTAACAAAGATCAGCTTTAATAGTCAATCACAGTAAAACTATTATTAATAATGACAGGATGAAATGTAATTTGTGTCATGAGAGATAAATGAATACAGCTGTCAGCATGTCATATTTGACAATTGCACGCTTACAGTATTTATGCTAAGCTAACCATGTCCTCACTTCAGCTCCGTACTTAATGCAGATAACAGGAGATTGACATGAAAGACAGGGCTTGAGCGCATTCCCAAAAAGTATTCTTTCATAAGATGGCACATTTATAACTTGCCACCTGGATCATTTCAATTAGATTAATAAACTGGCAAATTGCACACAGTGGCAAAAAATGAGGCGCGTTTGCGCTGTAATATCATTAGTGCATCTCTGGGGAATCGGGTCTTGAGAAGAGGCAGATAGCGGTTGCATAAGATGAATTCACGGTGCTATCAGTGGTGATGACTCTCTGTTGTGCCTGAAGCCCGTCCCCTTTCCTTAAGATATCATTATTTGACTTGCAAACACATCCCAGGTGCTTTGTGGTGCCGTGTCTCTGGAGCCTCAATGCTTTTAACGCCTCATTTAACAGAATCTCATCTCATTCAACACACTGTGCTGTCGGCTCAGTACGTATTCAGGGTCGGCTTTCCTAACCACATGCTTTGGAGCTTTTACTGGCACTTTTCTGTTTTAAAAAACTGATCCGTTTAGTGTCATTGTATCCGAGGCAACGTTAGGAGATATTCAAATGTAACTGGTCATTAAAAAGATTTGTATCTATGTCTTGAACATATTTAGATATAAAATTACATTTGTAAATTGATCAGGAGATTGCTTAACATTTTTGTGAGTATTTATGTCACCCAACGCTGTGTTTGGGGCTGAACGCAATGCATCCTGGTACATGTGGCCACTGTCGGCAGGGCACCATTAACACTGATTGGACATCCAGGTAAAAAGTGGTGATTTTTCCCTTTACGAATTCAGTAGTGGTTAACTTTAACACTCAAGAATTAAACAACTATTACAGCTATTATTTGCTTTCATACAAAGCCAGCCTTAATTATTTCCAATGACTATAATATCAAACTGATACAGAGGAGAGAAGGCATTTCAGAGCACACGTGAAATCATGAGTCAGCCCTTATGTTTTCAGTACGGTTTCCACTCAGACAAACACACAGCACAGACCTGACGGGGGCTTCAGCAGGCGCCCTGGACAGAATGATGGTCACCTTGCCACCCTCCTCCACATCGTGTTGGGATCGAGCTGGCTTCATCTTCAGCAGGTCTGGGGCTGTTCGGATGGAAACCTGCTGCTGGAGGCCGCCGGCACTGTTCCCCCGGCTCATGAGCACGAAGGAATAATCCGTATCCGGCTGCAGCTGTGTGATCAGCTTCCTCTTCAGGTTGCCTTGAACCTCCAAACTCTGCTGGTTGTACAGGATCTGAAGACAGGATGAAGTTTCTTTATAACACTGATTCAGTTTTGATTGATTACATAACGTTTACCACACTGGTTGTCTATGGAACTGACTTGAAGAAACACAAGTTATTTCTCGTTTTCTAAATTAACCTTGAAAAAAACACAATTCTGGAATACGTCATAAAGTTAGATTACATTTCAATTTTTGTCGCTCAGTAAACTGTATCATAAAAAGTTTAATATCATCAGCATAAAGTGATACATTGACAATTTTCCTCTACCTTTCTTGTGGAGAGTTAAATGATAAAATTGACAATTGAAAATCGATATCTTATCCATATGCTAAATGAGCATGTGCACTGTCCTAATGCTAAGCTAAGCTAACCATGTCTTCATTTCAGCTCCGTTCTTAATGCAGATAACAGGAGATTGACATGAATCTCATGAAAGACCGGGATTGAGCGCATTCCCAAAAATATTGAAGTATTCTTTCATAAGATGGCTGTGAACTAACTTTTCAAGGACAAAACTTTATCAAAACATACATATTTATTAATTTAATAAATAATGATATTGTTATGTGTAGCTTCAGTTGACTTAGTTGTATTATTGTATCCTTGTTTAACAGTGCTGTGAAACTCGGTGACCTTGAAGCCTCCCGTGTTCTCTGCTTCTGAATCTGTGAAGCACTACAACACATTGTTTTGTGTTACAAGGTGCTATAAAAATAAAGTATGATTTACTTGGTTACTATTATTTAGTTGCTGACCCATGGTCATAAACTTTTGTTTCTGCCTTTTAGCTTATCATCAGAGCTGCACAGAGTGACAAGACGGACAAGTCCCTTAACAAATAGCCAGCCATAAAGTTCAGCTACGGGCAGTTTAATATGGTGCAAATTGATTTTCTTGATGATTTATGTTGCAGCTGCTCTTTTAGGGAGTACAAAAGAGAATATCTCAAATATCTCATATAAATGTACAAAATGTTTCTATTACTGAAGTCATTACATTATATTGATATCACCTCCTAACTGCATATACAGTTTCACTCTTAGAAATCAGGGTTCCAAACGGGTTCCTCCTGAAGGGCTACGGTTCTACCCCTAACCATTTGCCTCTGGAGAAACCTTTTGTGAAGAAAGGGTCTTTTAAGGGTTCTTTATGAGACTAAGGGTCCATTAAGGACACTTTTCATCTAAAATACCCTTTTTGTAAGGGTTTAAGGATTGTTGAAAGCGTGGATGTAAAAAGGGAATGCCCACAATCCAGCCTACACCCCCCAAAAACTGTGATGGGAACCATGATTGATGGGGCTTGCGCTGCACCATATAACCATGTAACCCTTGGAAAATAAAAGGTTCCCAGTAGAACCCCCTGGGTGGGTTCTAAATGAAACCTGTGTAATGTAAGAGGGTTCCCTGCAGACCCTCCTGAGTCGTATCTTGTTAGCACCCTTATGCTGCATTCACACCAAACTCGAAGAAATTGGACTTCCACAACATGTACAAACCTTAGTAAGACCTTAGAAGGACTTACTTCAGGTGCTTATGATAAGTCAGACTCAATAGTTATAATTTGGTCTCCATCTAAAGTGTTCCATATTATTGTCTCGGAAGCAGTTTGATACGGAACCGGAGTCTAAAATCAGATCCTAGTTTGCTTTCTTTTGTCTCTACTGTCCAGCCATATGTGATGACATTCACAGACATTTGAGTACTTGGTTCTAGATTATGAGTCAGAAACCTCCTTTAGTTGTTGAACTCAGTGGCTGTATTGTCTCTACGCTGCAGCTCGGTGGAAGCCTGAGATGATCTTACCTTGAGAGGCACTTGGGATTTGTAGGTTTCTGGCACTTCCCAGGTCAGCAGGACAGAGGTTTTCATCACAGCCTTCACGGCAAAGTTCTTGGTGAACACTGAGGGAAGGTCTAGATGATTATTAGGTGGTTAATTTAATTGTGGATACAACTGAGATGATTCAAAGTTGAAGCTAAAATAAGTAAATTATCAAAATGAGAGCACAGTCTGTAGTATTTGGACACAGTATCGTCTCAATGTAGTGATTTTATTATTTATATATAGCGATAATTTGGTGACCATTATCACCAAATTAAAGCTTAAATTAATCAATATTTTTTAATATCAATAATGGACCGATTGGATTAGTGATTCCACACATAATCATCAACACCATTGCAGTTCCTTTTAGCTCTACAGAGTGTTTTAGTGACAAAAGATGTGGCAGGTGGTAAAAATATCACATTTTGAAACACAAAAGAACCAGAATAGAAATGAGCTACTTATAACACATAAATTTGTTTTTTTTCTTCATACATTACATTTCAGATATACAATAATTACACAGGGACCAATACAATGTAATTATAACTGCCGAACAATAAAAAGCTGGCCTTACACTCTTAACTAACCTGTGAGTTTGCTACATGTTCGTTTTTGCATCTACTGCAATAAAGATAAAATACTATTTTTAATGTGAGTCTTACCAGTGTAATCCAGTGACCACAGAAATGACAATGCTGATGTTTCCAACAATAACTTGACATTAATAGAATGTCTTTTCCCTGCAGTAGATTAAACACCTGTAGTCGGCACACAGCAGGAATGATGAGCTACACGTGTTTCATCTGCAGTTCCTGATTTTAGAGAGGGGGTGAGTGGAATTTTGCACGATGACACGGACAGCAGCAGCAACTATATTAATTATTCAAATGTCCCAACACAGCGACTAGCTTGGTCAGGGTCTAACAGTAACAACATTCTGTCTCCTAAAAATTACATCCCATACAAATAAACTGCATTCTCAATTGTGTTTGGAGGGAAACATATTTTCTCCCTAATTAAAAAACGGAATTGACAATGTAGTGTCTGCCCTGTCATTTTTAGGAGACAGGGCTGGTTAAAATTGTGTTTTTTTCGAAACATGGAATGCTGTTATGCAAATATTCCATATACCAATGTAAATCCTAATTCTTGAGCTCTTTTAAATCCATCAAGGCATTTTGATTATTTCTATTTATTAAGTCCAAACTGTTTCTAACTGAGTCAAAATATGTGGATTATTACAGCAAAAGCAGTTTTTGTTTTTTACAGTTGTTTTCTTTTGGAGTTGTATTTGTAAATATTTGCATATATGCCCAAGGAATTTGATCGGTATAATCTGAAAACAATATGTTCACTTGTGTTACCTTCTGCTCAGAACTAACTCCACGGCAGAAGATCACACTCACACCTCTTTAAAGACACAGCTGGCACAGTGTGGATACAAGGGACTGTTCAAAAAATACAAGGACTGTTTCATTTTCTATTTATTTCTGTTCGATAACAACTAATATCTTACATTCTAGATCATACTTAGCATGTATTATAAGGATTTTGCACTTGGTCTTGTTTGTGTTCAGTGTTTTTAAGCAGAGTTTAAATGTATCAATAAGCCTTTATTGATTGTTTGGACAACTGTAAGCTGCACTGATACTCCAGCACCTGCAGCACCAATATCTCAGCTGCCTGTTCATTCTGCCATTAACAGCATATTTGGTTTAATATTTGGGATATTGTCTATGGTGTTTTTGGGGGTAATTTCAAGTCTTTCATGTCATCTCTCTCTCTCTCTCTCTCTCCTCCCCCCCCCCCCCTCCCTCCCTCCCTCCCTCCCTCTCCCTCTCCCTCTCCCTCCAGCCTTTCAACTGTTGCTGCTTTAAAGGGGACGAGGGGAGCTCGTTACGGTCAGTACTTCACCTGACTCGCCCTTCTGCTTCTGTGTTCCTCCTACTAATAAAGTATTCAGCCTTTCCTCCACATTGCGCTGAGCTGCACTTGTGGTCACCAAAATTTTGTGCGTTTTTTTTCCCCTGTTTCAGGAAAATAAAGCCCTAAATGTCCAAATCATGGAGTAATGTACGGAGTGCTGAGGTAGCCTGTGGTTCTCACCTGGCATGGAGGTGGACATGGTCCGACTCTGAATGCTGGGGCTGATGGGCCCTCCCCCCTTGCTGGTGAAGGCTTGGACTCTGATGTCGTAGGTTGTGTCTGGCTGCAAGCCTTGGACGGTCATCTGTGTTTCTGTGGTGCTGTTGGTGTTGTTGTGCTGGCTGTTGATATCTCGGTACACCACCGCATACTTCACAATCTTCCCGTTCCTCTCGGCCAGAGGAGGGGGCTCCCAGGCCAGGTTGGTGGAGGTGGCGGTCAGGCCGACCACGCTCAGGTTCTGGGGGTAGCTGCTGGGAACGTCCTCGGGGGTGCTGATCTCCTTCACGTACTCCTCCCCGTTGCCCGCTCGATTTTTGCCGCACAGTTTGAAGATGTAGGTGGCTCCTTTGTGGAGGCCGGTCACTGTGAAATGATCGTCTGCCTTCCTGAAGTCTTTGATGGTGAAAGCCTCCTCCTCTGCTCTCTTATACTGCAGCTGGTATCCCACGTGCTCCCCGACCATCTCCTTGGGAGGCTGCCACTGGATCAGGGCAGTGTTCCCTATGGTGGTGCTGATCATCATAGTGGGCTTGCCAGGCACTGGGAGACATTCCCATATCTTGATTACACTTAAGACACCTCCATTCAATACATGTACACTAAAATGACTCTTAAAGGTACATTTTGGGGGATCTATTGGCAGCATTGATATAATATTCATGACTAAGTTTTCATTAGTGTATAATCACCTGAAACTAAGAATCGTTGTGTTTTGGTAAGCTTAGAATGAGCCCTTCTATCTACTTCACCATGTTGCACCACCATGTTTCTACAGTAGCCAAGAACGGACAAACCAAGCACCGGCTCTAGCGAGAGCCATTTGTGTGGGCTACCGTAGTTCTCCTACACGCTTGGTACACTGGAGAAGTTTCAGCTGGTTGCGATCTACAACCTCTCCACTAGATGCCGCCACAACTTACACACTGACCCTTTCACACATCGGAGTCCAGTGGAGAAAATGGGAACTAGTTTTGTTAACCTGCCTCTTATGCTTGTTGCCCTGCTGGATCTATTATTAGTGAGGTGGCCGCATTCCAAGATCTCTGCAATTACTTAGCCGCGTACAATGTTATCATAAAGAATAAAACCAATGGCTAGCAATTCAAATAAAGAAATAAAAAACATAGCTTTTCTTTTAACCATAACCTTTAAAGCAGTGTTGTAGTCATGACCAAGACCAGAGTGTAATGAAAGCGAGACGAGACCAAGACTTGGAGTGGTTGAGACCAAGTCAGAGATGACAAACAAACATGCAAACCATAGGCACTAAAACAACTGTAGAAAACAGATTCCTCTTCATTCACCTTTATTTCCCCCTTATATATACTGTATATGTGTGTATGTAGAAGTGTACAATTAGAAATGTCTTGATAAAATAATCAAAAGGCATTGCAGAGGTGCATTCTATTCTAATTCATCAACGTTTGATGTTAACAAATAAATTAGAAGATGCACAGACAGTTATGTTATAAACCGCACTGCAGTTGTGCTCTTGACCCCTTTTATAAATTAAATCCAGTGTCCTCTTTGTCTGAGACTGAGTAAAAATGTGCTAGATTCCGAGAAGAGACCTTCAAAAAGGGGTCTTGAGACCGGCCTTGAGACTACAACACTACTTTAAAGCATGATGAAAAAGGTTCCCTTACCTCAACAAAGTGGTTGTTTTGAACCCAAACTGTTCTTTTTGTCTAAATCTAATCAAACCGTAACAATAGTGGTTGGCAGAAACAGTAAAGTGTTAAGATGGGGGGAACAAAATGTGGTGGATGCAACACACAGAAGCACACACCTGCTCCTGTGGTGGTGACCACCTTGGCCTTGCTGCGAGCTCCATCGCCCTTGGTGGTATAAGCAGCCACAGTCACAGAGTAGGTCGTCTCTGGCAGCAGACCTGTTACCACGGCCTCCTGTGTGGTCGAGACACAGAGAAAAAGAAGAAGAAGAAGAAAAAAGAGGGAGGGACACAGAGAGGAATGGAGATAGAGGGAAAGAGGCAACATTCAGGTTGAGACAATGGCCTCAGTTGCATTGCTGTGCTGTCAGCCAGTTCATTTTGAAAGCAAATGAGATAAGTGACACAATGCATTTCCAAAACACTATTTAAACTGTTCTTTGAGGAAAAAGTCAAGTGAGGGTCATGAATGTAAAGCTGGAGTGCATTTAGATGAAATCCTCAATGCAGTTCATGGTTCCTGGTCCTTGACAGTTCTGTTAGATGGTGTGAAAACTGGCAGGGAGAGTCTATAAACAAACTGTGATGGATTTTCACCTTAAGGATTTTACAGTTCATCTTTATTTGTTTGTAAAACAAGTTTGAGTAACCTGGAGGTATGTTTACAACTGTCTCCTTACTTAAGATGGTAGGCACAATGTTATTTGTCTGTAAATATTAAACATCCCCTCATTGGTTTTAACAAGATCACATCAACGTCAAAGAACTGCAGTTGGAAATTAGCCAGCTGACTAAAACTGGCATATTTACAGAAGTGATGATTAATATGTGTTGTTCTTATTATTAAATAACTGAAAATGAATGAAATTTCAGTCAACCGATTAATCTGAAATATATGTAATATGTAAGGCGTTGATTAAGAGTGACAGCATAGCTTATTTTCTGCACTCATGGCAAACGCCACAATGCACAGGGTCCACTGGATCTACACTGCAGTGAGGAGTATGTTGTGAAAGTAGCAGCAGACGCAAGGTGTTTTCAGATCGGAAGAACCTTTTCATAGTTCTAGGAATCTAGGAAACAAGGAACGATCATAGTCCTCAGAACAATCTTGCAGGACTTTTTTAGCTCCAATTTCAGAGAAGACCTCTACCAACACAAGAGGAGCCATGTATGCCGTAAGTGTACAGAAATGGAAGAAAACATGGACAAATGAACTGACAGTATTAACTGGTTCATTAGCACATACCCACGGCTAACCCAGGAGCAGAAAAGCTCACCCAGTAAAGTTAGCTCAACAGCTAGCCCAATAGAAAAACAGCTAACCCGGTAGCACAACGATTAACTCAGTAGCACAACGATTAACTCGGTAGCACAACGATTAACCCCGTAGCACAACGACTAACTCGGTAGCACAACGACTAACTCGGTAGCACAACGACTAACCCCGTAGCACAACGACTAACCCCGTAGCACAACGACTAACCCCGTAGCACGACTAACACGGTAGCACAACGACCAACCCCGTAGCACAACGACTAACCCGGTAGCACAGCGACTAACATGGTAGCACAACGACTAACCCCGTAGCACAACGACTAACGCGGTAGCACAACGACTAACCCCGTAGCACAACGACTAACACGGTAGCACAACGACTAACCCCGTAGCACAACGACTAACCCCGTAGCACAACGATTAACACGGTAGCACAACGACTAACTCGGTAGCACAACGATTAACCCCGTAGCACAACGACTAACCCCGTAGCACAACGACTAACACGGTAGCACAACGACTAACCCCGTAGCACAACGACTAACTCGGTAGCACAACGACTAACCCCGTAGCACAACGACTAACACGGTAGCACAACGACTAACCCCGTAGCACAACGACTAACCCCGTAGCACAACGACTAACCCGGTAGCACAACGACTAATACGGTAGCACAACGACTAACACAGTAGCACAACAACTAACCCCGTAGCACAACAACTAACCCCGTAGCACAGGGTTAACCCTAACCCAAACTGAAATCAAAAAAGGTACTTTCATTACGCCTATTTTGCTTGTGTTCATATGATTGTGGTATGTAACAGAGTTGTCTTTTTATTATTATATTACACATAAGAAAAGCTAAGAGAGCTTGTAGCGAACTCGCCACTCTCCTCTCTGTAGATGTGTGAGATCAGTGTTCCTATTGGCAGTGCAATTGCATTAAGAAAAAAAGCCCCTTAATGGTTGATAGTTCTTGGAGGAGCTCCCCAGAACAGTTTGGTCCAAAACCACCTTCAGCCTCAGCTGACTGCATGAACCAGGTCCCAGGCCTAGCTTTATTAAGATATTGCTTCTATATCTAATAAACTGGTAATTTTACACCTCTCATTCCCATATGACACATGCATGCATGCACTGTATGGCAGTATTGAACATAAAAAGCACTCAAAGGCAAAATAACCCAGCAATGACAAGAGACTTCAGATGCACATCAAACTGGATATTTCCCCTCAAGAAAACGTCTGCCCACACACATCACAGAGCACACGTTCATGCATGCTGCTCCACTGCTCAAACACGCCTTGTTACAGCAACATGCAGTCTGTCAGCTGCTGAGAGTCCATTAAAAGCCTTTGGAAAAGGCCCGTTCTTCTCAGATAGCAGAGAATTCCTTTCTAGTGGTGCTCCTGAGTGATGAGTGGAGAGGAGTTGCAGAGATGAAGCAGCTTGTGATGAGAGAAAAATGGCAGCGGGATGGTGGCGGAGGTGTGGGTGCGGGATGATAGTTCCAGCAGAGAACACCCAGCAGGTTATATCCCCCCCTCCACCCACCCACCCCATCAGACTGGCGCCTCCGCCTACAGCCTCGGGCTTGCCGTGCCATCCACGGAGATGACAGTGCAAATTAGCAAGGCCCTGCCAAAGCAGCCAGGGGTTCCAGCGACAACCAACGCTCTAATTATTAGTTCATGCCTGGCAATTTTATATCCATCACAGGATATTTAAAAAGGTTCTTCTGTGCATTTAAAAAAGCAGGAATGCATGGAGCAGAATTCAGCTGGGGCCGAAAGAGTTAAGATAGAGCCCTCCCTCCCTCCTGTCTTCTCTGCGGGGCTAAGAAGGTGAAAGATAAGAGGGAAATGTGACTCATGTGAAGCTACCGAGGTCCTCTAAACCCTCATTATTTTAATCTGGTGGTATTCCTTTTCACTTTTGCTGCCAGAGACTTTCATGCATTTGGAGAAGAGAATAAAAAAAAAAAAAATCAAGTTGGTCTTTCATCTGCCTATTTTCGCACAGCAAACCGGAGTCTGTGGGGATGAATTCCCAAGGACTGAACAGATGAAACATTTTACATTAAGGAGGTGAATGTTTAGTTTAACGGGAGCCAATCAATCGGCAGTGACTTCCTGTGTGTCAAACATCAAATGCCGCTGTCCTCCCCCTCCCTTCCTTTTCAACCATTATCGCCAACTGGGAAGGGGGGGGGGCGGGGTTCGGGGGGGTATGTCATATTTAAGGTTTCATATAATTTGACATTTTAAATTGCAGCCTGGGAACCTTGGCTAATAACTTTTAAATTCTGCAAACTGATTAACCTTTGATCAAGGGCCTAAAGGCTGTCTGGGTTGCTTCCCACAATTTGCCCACCAACATCAGCGGGTATATACAGGTCTTTTTAAACACTAAAAATAGGCAAATTAATTAATTAAATATTTTCTCTGGACTTGTCCACGCAGAGAGGTAAAACATTCAACAGCTCTCTCAAACACAGTGGCCATTACTCGAGGGACTATTCCTTCGGTTCCTATTTTTTTCAGTGCGTTATGTGGATTATCCAGATTGTTGTTGTTTTGTTATTTGGGTGAACTGAGTTTTTTTTTTCTTGAAAGCAAAATTCTCTAAATCTAGCGAGAACGACACCAAGTCAGCAACACTGAAAGCCCATCACGTTGCAGAGTTGACTTCTAAAGAGTCTAGTGAGACCAGCCATGGCTGAACATTCCATGGACACTCATTTTTGACAGCGCCAGAATCAGATTTCCACATTCCCTTGTTTCCCTTGAGTATGATTTTGTCAAATTTCAGAGCATCTAGTTCTGTCCAACCTCTAATTGACTACAAGACGGTCTAAAAGTCTCTCCAAAAATGTTCCTAAAAGAAGGAACGCTTGTATCCTACTTTTAAAAAGAACATCACTCTGTTTATTTCCAATTAATTCCAACTCATAATTACCTACTTGCTAGTGAGCTGTTCATCAAAATGATGAAACGTTATGTAAGGCAATATCAAAGCTGTGAAAAATAAATGATGTGCTCGAGTAAAACTTTGCAGCTGCAAGAGACCACGACATGGATCAAGAACTCTGACTCCCACAGTCGGTCACAGTTCGTCATCAGAAGAGCCGCAGCGTGGACCAGCAGTGATACTGAGACTGAAATCAATTAGGTTCTACTTACTTGACATGATGCTGAGACTTAAAGGATTAATTCAACCAAAATACTATTTATTCTTGCTTTTAAATTTCCCCTCCCTAGTACTAACACTCTAAAGGTATCGAGCCAAACGGATCATTTTGATTGGAACTACTTTCTGTCACAGAGGTAGTCCTTGTTGACAAAGTATTCTATGGATCATCGAGAGGAACTTTGTTCTTGCAGAAATGTGGCTGTTGAATATTTGAATGCTATGGAGGCATCACAACATCTCAAAGATGGATATCTGTGAACCTGGGCAAATGTTATATACCTCTAAAGTATGTTTCTCTTTGTAATGAACAGACTGTTTAGACGACGACTCTAAACCTGTGGACATGTGAAGTGATAGAGAACAGATCCCAGGATCTGCAGAAACAGGAAGTAAAATGGAACATTGAAGTGTTTTTCTTCCTCTGAAAAAGTGGACAAAAGGCTGGGCTGATAGAATTGTGGCCATACTCAGCACGGCTATAACACAGGGATCAGAGTGCACAGCAACTCGTGTTTTCCACTGCTGCCACATGGAGAAACTACCTTCCAATAAACATCAATTTGTCAACGGTCAGGTCCGAGCTCGTCTGCAGTGACAGGTCATTGGTGAAGATTTACAAGAGTCCTCAACTAGAAAGGAGTCATGTTATCTTACCGTTGTATTTTAGCATTTTCATGTGGACATTTATACATGGGGTTAGTTTGTATTCATGTATCTTAGGTATTAAAGATGTTCAATTTGATACGTTTACCAGCTGTGACACTGGTGTTGTTTTCACCTTGTGAGTCTGTGTGTGAGTCATCATGCCGTCTGTCTGTCCTCGTGATAATGTCACAACCGTGCAAGATGCAGTCATGAAACTTTACAGGTGTGTAGTTGAGACCAAAATTAAGGCCGAGTTCGTAGATCGGTGTGGTCTGAGCAGGGGCGTTGGAAGTAGAGGAGTAGTGGTCCTATCGTCATCTCATTTCAACTCAGCCCTCGCTCATCTTGATCATCTACATCAGAAAGTTGTTTGTTGATTTCAGCTCGGCCTTCGACCATATACTGTAGAGTATATAAGAAACCCATTGGTTTGTGGACCAATGGTTTGTTTTACAACCTTGAGTGAGGCAATTTTGCTGTCGCCATCTTGAATTACGGCCGTCGGGTTAGGGTTAGGGTTACCCTAATCTCCCCCATGAAACTGATTGGTGAATTTAGCACTCTGGGCTTGAGTACCACACTCAGCAACTTGTTGTTAGACTTCTTAGTGTGATGCAGTGGCTTGGAGCCCCGAGACAAATGTCCCTGCAGGACAATAAAGTATATCTTATCTTCCTCACAAACAGACCCCAGGCAGTTCGGATTGGCAGCCAAACCTCCTCCACTATAGTGTTGAACACCGGAACCCCTCTGGGCTGTGTGCTCAGCCCCCTCCTGCCCACGACTGCTACGCCAAACATGAAGAGAACTCTGTCGTGAAGTTTGCAGATGACACTACCGCCATCGGCCGGATTACAAACAACAATAATTGCAGAGTGATGCTCAGAGAACCACCTCCTGCACAACGTCAGTAAAACCGAGGAGCTGATTGTTGATTTTAGAAAAAAGGAGGCAAAGTTACACCACCCCAGTCTACATCAATGGAGCTGAGGAAGAGCAAGTTCACAGCTTTAAGTTCCTGGGGATCAGCATCACAAACAACCTGAAGTGGTCCTCACACATCTCCATCCTGGGGAGGAAAGATCATAAACAGCTGTATTTCATGAGGAAACTTAAGAAGGATAAATTGCAGAGCCAAGTTCTTGTTAACTTTTAAAGAGGAACAATAGAAAGCATCCTGACTGGAAACATTACACACTAGTATGGGATGTTCACGGCCAGGACAGGAGGGCTCTACAGCGAGGGGTTAAAACCAACCAGAACATCACTGGTACCATCTACTGAGCATCTACTGAGCATCAGTGATGTTGGTGACAAGAGGAGGCTGCACAGAGCTCAGAGGATATTAAAAGACAAAACCCACCATAGCTACAACCTGTTCCCCCTGCTGCCGTCTGGAGAGAGCTACAGAAGTATCAGCTGATGAACAACCAGACTTCAGAACAGCTTCTTTCCTCGGGCTGCTAGACTCCTTAATTCATCCTCCACCTATAATGTATCCCTTTTTTTTCTCTTATGTAGCAAAATGGGACTACAATCTGAAATGGCAAATAAAAAAACTTTAACCATAACCTTGTAAACGTATCGCAAGATGGTCTCCAGTTTTGTCTGTCTTAGTTTTTAACATCCTGGGACCATGATGGGAGAATGTGTTTTTACTTTATTGTGTTGGAGTCAATAACCCCATCTCTCCCATCCCAATTGCATCACAATAATCATCTGGATAATAAATTCTGATCATGGGGGCTTTGCGCTTACACCTGGTATTAATAAGAATTTGCATTAAAATGATTCGGCCAACAAATTATGCAGGCAGAGCTCACAGCTGTTTTCTTCCTGTATACTCCTTTTAGAGCTTACGTGAAAACAATGTCTGACCAGTAAATTCCTGCTGTCGATTGACCCGGTCAAGACAATTGGACAGCTGGTTCCGAGAAAAGCGTCGGTCGGTGTGGTTTGAAGAGATTGAGCACTTTAGGTCTCACTTTTTTGATGTGGATTCCCAGTAAGACCCGGATCAGACAGACACCCCTCTAACAGCCTGGGCCGGATTTTTGTAATTGCTTTTAATGAGAGGGAAGCCTGTTTTGTGCACTGCTTTTGCGTTTTTCGCCTTTAGTTAAGAATAATTCAACTCGGAGCGGAAAAGCGCCCAATGTCATTAGCGTATTTTGTTGAATATCTGGAGTTTTTGACTTTACCAACCAAAGTTACCATGATCTGAAAAGAAAACAGCAGGCCTCAATACTGTTGCTAGATACCAGGAGATAGGAGCTTCTTTTCATTCATTTAAAGTGTTGGCTACTATTAACCGTTCGGTACTGTAGATTGCATTTTTATTGATTAAAAACTCCTGTTATTGGTAGTTTTAATGATGTATTATAATCTGCTGAGAGCTTCGTGTAAACAGGTCATAATTCACTCTCTAATATCTATTTTATATTGCTGTGAAAACATCTCCTTCAAACAAATTAATTTATTCAAGTTTCTCACCAAACCACATTTAACATTTGAACATATCATGATAACGTTAAAATTAACTTTCACCCAAAATACAAATTTTTACTGAATGGGGCTTGAACGCACCATTATGTAACTAAATGGAACCTCCGTACCGGAGCGGTAGGCCCGACTCCATACTTTATAAGAACAGCTGTTAGAAGTCAACGTCACTACCTCTCCTCCTAACGATGACAACACAGATTTGTTGTTCACATGCATCATTATCAAACGATCTAGGCCGGTGACGATTGGCAGTAAAACTGTATTTCACACTGATGGTTAAACTGTGTAATTAATCCGAGGTTCACAGGACTCCCTGGTCTTTCTGCTCATTCACTATATTTTGAGAACCCCTACTCCAGCATCAACTTCTGTTTTTTCCTGACAGAGAAAATATCCAGATATGGATCACATGTTAATAGTGGGTGGAACTTAGTTGATTGAATCCAAGGGATGAAAATGAGAACGAATATTCTCTTGATAGTGCCAAGAAGTTAACACCAGGACAGCCTCTACATACGCCATAAATCACCAAACATTAAACCTAAAACACATCAAAAATACATAAAAAATATCCATCAACAAGCAGAAATACAGCCTTAACAGATCATTTTCGACTCAAGTAATCCTTCATTCATAACCTTGCACCATGGATGAGCACTAACCTCTAGCTAAGTCTGAGACGGCTCATAGAGTTGCAAAACGGCTCATTGCAGAAAAAGAATAAAGCAGGCAGCGGGGACAAAGTCACTGTACTTCTCATGCTCAGCACAGATGTGTGCGCTCGCAAACAAAAGCTGTATGCACGGCTGCTCTCTGTGGATTTTTATTGGAGAATAAACCAACAGGAGCTGGACTCCAGCAGAATGAAGAAAAAGCAGTCTCAGCCGTTACTACATGGAAGGTACCAGAAAACAAACTCCACCTTAAACAAAAGAATGTGATCACAGGGATTCAAGAGGAGGAAGCGGGAGACACCGAAACGAGAGGCTGAACACTCGTTTGACAATTACTGCTGCAGAGTCTCCACGTGCACACGTGTGTGTTCTGTAATGTTCTGTATACCAAGGCAGGCATACAGATATCCATCCCCCGCCTCAGACAAACACCAACAGACAGTAAAACCACAACCCCAACTTCCAGAATAAAATCAAAACCGCGTTTACAGCTACAACTCAGAGGAGACCGCAGGGCTGTGATCCGAGGAGGCTGTCTCCACACACACACACACACACACACACACACACACACACACACACACACACACACACACACACACACACACACACACACACACACACACACAAATCAGTTGTCACAGTTGTCATCCTGGTCTTCAGCAGCAAATCTTGCACCAAGAAGTCTTGTATCACTATCTGGGTTCATATCAAAGCACAATGTATGACACCATGACACCCCCATCTAATACACACATCAAAGGCATTAAAACACACAAACACACACACACACACACACACACACACACACCCCCCCCCCCGTCACACCACCAAATTCCACTCTAGAAACGAGCTTGGCACGCGGGGCGATGAGTGAAAAACTAGAACTAACGCCTCGTGGTTGTTGGCCTCCGTCAAACTGTCAAGCTGCAGTCGACATCCATGTCTGTCCAAAATGTCTTCCCTTCATCCATTTATCCTATTAGACATCTGTGTGAAATTGTCATATGAATTCTTGAGTTATGGCCAAAAAGGTGTTTTGTGAGGTCACGGTGACCTTTGACCACAAAATTCTAAATCAGTTCATTCTTGAGATGAAATGGACGACGTGTCTAATGTGAAGAAATTCCCTTGAGGTGTTTCATCAGAACAGAGCGGACAGACAGCTCTCCTGAAATCTAGAGGGTTCCACTTTCTGATATGAAGCTAGAAGGAGGCGGTGATCAGCCCTGAGGGCAGGAGGATGAGGAATAAAGGTGAAGCTGCTTCACGACTTCATACTTCTGTAGAAGTGTGATAGCAGACCGACTATGGTGTTACTTCATTCTTTTTCTCCGGTGTATTCCAACTTCTTAGTTTGGGTCACTATTACTGTTGGTTATGACATCACTGTACACACCATCATTAATTGCCGAGTTCTGAGAATGAAGCGAATTCAAACCCACAGTTTATCCAGACTATATGAAGCACTTTATCTGAAGGCAAACAGCATCCAAAATGATGTGAATGCTCCCTCACTGCACAGGAAACTGTGTTTCCAGGTGGAGATGGGCCGGGAGGAGTACATCTGTAGCTGTGAATCACACTTGTTTAGTGAGCTGCTGCACACCCACACCGGGTGGAGGAGAAGAATTGTTAGTACCCACTCAGAGAACTGACGATGTTATGACAGAAAACACACTCCCCCGTGACCCCTGTCAACCCAACACACCGGGGCTACTCACATAGTCCGTGGAGTCCTCATCAGTCCACTGATGAAAAGGACAGACAGGGAAGAGGAGTCAGACACAGAGTCAACCATTCTACGATATGATCAGCACGCTGGATGACGACTGTGATCAGTGATGGAGGAGAGACTGAGCCGCCAGGATGGGGGCTGATTTGAATTGTATGTGGTAATGCGTGTGTGTGGGTGTGTGTGTAGGTGTATGTGTATGTGTGTGTGTGTGTGTGTGTGTGTAATATGGGACGAGACAAGTCCGGTCCATGCTGATGAGGCTTCCTTGCTGAGTGACTCAGCAGGAAAAAATTGAAAAGAAAAGGGCCACAAGGAAGCGTGTGTGAGTCTGCCAGAGGCCCCCCATGCTTCAACTCAGCACATCCAGAGGGTCCGGAGCCCAGACTGCTGACTCACCTGTATCAACAACCCAGTGTCATCGAACCTGGGCACCTGGACGAGCACTAGAGCAGGGGTCCTCAAAAAAACGTTTGAGTTATGACCAAAAAACGTGTTTTGTGAGGTCACAGTGACCTTTGACTTTAGACCACGAAAATGTAATCACATCCTCCTGGATTCCAGGTGGATGTTTGTGTCAAATTTGAAGAAAATCCCTCGAGCATTCCTGAGAAGTATCTACTCCACGAGAATGGACCGGACCAAGGTCTGCACGGACGGACAACCTGCAGACATATTGCCCGCGGCCACGGCTATCGATGGTGCAGAGGTTGGCGTGATGATTTTCAGACCTAACAAGTCATGAAATTATTCTTGTTTTGAATTACTATGTTGTTCATTGATGTGAATTATTAAGTATATTTATATATACAAATAATTAGCTTTGTAAATTACCAAAAATAGTTATAAAATAAATGGAATCTAACCATTTGGCAGGAACAAACTTTCACTTTCCTGCATCAACATCATAGTGTCTGATTGCAGTTTATCGTTGTCATGGCCACACTTTGTTGCCCTGAGGAAAACCTCTCTTGCTTTTCCAAGATGCTGCATAATAACTTTGGGAGCCTTCGTGACCTGAAACATTCAACAGAGTTCTTTTTCAGGCTACTTCCCCTCCAGTTGGGTGAAAGCCATCCAGTGCAATGACTATGGGAAATGGGTTGGAAAATAATTGATGTTTCAAATACATGACATTTTCTGGATTCCCTGCAGCAATTCAAAATATCTAAAACTGTCTAAATTTGTCTAACTGGACTGAATTTATACAAATTCCATAATATTGTCATGAATATAGTATATAGTGATTTTTGTTGAAATTTTCATTACATCTATCAATGAATCAAATGCTTTGACAAAATAAAAAATCAATTTTAATATGAGCCAAATATAATGATTGGACGGGTTACCTGCCTACCTACTAGTGGTGTAACGGACTACTGTTGATCCATGATCCGTACGGATAATTACACAGTAAAAAAAAGTTTTACTGTCGATCATTATCCGCCAATATTTATTTATATATATATATGAAAACCTAATTTACAACCATTCTAAACATTTCAAATTAAAATATATTTCTAGGATGTACTACCTGTTCTTCATAAATAGGTATGTATCTGATGGTATGTGTACTAATGCCAGTGTTCATTAAATAAAACCCACTTGATTTGATCCTTAACGACTCAATGTTTCCAATGTGGTGAGCAAAAGTTCTCAAACCAGTAACAAAGTAAAACAGCATCTATCTGTTTAAAGCAGTGAGACTGTATCTAATGAGTGAAAGAAAGGTACAAGTCCTATAATTACTGCATCACTGCTGCACTGTTATTTGCTCTTTGCTTCTGTCACTGGGATCTATTCATAGTCAGTAATCTGGGGCAAAAGAAAATCACATTTTCAGTTTCTCATCTATTCTTTAGACATCAGAGCTCATCCCTGAGGTTGTGCTCAGAGCAGAATGAGAGAAAGAGACAAACAAAGATGAAGAGAGAAAGATAGAGAGGGGGTGGTGAGGGGTTTGTACTGCTGGGATTGCAGATGACATTTCACCATTACTTGTTGGAGCCCCTTTGCTTCTCCAGGAATTATTTGGTGGGTGACAGTGTTTGGCTTGGCTGAAGGAACCATTGCTTCTCTCTCTTGTGCATGCTCATTTAATCATTGACAAAAAGCAGCCAGGTGTGCCACTCATGCACCGTGAACTGGCCCGAAAGGACCAAATTGTCTTTTAACCCTCGGTTTCCCTCCCTTCCTTTACAGGCTTCCAGCACAGTCACTACATGTTGTAGCTAGGCGTGCCGCATGTTGCTATTCTGAGTCTCCATAGAAAGCCCATCATTTGGCATGTGATTGCTACTATAAATGCTTTAGGACAGTTCTCTTGAACAACAACTGACAAAATGATTTGTCAACATGTTTTCAATACACCTCAAATACATCCATATATATATGGATTATCCAGTGTTCCACGGATATAAGAACCAGCTGATTGGACATTTTGAGCATTAATTCTGTCAAAATTGTAGTGATAGTGCAATAACAAAAAAAAGAAGCTTAGATTCTTGCCTTTTTCATTCATTATGTGGTGATCCGTAGCTTTAGCTTCTCTCTTTATCTGTTGAACCTGTTTTCACTGCTGAACCAGTTCAACATTCTGATATATCCTTCACACACATTCCCTATGAAATAATTTTTTTTGTTTTTCCCAAAATTAGATATTTCATCAGGGAGTGCAATTAGTGACAGTGTGGTCTCCATGGTTACGTAGCTCTGACCTCTTGACGGAGAAGCAAAGGGGGGCGGAGCTTAGCAAAGGGTCAATTGTGGCCATTGTGAAAAATGGAAATTAAGATCATGTCTATAATGAAACCCCAGAGCATGGAGGTAAGACACACTGAACTTTGCAAGGTCTAATCTTCATATCCAGCTATCAGCATAAAATGTAATCCCCCCCCCACCCGGTCCGTCTATCAATCTACAGAGAACAACGCTAAAATGGCCATAAAGGTCTTTGTGGAACCATTATATTTTGTAATCAGGTTAAATAACATTTACTTCTACCTTTAAGGAGCCCTTATTGCTAATAAAGTGTGTGCTTTACTGATGAAGGCCAAAGGACAATAGTCACCCTATTTTACTCCCAAGACATGAACGGGTGCTTTAGCAGCAGTGATTCAGAGGCACAGGGCACTTGTGTTCCACTTCCCGACCTTGCTGACTCACCAGAAATACAAGACAAAGGGCTTTCGCCTTCTCAGCCTCTTACAAGAAATAAATAAAAGCTGTTATCATAAACAATGTAACGGCGAGGTTAAAATCAGCTCCATTCCCTGGCCAAAGTGCAGCTCCTGCTCTGAATTAAAAAGAAAAAGATGAATTATCTGAAGCGGCAGGGAGACAAAGTGGCCCCAGTGTTGAGTAACCATTATTATTTCTTACAGTAACTGATGCATTACCGGGCTCTATGCCTGGATGTATCACCGGCTCTGTCGGTGAACTTGTACATTACGAGGATGGATTCCTCTGAACTTGTGATGACTGGCCCCGCTGCTATTCTGCCCATCAAAGTTCCCGTAGTTCCTATCTGGCTGGAGAGAACGCTTAGCCTTTCTTGACAGAGTCCAGGCTTGGAACGAGAGGACAAAGGGAACAGGTGCGACTCAGGACCGCTGTAGCTGGTCAACATGGGGTTTCTGCTCTGCCAGACAGGGTCAGATTCAGAGAGTAATCAGAGCCTTCTTACTTCATTCATGAAAGCAAATAACAGAGAGAAGTACAGTTGTTTGATCTGACACCTCTGATAAAATGATATCACCGGGTTCAATGCCTTCAATTTGTACACAACAAAAGTCACACTCTACATACCGCACCTTCACGACATTCAAAAGAGGAACAGAATGCGTTGGACCTTGGATAAACTATCTTTACACCGCCACAGATGGGACTCGGTTTAAAGGGTTCAGGTCTGAGATATCCGTCTGCTCACACCCCTATACAACAAGGAGTCGGGGAAAATGGAATTCAGTTTGTGGAGCCTGCAAGAGTTTACGCGGACTGAGTGTGAGTGGATGTCATGTGCAGTCACTTCTGTGTAGTGTAACGTAAGGGCTGGGTAAGGTGGAGGGAGCTGTTTGCATGTGGCTAGCAGGAGCCCCCGGAGGGCTAACTAGTTCTGAGAGATGACAGACGACAAACGGATGGGGGTTTCCACACTGCTACTTCATTCTACAGGATGTAAATGTCCTCCTGGCTGGTGCCATTTCGCTTCACTGAAATCAATTCTTGCAGTAGGACTTTTACTTTCATCAACATAAGGAACGGGATCTTAACAAAAGAACTCTCTGTAACGTGTGTATGATATTCCTGTGGCTATGTAACCTCATCATATTCTGTGGCATTTGTTGTTTTCTAGCGGATCAATTTCTCATAGAATGCCTAAAGGGACCAGCTGTGTTTATTGCAGCCTTCTACTAAACTGTCTGCAGGATGATCACTTCTTTTGGCGAGTGTCACTGGATGAACTAACAATTCAGTAGCAGCACTCCTTCAGTGCAGAAACCTTCAGCTCGAGAAGACGGAGACAAAGTCAGAGGACCCAAACGTCTTCCAGGATCAATGGCAGACTGGGGAACTGTCACTTTCATTTCATCTTGTGAAACAGAGACAGTCTGACATTCAATTAAAAAACAAAGATAAATTGTTTGCTATGGCTAGCTACAGTATGGGTGAAATATAGAAGTCAAGCAAAATACTTGGTACCTAGTGTGAACACAGCACATGAGGTGAGTGATCGATGGAATTGTGTTGTCAGTTACCAACGGTACGTCAAATGATCTCACACACTATGTATACACGCCATGCCAGTGTAGAGCTTCCACGACTAGTCGGCGTAATTGATGACATCAGTATTTTAAATCAACATATTGTTTTTGTCCTTGGAGCTGCTAAACACACTCATAAAGCCAAAAAGTAGTCTGCCTGCCACCTTAGAAAATCAATTTAAAGGGAAAATACAAAATTTTAATGAAATGGTCAATTACATTTTTGGAGTAAAAATAATCTTTTAATCAACTTATTATTAAATAGTAAATAGACTGTACTTGTATAGAGCTTTTCTAGTCTTCCGACCACTCAAAGGGCTTTAACACTACATGTCATCATTCACCCACTCACACCCTGATGGGAGGAGCTACCATGTAAGTGCCACATTCACACACCGCAGGAACAGCTAAGGGAGACATTTGGGGTTAAGTGTCTTGGCTCCTCTGATTGAAGGACGACCCGCTCCACCACTGAGCCACAGATGCCTCCGGCTTATTAGTAAAATGGTCGATAGATTAAATGATAGAAAATGAGCTATTAGTGGCAGCCCTATCCCAGCGCACACTTAAGGTCAAGTTCTGAGGAAGCCAACAGAAGTACATGATCTACAAAAAGCAATGATGCTGTCTCTTTTGTTGTGACTAAGAGACTTTTAATGTGAAAAACCTACATGAAGTGTCTGGTTTCATTCAAGTGGAACAACTGGAAAGGGACAAAATAAAAAAAAAATTGCGAGACAGGAGAAACAAGAAGCAGCAGAGTCGTTCTGTGGAAATGTATATTATCCTAAATTCACAAATAAACATAGTTGTTTTGAGTTTGCTTAACCGGTGAATGAAGACAGAATGTAATAAAGACTTTTATGAGGAGAAATGTAAATGGTTGGAACTATAATAAGCACTTTTTTCTTATTATATTCACATATACAATTGTTCCTTGTTTGCCTTTTCTTTTTTTTTGCATAAAGAGCGGAACTTCTGGTCCGTGTCACTTTGTCTGTCAATTGGTGCCATTTCCAGGTAACAAAGGCTGTCACTCTACATTAAAACGGTTGTGAGGAATCACCAGAGTGACAACACATTCAGCAGAGTTTCGTGGTGCTCACAGTCTGGCTGGAGAAAGTGAAGCAGCCATTAAGTTGTTGAACGGTGGCGGGAGGAGGAGCCATTCACATCAGGGTCCAACCACTCACGCACTGCTGGAAATCCAAAAGAGCAGCCATTTGAAGGCAGAATAATAAATTAAATTCATATTCTCTTTGAGAATTTCCTCGGGGCGGTTGTTAAAAATTCATCTTTTCATGTATTATTACCCAACGGTCCTCTCAACCGTCCTTACCTCTCATTCTGATTTGCACTGACTGCCACCAACAGTCCCACAAAGAGGAAAAAGAGAGAAAAAGATGATGACTGATGAGAACCCTGAGAACAACTTGGTCCAGATACAGAATCTAGACGTCTCCATGTCATGATGTGGTATTGACGCTCAGAAATACTGGTGTTCATTATTAGTTCACATAAATTTATTTGATTGTTTTTATGAACCAGATTAGCAGTCAATCATCTTTTCTTAAAGGGACAGTTCACCCCAAAATAAAATAAAATACATATTTGTCTTCTTACCTGTAGTGCTGTTTGTCGATCTAGATAGTTTTGGAGATATCAGCCGTAGGGGTTGTTCCCTCTAATATGAAGAGACTAGATTGCACTCGGCTTGTGGTGCTCAATGTGCCAAAAAATACATTTCAAAACTCAATGGCAATGTTTCTTTCCAGAAATCTAAAACTATGGTTGAACGAACCACTCACCACAAGGTCTGTGGATTATCTTGAGCAACCGGGTCAGGACTTCTGGAAAGAGATGATACTGGGTCTACGTGGGTCTATGTAGCGTTGACGATGCAGGGTGACGCCAAAAACTGTCCTTTCAATGACTTACCAGTCAGACTTAATGACATCATGCTTATGTGACGCCTAAAAATGTATGGTCACAATTGTTATTTCCTGATTTAAACGTATTGTTACAATAGTTTGAGGCAGTATTTCTGAAAGTGTCCACCAAAGTGAGTGCTGTATGAGGCTTCTGTCTCCTGTCTAAAACAGGTTAGTGGTGTGTGTGACCTCATCACAACATATTTCTAAGGACCTCAAAAACCTTTCTTCTTTTGTTTTGACACAGTTTGATGAGGAAAGGAGTGATTGGTCAGGAAGGAATTTTGCTTTTTGCTTTTTCCCGCCCAGTACAATTGAGCTTTGCGAGCAAGATGGCGGCCTTACAGTCTGTATTTCTATTGGTCTCTGTAGCTCCTTGACAAGAGTACTTAAGGTTACTTAGCAAAGGTTTGTCTGAAAGATAAGTGTGGCTAAATGAGTGAGCTGTAGAGTTAGTGTAAAGTTATTTCAATGTTTTATTAATGCTGTAAATGGTTGTAGATGTAAAATACGTGTATAATTTATCAACGTGTTTATGTATGCAGTAAAAGATCACAGATTAATAATAATGTTAGATCTACCTCTGAAATATATTTTGGAAGCTTATGAAGGGAAACTAAGAGACTAATGGGGACAACTCTTTTTGAAATCCTACCAAAACATGCTGGTTAGATAAGGAGCAGAAAGCCAGTCCTTACCTTTAGAATGTAACATGTTACTGTACCTCAGAATAATTACAGCCGTTGGTATTCGAGTGAATATCTCATATCTTGACGGCTCACTAAGGCTCCTGTGAAATACTGGTGCTCCTACGTTATGTGTCCAGAGAGACAGACAATGAAGACATTGTCTCCTGCGGCTGGGTGTGTTTTTCTGGGCTACGGCAAAAAGAGGCGAGCCGCAGAGAGGTTGCCGTATCTTATCAGATCAGGTGATGCTCACGCTTCACAGCCATCAGTGCTGTGAGGGATAAGAGGCTCCTTCAAGCATTCTTCAGCCATCCAAAAATACGCCTCACTGAGATCTTAAAACTCACAAGCTTGCCAGCAGAAAAAGATGAGGGGGGGAGGGGGGTGGGGGAGAGAGATGGAGGGAGTCGAGTCTAAAGCAAACAGCGGAGAAAAGCCAGAACCGGGAATGAGCAGCCAATTACGGCTTTGCTCCCTGCCTGTGAGCTCCGATGGTTTGGCATGATTCTACTTATTTTGTCATCAAGGTCTTTTTTGTGACAAAAAAGCAGTAATCTCAAGACTGTTGGCGAGCCAAACCTCCGTGAAACAAATGAGGGCTTTTCAGGCAGCTTCACTGGAGACAACACACAGCTCAGCACTCAGAGCCTGCTCTTTGCTTCAGTGACGTCACGCTGAGGCCGGGCCCCAGAACCTCATCAGCAGAGGTGGAGGCTGCCGTCCATCACAGCCGGACGCGGGCAGCCGGGGTACAACCGGTACTGCTGCCAAAGAGATGTGAGCCTCCTTCTGAAATGACTCATCAGTACAGAGACTGAACCCATTCATCACGGATAATGTGTGATGTTGGTACAAACTGCAGTCTAACCTGTAAACTCTGCTGCTTCTCCACACTGCTGAGGGGCCGGCATACTCCATCTGAAGTGCTTCCCTCTCAAGCTCTCTTATTTCATTACGGTTCGAGCCCCGGAGGGTTCACACAGTAAGGCCGATTGAGTTGAAATTGGACGGACACGTCCAGCTCAATGTGCTCTACAAAAAAAAAGCCTCTTAGACCATATAAGTCCACCTGACAAGGTTTTCAGCCATTATTTTTAGTCCAATCATCCCCAAACTTGGAGGAATTGTCCACAAGAGCAACTGAAACATACCCTAAAGGTTTCATTTAAATTGACCAGGGGGCACTACAAACGCAACCCAATTATAATATATATATTTATATACAGAAAATAATTGTTCACCTCTAATTGAAATATCAGTCAAAGGATGCAAACCTAGCTTGGACCTTTGGTGTGGAGAGTCAGTGACGTAATGCTGCACACTTCACACATCCCTGTGGAAAATGATCTCCAGTTTCCAAAAGACAACATTCCCCTGAAATTGAGAAAGTGTTGACTGTATTCAGCAACCACGAAATATAATCAGCGCTTTCAAAAATGTCGTGCCATTGAAAAGAACAATAATCTCAAACCCTTCCTCTGTTGATGTGAAAGCATAACCTGCTTTATGCTTTATGGCCTATTTAACTCTAAATGGTACCATCATTTATGAAATGCAGGGATTCAAGGATCATTTATTGTCATTATGCAACACAGGGATGCTCAACGAGATTCAGTTGTAGCTCTTTTGTAACATAACAAACAAAACAAAAACAGTAGTACATTCCTACAGTGCATTTTTATTAATTTGCATCATAAGGAATGTAAACAGTAGAATGTATATATCTGGACATATATGCGGACATGACCTTGGTATCTTTGATGTTATTGGCTTATCTTACAATATATGGACATGATGTCTATTATCTTCACGTTATCAATTTAATATATGAAAATATATAAACATGGATTGTCTGTGATCATAAGCATGATGACCAACGTGCACCAGGCAGTCGACAGTAGTTTACATGAAGTTGAGAGCCGAGACCACTGAAGTGAGTAAACTTGTTTATGACCCAGTTGCATCTTTCTTTCACTCTAAATGCACACGCTAACCACATCTGGACCTTTGTGACACAAGGCGGTGGAGCTCATGGAAAACATTACCCCTTTGACCAACGGGGTCATCAAAATCAACACAAAATGAAAATTCTGTGTAGTAGTTTTAACAAATACAGTAAAAGGCAACGTCTATTCTCTTTACCAGCTGGGAAACAAGACACAGGACACTGCAGTGTTTTTTCATGGACAAACTGAAAGCTAAATCCTACATTTACTAACACCTGACAACTTGATTTTGATTTTGAGGGACAAAGGGACTTCTGATTTTGTTTTTATTAAGATAGAGAAGGTTTGGGGACATCCAGCACTTTATTTTTGTCATAAAATACAATAATGATAAACATTGCCTGATGTTTTCAAAGGGACATAGATTTACAACCATCTGCATAACAATGCGACTGGATTTTGTGTTTATGTATGTAAGCATAAATACTGTATACAGAACAATACGGGGCCCAGGATGGAGCCTTGGGGAACACCACAGGTCAGAGGGGCCACAGAGGAGGAGACATCACCAATACTGAGAGAGTTCATTCAAACCAGTCTAGAACAGGTTTACATCTCATTTTCAAGGCAATCCAATATAATAGAAGGATCAACACTGTCAGATGCTAGAACGTGAACAGAAACCTGACATATTTTCAAAATATAACTATTCATAAAATACATCAAGTCTAAGTAAACAACCTTCTCTGAATTCTTTGATAGAGTTTACTTCCAATTATTTTGTTTGTGAAGAATGACAAATTGCTTAAGTGTGTTATTTAGGAGAAAGGTTATTTGTAGATTTAATGGCTTTTAAAATATGTGAAAGTGTGATGTTGGACATATAAGAGGACCTGACTTCTTTCTACTGCTTTTTGAGAAGTTGACATTATTTCTTTACAGACGTAGCCACATCAGTAAGTGGCCGGGTCAGAGTCATGCCTCCGGAGAGCATGGTGTGTGTGTGTGTGTGTGTGTGTGTGTGTGTGTGTGTGTGTGTGTGTGTGTACGTGTGTGTGTGTGTGTGTGTGTGTGTGTGTGTGTGTGTGTGTGTGTGTGTGTGTGTGTACGTGTGTGGTGCAGAGGACTTTGTTTATTGAGTCACTCCACAGTCTGTGTTGACTCTCATCACCATCACTGACGCCAACGGGAGAGACTAAACTTATCACAGATGAGACTTGAAGACAGTTCCTTAAAGAATAGTCCCAGGCGTGTGAAGTGTGTGAGGGAGTTTGTGACTGTGTGTAGTGTGTGTGTGTGTGTGTGTGTGTGTGTGTGTGTGTGTGTGTGTGTGTGTGTGTGTGTGTGTGTGTTTGTTAAGAGAGAGAAGCTGTAGATGGGTTGTGAGATGCCGGACCTCTATCAGGCCTTCTGCCTTGCACAGATAAGACAGGAATGCTGCCTGTAAAGGAAATGAGGTGAGACGCTCCTCCTGGAGACCAAAACAACTGAGGGGCGGGATCAGAGCAGCAACTCACTGAGTGCTGAGGAACATCCACCCTCTGACTTCGGCTTCAATAGGCTCACAAGGGCTCCCTCCTGCTAACCTGCTATTACATGACATTGCTTTCCTCCCTTCAATTTCCTTCAATTAAATAAAGATAAAACAGAAGAAATTGTTTTTGGTAGCAAGGATGAACGATTGAAAGTCAGCGCTCAGCTTCAATCACTGATGTTAAAAACCACAAACCAAGCCAGAAATCTAGGTGTAGTTATGGATTCAGACCTCAACCTGAACAGCCATATCAAGACAATTACAAAATCAGCCTACTATCACCTGAAGAACATAGCAAGGATTAGAGGACTTATGTCTCAACAGGATTTGGAAAAACTTGTCCACGCTTTTATCTTCAGTAGACTGGACTACTGTAACGGTGTGTTTACAGGTCTCTGTAAAAAGTCAGTCAGAAAGCTGCAGCTGATTCAGAACGCTGCAGCTCGAGTCCTCACTAAGACCAAGAAAGCGGATCACATCACTCCAGTTCTGAGGTCTTTGCACTGGCTTCCTGTCCAACAAAGAATTGACTAAAATCCTGCTGTTGGTTTATAAAGCACTGAATGGTTTAGGGCCTAA
This sequence comes from Ophiodon elongatus, assembly GCA_016806645.1. NCBI lineage: Eukaryota > Metazoa > Chordata > Actinopteri > Perciformes > Hexagrammidae > Ophiodon > Ophiodon elongatus. The sequence continues at coordinate 285,789 of JACSYO010000711.1, read as the reverse complement.
ATATATTTCTGATATGCTGCTACCTTATGAACCATCCCGACCCCTTAGGTCGTCTGGGACTGGTCTAGTTTCTGTTCCAAGAGTCAGAACTAAACATGGAGAAGCAGCGTTCAGTTTTTCTGCTCCACACATCTGGAACAAGGTCCCTGAAAGCTGCAGGTCTGCTGAGACCCTAAACTCCTTTAAATCCAGATTGAAAACTCTTCTGTTTGCTGTTGCCTTTAATTGAACCAGATTCAAGGATCTTAATACATTTCTGCATCTCACTACTGTATTTTATTTCTTAAACTGCACTGCAACTTTTATTCTATTTTTTTTAGCTTTTTAATGTTTTACTAACTGTTTTTAATATTGTTTTTTAATGTTTAAATGAATGTTCTTAATTGTTTTTAAATCTTCTTTTTTTTTTGCATTATGTTTTGATGCTTAATGTGAAGCACTTTGAATTGCCTTGTTGTTGAAAAGTGCTATACAAATAAACTTGCCTTGCCTTTAACTCGTTTTAGAGCTGGACAAAACAAGATTGGAAAGTTTAACAGTAAAATCTTCCATTATAACAATGATGAATTCACAAGATTTATTTGAGCTCAATTTATTTTTGAATCGCTATTCTAGAAATTTAATTTATTGAACTAAAAGATATCTCAAAGTAAGAATATCTGAACATGAAACAGCATGGGTGACATTATTTCCTTAAATGTTGCCTCTCAATCATAGACTAAGTTACATAATAAGTGGATACTCATCGTAACATCCCTCATTGGCTTTGGAGCCTTGAGTTCTGCATTTTGCCCGTCGCCATCTTGGAGCTAAGTACAACCGAACGCTGGAAAAGACATTTGTAAGCCACCACAATGTTACAATTCACTTTTATGAACACTGTAAAAGGGTTAAAGTTATAAAAAAACACCTGTCCATCACAAGGTAGCCCGCCCTAAAGCATACTCTCTAGACTTCTTTACAACCAGAGGAGTCGCCCCCTGATGGCCAGTAGAAAGATTGCAGGTTTAAGATAATTTCGCGTTGGCTTCACTTTTAAGAACCAGAGGTCGCCGCCTGCTTTTAAACGTCAGAATACGAAGAGTATTTTCAGAATCAATAGTAGTACATTGATAAGTAGTCTGTACATCCGTGATTACAGTGCAAAATAGAAGCAGTAGCAAATGCAGCATTACTTTTCATCGAGCTGATCTGATTTTAAAATCCACTGAAAAACACTGCTCACACGTAGATCACAGATTGCATGGCATTATGCAGCGTTTGTCGTCATCGATGGTTGGTGCAGATAGAGAGATCGACCGGTTTTCGACTTGGGAGTGTTTACATCATCACACAACTCAAGACGGTCGGATGACAGCAGAGTTGGTCTGTCCATGGTCATTATACCTCTACAGCCAGTAGAGGTATGAGTGGTTCATGGTAATGAATTGGGTTTCATTACCATGAACATGTTAAAATATGTGGGGCTTCAATGTTTGGTTTTCAGGCAATACCAAGTTATTAAGGGACAAATTGGATAAACTAGAATGTAAGTTTCCTAGTTCAACATGAACAACGTCCACCCGAAAGGTAATGGTAATTACTCTAGTGTGGCACCAACATGACAGGATCATGGCACTATACTCCCAACCAGGATGACAACTGTGGTGCCACAATTCATCACTTGTTAAAAAAAATAAATAAAAAAAAAAAAAAAATAATCCATGAATAGAATTGCGAAGCGAGAGGAGCCGCTGCATCATCTTCTTCATTTTTCTCCATTCTGTATTTCCAATTACATTATTTTTTTTCATAAATATCCTCAATTTTACTGAACATAGAAATGGTGGACTCTCCCGGGTAATATATCGATCAAATAGTTCTTATTCCATGACCACCAGTTTCAACTATTTTAACTTTGTTTCTGAGAAATCATGCATGCACTGCATGGCGTACGGACCTAAATGCTAAAATACCCATGAGCCTCGGCTGCTGTTGCTATGGAGTAGAGTCAGTCAGTCAGAGGCATAAATACCCACCCCAGCAACAGCCTGGTACACAGCAGCTTCTTTCCTCAGGCTGTAAGACTCCTCGACTCATCCTCCACACCACCAACAAAAATAGGTTTTTTTTCCTTGTGTGGCAAAACAAATCAACAAATTGCATTTCATTGTCCAACCTTGTGTTGTACAATGACAAATAACCCTCAAATCTGAACGGTAGAGAATTCAAAATGCTTTGCTGGTAAACTAAACAATGCACCAAAGTTGTTGGAATCATCTAAAGTTGACCCTAAAATGAAAAAAATAATTAATTGAAGCAGCAGATGTGTGTCAGTCCTCTAATCGTGTAAGCCGTTACCGGGGCATGTAACAGCTCGGAGATGAGAGGTTTCTTGCTGGAATACACCTATGGAGCTGTCGTTAACTTCTACCTCGACCTTTTTATGTTCAAAGGCATGTATTCTAAAGGTTCTATCAAAGAACCAGACATGTTTTAACACAGCTGTTAATATTTTGCATTGGGAGAGTTTCAGGCTGATCCAAGCCATAAAAGAGCTCAAACTGTGAGTCACATAGCATTGTCTATTGGAGAAAATGAATGGAACTTTTACTTACGCTTGCAGTAGCTCCCTCCCACTTATTATTTTTGCACTGTTGATGCATTTTCTGACATTACTAAGGGTCCTTCTATCCTCATCTTTCCATCTATTTACAGACATTTACTGTGTGAAAACATGTGAACAACATAAGCTAGAACATGTGTGGTACCTCTCACATACAAATTGATGGCTTTTCTAAGTAGCCAAACTGATCCTGAAAATAACAATATATGTATGTATGCCTGCCTAGGCTTGTCATAGCGAGTAAAAAAATAAAAGCCCAGGGTCTGAAAGGGTTAATGCATCATTGCTTAGAAGAACTTCTATCTTATGCTGGGGCTCATTTTGGTCTCATCATTCACTGACTTGCAGTAAATCTCTGAATAATTCCACTTCATGTCAAACTACACACTATTCGGTGCCCCCTTGAACTATCTCAAACACAAACAAATGCACACACTTGCTTTTGCTTTCCTAAGCACGATTATCTAGGTTTCTCTATTATTCACACGTTCATATTTGTGGCTGTTTTCCAACTCTGTAGGCTGGAAAGAAAATAAAACTGCAACAAACATGAAATATAATCCTTTTCATGGAATAACAAGGTATTGTTTGTGCATCCTCATCATAAAAATGTACATGCAAATGTATTTGATTCTAACCACCTACAATTCACTAAAAACTAAGTAGGTGTGTGTGTGTGTGTGTGTGTGTGTGTGTGTGTGTGTGTGTGTGTGAGGGTAGATGGGGCACACACTTACAATTACCCAACCACAAAAACATTGAAACAAAGAAATGTAAATAACCAGAATGAGACCTCTCTGAAAAGAGATGCTGATGCTTGCTAGCTTCGGTCGGCCATTCACCTGCTTAACATTGGAATAACTTGACAGAGAGCCAGTACCTGGGCGTCGGGGAGGGAAACGTCCATGATGACCGGCTGGCCGTGAGGCTCTCCCTTCTCCAGCCTGGAGTAGACCAGCTGGTAGCCTCGGATCTGGCCGTGCTGCTTCACAGACAGCGGAGGCTTCCAGGTCACCCTGAGGGCCGTGGAGTTGAGGGCATCCGCCTCCACCTTCCTGGGAGGGGCTCCGGGCACTGCAGCACAACACAGCACACAACTTTAACTTTAGAGTCTTCATGATATGATGCACATCGCATTATTAAAGTGTTACTTTAAGTGCAAGCACACAACCCAACAATCACATGCACTTTATAAAGAAAAGGGTCATTGAAAGAAACATAAATGTACATGGACCATGAAGACTACATGTACACTACTCTCATTTCTACACTAGTGTTTCCATGTTGTTCTAGTAGAGACCTCTGTCCACAGAGAGACACAAGGGACCACATAACAATAGCTAGGAAATCTCTTCTTCTTTGCATAACAGCCAACATCTGGTAAGGAGTGGAACAGACAGACAGCAGGCCAATTATTTCATGGTTGCGACATCGTCTGACAAAATCAACATAAATCCAGGATAATGACAACACCTGTGCTGTATCATCGGCTGTATTGTAGATTCACAAATTCACAACTGAAAGTCCTTCTTAACTTTATAGCCTTACGGACCCTCGCTGGCCAGGTTTATGTCATAATTTTGTAAAAGCTTTGTTCTCCCCGTACTCACTCACACACCAAGCTGGTGTTCTGAGATGGAAACACTCCAGAAACTGCTTGGCAACCCGTTCTCACTCAACTCGTTGGCCAATGCTTATGCCCCTCTGCAACCGATACCCACTCATGAAGCACCAGGTATTATCTATAGGAGACGCACCAGGCTATCAACTTACTCCAATGTAAACCCATCCACATAATATTTAGATGCTTAGAGCCACTGGAGTAATACAAAGAGCAACAAAGGATTGACAGGTGAAACAAATACAGGATTTTCACCCAATAGACAAAGAACCCAATTGTTCTTGTCCCGCGTTGAACCAAGTCACCGCTATCTTACGTATTTGACCTCATTTTTGTTATAAACTTCCATACTTCACAAACAAACTCAGTTATTTTATGTAACAATATTTTGACCCAAACCACCATCTATTCCTAAACCTCAGCAAGTACTTTTGTTGCCTAACACTAACTAAGTACTTCTGGTACCTTTACTGAAACAAGTACTTTTGTTGCCTAACCCTAACTAAGTACTTCTGGTACCTTTACTGAAACAAGTACTTTTGTTGCCTAACCCTAACTAAGTACTTCTGGTACCTTTACCTAAACAAGTACTTTTGTTGCGTAAGTAAAACTAAAAACTAAGTCCATATTTATTATAGGTTTATTTTAAGATGCATGAAAGGAGCAGAACAGACATGTAATTGCAGGATGGCAGAGGCATGACCCACCCTACTGACCTGTGATTGGCTTCCCTTGATACTCTTACTCTAACCTACCCATTACCAATCTGACTCCTTATGCCTGAACCCAATCAACCCAACCAACGAAGGCAACGAGTACTAGCCAATCAGAGGCAGCATAGTGGGGGACATGACATCCTAGGAAAGACAAATTTGCCGTCCCTGAAAAGTCCAAAACTGTCTCTAAAGGGTAGCTAGAACATCATAGTTTGAACCGTAGGGCCACTGACCTCGGGTCAGTTTGACTAGTTGGGAGTGAGAATGTGTTGGCTTTAGAAAAGAGCAGTTTTTTTGCAGTTGTTTGCAATATGAATGTGGATATACCTTATACATTACATATCATATAACAGTTTGAACAGCAGAACATGTGCTGGATAGAAGCAAAGTTATATTAAGCCTGTTCTCTCTCATACAATCCAGAGGTTTCTCTATCCACATCTGATAAATAACATCAGAGTTTGAACTTTCTCCTGACCGGCTGAGGTAGTTATGGGCCCGGAGACGTTACAAGGTAATGTGAAGGTTGCTGGCTATCTGTGCACGTTATACACATCAAAGCTTGTCACATGGAACCCCGAGAGGATTCTGGGAGCAGGGGTTATCCTACTTCATAGAAGATCGAAATGAGCTCATGAAGATTCCTCGAGAATGCTTGGTCAGCTTCAGTGGGAAGTGCAAATGAATACAAATTTGACTTCAATAAAAATAAGGGGATGAGGTTGTGCAAATATTAATGGAATTCAAGGCAGACAAGAAGAGGAAAGGAAGCGTTAAAGGTTAAAATGCCCTGCACTAAGAGATTAAGACGTGGAGAGAAAAGTGTTAAAGCAGCTCAAGTATCACCCAGCACAGCAGGCAGAGTAAAGCTCTATAACGTGGTGTCAGCACTATGCGCCTCTGACTAATTACAATCGTTTAACCTCGTATAGTATCAGCGAGCTACCAGAATCAAGCTCCAGCTTTGGAGGAAAAAAACGTCAATAAACTTGTGTTGTGCAAAATACAAAGCCACAGCCCGTGCAGTGAGAAAGAAGAACAAAAGAACCATGTCACAGACTAAACACATCTTTGAAGTCAGCCTGGTAACCAGGAAATATCAGCAACTCATGGACGTTCAGTGCTGCTGTAGCCTCTTTGGTAGTCGGCTCATTACAGAGACAACCCAATACATTCATCCACTTCATTCATCTTCATTTTGCAACTATATCACCAGCCAAGAACCTCAATAATAAATGATTCTGCAAAAACAATTTTTCTTATGTTTTTTTATGTCTATGTCACAAAAAAACAAGATGGCGACGGCAAAATCGCCGAACTCAAAGCTTCAAAACATCAGTCCACAAACCAATGGGTGATGTCAGGATGACTACGTCCACTTCTTATATACAGTCTATAGTTACGCAGTATATTAGTCCGGGCTTTTATTGTGAAAGGTAAAAACAGGAGGTGTGGATCTGGTATCCGGGGTAGTTGAAGGATGGATGTTAGCGAGATAGCTTGGACTCGGTGGTGGATTGGAAGTTTCTCTACATCTCAAGTATAGGTGCGGACTAGCCCTGGCTTCCTCTCTGTGTCCTGCCTTCTGAGATCTACCAGCTTGTCTGACTTCTTTTGTCTTTCAGACTTTTCATCTTGTAGTCTCACTAATGGTGCACCGTGGGTGTAGAAACAATTGTATTTGTTATTACTTCCCACTGTAGTGCGCAGACGGGTGATGCTTAATGCAGACTTGCAGGGCCATGTCTGTGGATCATGTGTCTGTGGGTGCTGGGGATTCTCTGCAGCAGCTGTTAAATGTTGGGGCAGCCACTAATTGTCTTCTTAGTATCTCCCTCCCTGTGTGTGTGTGTGTGTGTGTGTGTGTGTGTGTGTGTGTGTGTGTGTGTGTGTGTGTGTGTGTGTGTGTGTGTGTGCCTGCCTGCTCTTCCCTCTGCCTACCTTAAAGAACCCCACAACCTGAACAACCTCAACGTGCTGCGGTGTCTCATTTGCATTTACGCCCATCCTCGAACACCACCCACTCCAAAGCTTGGAGGAATAATTAAATAGATACAGTATGGAAAGTAGCAGCTAGTCAAAGGCAGGATCCGAGCATATGCAAAATAGATTTGTGACGCATTTTGATGACAGCCTGGCCTCCTACAAATTACCGACGTATACAACAAAACTGTTTTGTCAATTATGTTGTCACGACCTGGCTCTAAAGCTATGACAAAAGAGAGGGAGACGCAGATTTAAGGCAAACAATAAAGGGATTTATTGTTAAATAAGGTGGGTGGCAATACACCCCAAAACAACTAGGGACGATTAGATGTGATAAGTAGATGTTGCATGGTCGGACACGAAACAATAATGCCCAGGAGCGGAGAGAGAGAGCTGGCTTTGAGAGAGGCGGAGCTTTATAGTTGGAGAGGTACCTGTTGCTTTAAAGAGACAGACACAGACAAGTCAACCAGCTAGGGAACCGTCACATATGTTTAGAAGGAAATGTATTTTTTCACACATTACGTTTGTTTTTGACATATCACAAATACATAGTCCAAGGAAGTCAGTTTAAAAAAAACAAAAAAACCCCACAGGACATTCAGCCAGGAGACCTTTGTCTGTGTCGTTGGCGTATATAAATTTGCGTCCGTAATTTAAATAACGTAGCAGACATATGTTTAACCTAACAGAGTATTATTGCTGCGTTTTTGGTTTGGTTTGTTTCCATTTACAATGTTAACCACGAATATAAAAGAGTGACCGTGAACCCGGAGAGAGGAAAGTTTCCCTTCAAAACCTAAGTGAGAATGTAGTTCAATTGTATCAGAACATAATTTAGTAGGAGACAGGATTGCAAATGAATGACAGCATTGTACAGCAAGTATTGAGGCCATTTGGTCAACAAGAACCACACAGACTCCTTAGCCCTGAATAAACACGAAACATCAGCTCATGGTCCTGTAATATACTGTAGTGATGGGAATTATGGCTCTTTGAAATAAACCACATTTTATGGCTCTGTTCATTTTATTGTTCTTTTCTTTTTTTCAGTCGTATAATAGGAGCATGAATGTAGGAGGTGGAAGTGTTAGCATGGCTGTTAGCACCATCTCAAGCTCATTTCTCAGCGCTGCTCAGCGATTCTGCTCCTCTGCTTCACCCCCCCCACCCTCTATCCCCCCCTTCTCTCCCCTCTCCCCTCTCCCTCCCTCCCCTCCCTCCCTCCCTTCCTCCCCTCCCTCCCTCCCCTCCCCCCCTCTCTGTCTTTTGCCCGTCTGCAGATCTCGGCTCACTACGATAAAAAGAACGGCTCTCAAGTACGACTCGACTCCCTTCTTTTGCACCAAAGAGACAAATTGGTGACCGTCACATCACCACAGTGAGATGTCAGAGGTCAAACAGAAATGTGCTTCAGAAGACCACTGCTCCTCGGTGCCATACTATCAAGACCGATGTTGGGAAAACAAATGCTGAGTCTCACTGATTAAAAAGAGCCGACTTAATTAGGATTTATTAAAATACATCAATAGTTCCAGAGCCGTGCCGTGAGATTCTGCAGGCGTCAGGGAGCAAAATGAGAAAGTGTTGTGATATTCAGGCACCAGACTGACACTAATGTGAGCTGGAAGGAGAGTTGGTGGGCCGAGCACAGAGAGAGACGCTACAGTCTGTGTGGAGAATGGACAGATGCCGGAGAAATCCAGGCAGCGACGAGAGCTCAAAGTCAAATGGGATGCAGAGAGATGAAAAGAGTGTGAGATTAAGATTCAGTGGGTGCGCAGAGATGAAGTGGGAGAGGCTGAAAGAGAGAGAGAGTGTGAAGATGGAGAGAGGAGGACAGCAGGTGGAGAGGATTAGTGCTTTGGAGGGAGGGAGGAAACTCCCAACACTGTTTCAATTTGTCTCTGTGGAGCTTTGTTGGAAGAAGACAAAAGTGTGCGTTCAGTTTTACTCACAAAAACACATTGTGTGTGTCTTTGAGCTCCGGCAAACGTGTCCAATGAATTTAGAATAGAACATTAGCAGAGACGACTTCTTTTAAAAGTTGCTTCCTATGTTGGCGTAACCATCACAAGGCCCGCCCACAGAAATGGCTAGGCCCCTCTCTCATACCAACGCAATTACTCCGGTTCTCACAATGTTGTACACTCAGCTTTTGGCTATTACAATTAGAGAAGAGAGAACACAAGTTTACCAGAGTGTTGTTCCCTCAATTCACTTTCATGGTCTTTTTTTTCTTATCAGTACAGATAGTTCACGTTACATCCTCTCATTAGAGTTGAACACTTTGACAGGGGGGGGAGACGGGGTCATTGCGTAGTTTGCGGGGGTCTACGCAATAATCAGGAGAAAGGGGGGGGGGTTATAAAACATTTAATTCAAGCACAATAAATACAATGCTTTTGTTGTTGTATCAATAAGTAATGGCGAATGTAAAATGTGGTTATCATTTGCTTATAATTGGATGTTAATGATTATTTCTGGCATCCACCCCCCCCTTTAGCAGCTAGGTCTGGCAGGAATGTGTATCACATCACCCATGTACGTGGCCCTCCACCCTCCACTCACTTCCACAGTGCTTGTGAGTGGGGAAAGAAACCATTTAGATTTGTCTCCATAATCCCAGTACTCTGGGCTTATCTTGTGAATCAGCACCAACCACTAGATCAGACTGCTTCAATCATTTTAACAAATCAACAAACAAAGAGCAGATAAGTCTGAACAATACACACATATACCATCCCTCTCTCTCTCTACATCTTTCTCTCATAATTACCATTCATTCACGGACAATTTAAACACAATACGAGGCAATCAAATGGATCCAGACATCTTGGACTAATATGATTAAGAGGAAAATGAAAGGAAGGACTCAAGAAGATGGAGTTCATGTGTAAGCAGTCGGAGGGCTGAGCCGGTCAGAACAGAGAGCTTTCACAGAGGAGAGGTTCCACACTATGCTGCTATACTTTCTAAGCCTCCCTGACATTGTCCAGGACTTAGCCTTTGATACTTTGATTTCCTCTAGTGGCTTCACAAAAGAGCCATTACTCTTTGCTCTCATTGGTCATGATATGGCCAATTGTGCCCCCACAAAAAAATCCTGGTGAATCCTCTTGTAAGGATCTGTTACTGTCTGTCGTGTGGCTGTGAGCATTGGGCTGTGCTGCCTTCGGCTCCTGAGTTGTCTCCAGCAGCGACAGTAATACTGGGTGTGTGCTACGAATGGCAGAACATTCCCTACGGCCTGGATCACAGTGGCCATTCGGACTTTTATCTGACTGAAGAGCATGTCATGTTGCCGCTCAGGCTGTTTTCCAGACAGCCAGTTGGCAGAAAGATTTTTGGGCATTGTGCGTTTCATCAAACCACGGGGTAGATTGAAGGTCCACCATTCTGATATATGTTTCATATCAGCCTTCTATCACGCTTGCAGAAACGCAGAATGCCACCTGGATAACGTTGTGAAACAATTGGTTTGGTTAAGGCAAACAAAAATACTTGGTTAAGGTTAGAATAAATATCCTGGTTTTGGTTAAAATAATAATGTAACAACAAAACGTAAAAACGGTGACAACGGTAGCAAACTTTCTTGCGTAATTAACGTTGTGGTCACGAGTTCAGGAGTCTCCTGGGTTAAAGTCCTGTGTTTGTTTGACCAATGCACATTCCCTCCCACCGTGGAGGACTTTCTTCCTTGATATACTTATTATGTTATATTAATGCGTAACTTTTAAGAAAGGTCACTTGCTATAATCTGTCACTTGCTTTGACCGAATGCAAAAACTTTGACATTAAGTGTAGCCTAGGTTTACAGAAACGTACAAGGCCCACATTTGTTCCTGGCGATTGGCTGTGTGCAGACACCTCAGCCTATAGGGCAGCAGCCCAGCAGGCTGAAGCCACATCATCCCGCTGGGAAGAAGACAGGTAGACGGGAAGGAAGAGGCAGGCAGGAGATCAGCGGCAGCAAGAGTCTCACAAAGCAGAATCACAAAATGTTGAGAAATTAGCCCGAGCTTGTGCTGTGACTTCAAATCACAAAATGGGCTTAAAATTGAATTCAAGAATGGTAAGGTAATTGCAAGATTTTGGCGGGTAAAACATTGTTTCAAACACAAAAGTTTGGAATTTGATGTGGTTATACAACCCAGACTGACTTTGAACAATTCTTTAAAAAAAACACAGGATTACGTTACATGAAGGTTGGATGCACTACATGATCTACCACCTCAACCTCCTTTCCCTTTACTACACTACTGCCTGCAATGGCACTGAATGTTGGTCCTGGACATAAATCGCATGCTGATTAATAGTGTCATATAAACTGAATTACTAGGGATAATTGTCGGGGTTTGAGCACCTTGTTAATGCAGTTTATTGGCATATTTTTACCGTATTCACTAATCCAAAGCACCCAGGAACCATTTCAGCAATTGAGTTACTTCATCTGCATGTCAATCACTGGAACATGAGTATTAGTTTTGGCTCCTGGGCTGCAGTCACCTGACCCACAGGTTGTTGTTTTTACACAGAACTATCTGAGAATCCTTCATTGGAATAAGAATGTGTAAAGAAGGGCGGGCATGAACACATCGTTAACCATGAAGGAAAGCCTTCAGTGTTGTTCTTTGCTCTTCTTTCAATGAAGAAATATTCTCCACTTCTGACAGAACTGATGCTTTTGCAGGATCTAACAACCGAAGCATTGAACAGTCGCCTCTCAGAGATGTCTCACATACACCTAAGCCAAACCCGTAGCTCCTCAATGGACGCTGATTGGTCTGTGCTCTAGCTTACACAAACACATTACTTGAAGCCTGACAAGATGGATTTGAAGTGTGACACTAAAATCGTGATATTGCTAAATTCGCGAGAATCCAGTGGCCGTTCAAGGTAAGGGTTGCACTGCCGTCCCCACAAGACCTTCCTACTTCAGAGGTAGAACTTTCTGCAGCACTGGATCTCTCCGACTAGTCTAACACAATGCTCAAAGCTCATACAACTTGTGTATAGCATTTATCCAGGATCTAGCAACCACCGCTTGCTGCTAATACCGATGGTCTTGAGATGGGAGTTTCTCATGATTCTGTAGACTTTAAATAAAGAAGTGTCGAGCTGCATTTCTGTCAACCATCTTGCCTTACAATTGTTACAAGTTCAGTTGGTACTGTGTTTTAGAGGTGCGTGTTTCCGAACCAAATTGATCAGAAAGGTGTCGAGGGTCTGGGAGCCTGAGGCAGTTGCCCACTTTTTTAGCCATGCCAATACTAATATAATAAATGTCTTCAAGGTATTTGACTGCTTTTTAAAGTAACACACATTCAGTGAGAGCTTGTGAGACTGAACTGCAGCAGCAGGAGCAGGAGAGGAGCAGAGTGAGTATGAGAGGGTTAGTATTTCCAGAAAGCCCCAGGCTGTTCCCTATGACGCCATCAACATACCATCCTCCTTGGTTCTGCTGCAGGCTGCGGAGCTCTCTGGGCCGGGCCCGACATCAGTGTGAGCCCTCACCCACACCAAATACTCAGTCCACTTCTGCAGGTCCTCCAGCACGTAGCTGGTGACATCAGCGGCAATCCCTGACACCTGGTGGCGCTCCACGTCCTCCCCAGTGAGCGCTTGATAGGCTAGGGAGTAGCGCACTATCTCCCCGTGGCGGCTGTCTGTGGGTGGTGCCACCCAACTCACCTTGATGCTGGTGGAGCTGAGGCTGAGCAAGCGTACCTCCTGGGGAGGGGCTGTGGGGGCTGATGGGAAGGGAGGAGGGAGGGTAATGGTCAAGCAGGGTGGATAATGGAAGACAGAGCAACTGACCCTCTGGACTGTTGAGAGATGATCTGCTTATATGTTACGGAAACAGAGAAGTCACGTTTGACTGTAAACTGGCTAGCCTTTGTCCTTAACGTTGTGTTTATATCCGAGGACTTTGCTTTATCATTCGGTTTTGGAGGAAATGTTATTCTAGCTCGTCTAATGTCCAATAGCAATGTTTGTTTTTTTCCTAATCCAGGAAGTGTGACATCCTTGTACGGCACAGAAGTCATACACTCTTAGACGTAAAGGTGTCAACTCAAACCATTTAGGGTTCTTCAACTTGTCTAGGGGAACCCTTTATGGTTCCTGGTACCCTTTCATAAGGTTGCTAACCTTATGAAGGTTTTAACATAATCCACCCATCCAAGGGTTTCATCTACAACCCAACCAGGAGGTTCAGTTGAGAACCCTTATATATTCCAAGGGTTTCAACAGAACCCTAAATGGCCGGGGCTGATGTGGTGCAGTACAACCCACAAAAATCATGGTTTTCCAACTAGTTTTTTGGGGTGTCTGGGCTGGATTGTGGGCCTTCCCTTTTAACACCCATAAACCCTTTCAACAATCCCTGAAGAAATCTTTCTTGCTTTGGATGAAAACAGTTCTCAATAGAACCTTTAGTCTTACAAAGAACCCGTGAAAAACCTGTTTTTCAGAAGCATATGGTTCTGGGTAGACCCTCAGCCCTTCAGTAAGTAAGTAAGTAAGTAACCTGCTTAGAACCCTTATTTCTAAGAGTGTATGGAGGAGATCAGGGTTGTGTGAAAAGCTCAGGATTTTGACACAAGAGTCTTTGGTTCACTAGTTCCAGGTGTTGTTTTGTTAAGATTTTTAAAAAAACAGGTTAATTTCAACTTTAGTCTTATTTTTGTTGTTTTGTCTATCAGTTTTCTTCAGTTATGATACGCCAAATGCTGAGATCTGGGAGTGCTGCAAGAGAAGTTCAACGCGGCAAGAAACGAGCAGTTAAGTGATCAGACAGGTTCTAACAAATAAACAGTTTATCCAGGTGATCTTAACCACTTTATTCGGAGGTTAAACAGAGTGAGCACGGGCCGAGTGTTGGTCATGCCCCCTCTCTCACAGACGGACTACAGTGAAGACAGTAGCCTGGAGCCAAACCCCGAGGTTTGCTTCCTACATGTCTGAGTGTTTTCAATGCTTGCGTTTCTTGACCCATCGGACTTGTTGAAGCGGTTAAACCAGTGACTAAACTTATGACAATAGGACTCAAGCAGAAATAAACCAGAATACTCTTTTAACGAGGTGTAAATATAAATGTTTCTTCATTATGTTAATCAAAAAATGTAGTTCGAGCAGTATATGTTTTCTACAAACCGTATTGATAATCAAATTAGTTTTTTTTCATTCTTAGAAGATGTGGTTGAAACTAAATAGTTAATTTAGGGCGATTTCTTGTCATGAAAAAACACATTTTATGTGAATTTATAGTTTGTGTTTTTCATCCCCTTCTACAAATCTTCCTCAGTCCAGAGGGCAGACAAAAACAAGGGCGACACTTCACACTCCCTCTACCTTCCTGTGAAACAACACGTAAACACATTACCAACACAGTGTGAAGTGTCGCCAACTGAAAAGTAAAACATGCACACTACAGATGAATGCATGTATGCACAATGATACACAAGAGCAGAATTCAATCAAATACAGCAGCAAAACCAACAGATGAGATGAGTGTGGAGCAGGTGGGAGAGATAAGACAGGGGAGCGTTATCGTGCTCGCCTGTGGTTTGGCAGCCCCAGCAGAGCCTGTGGACCCAGCGAGGTTGCTGTTTGAACAGTGTTGGAGGCTGGTTGGTTCGCCCCGCAGCACAGGCGCTTGTGACCAGTTGAAAGAGACGCACAAGAAAAGCCCTAATTCCATCACACGTACGAGAACCTTTGGTTACATCCATGCAGGGGGGTGAAGTAGATCAAAGAGACAGAGATCCACGAGTGGGCGATGCACCGCGGCCGTTAATAAACAGGGTTAGGAAAAAAACACCAAAACTTGGTGAAGAGGCGGGTAGCTGCGAGAGAAAAGGAATTAAGATTTGGACAAATAACGTATGAATCCTACCCACACGGAAAAGGTATGACGGTGTATTTGGGCCATTGTTGGAAAAAATAAATACAGAATAATTACAGAGCCGGGGTATGGGGCTATTAATTCGAGAAAAAAAGTCTAAAAGATTAACGTTGCAAGTTTTTTAGAAAAACAAACTTGGATATTCTGAGATTAAAGAGGTAAATTCACAAGAAAAAAACAAAACATTTTCAAGTAAATCATAAATTTACAAATAACCTCTGAGATTAAAGTGGCAAATTTACGAGAAATAAAAGAAATTTGAAAGATTAGAAAGTCATAAATAGACTATATAATGTTTTATAAATAATATAAAAAGGGAAATAGTAGAACGCAAAACTGTGGTGAAGCCAGGCTTTTGAATTTCATTGGTTCTAAAGTTGTGTTATTATGGTAAGTATGGCCTCTGAGTGGAGCAAAGGTCCTAAAAGATACATCCATGTGTCTGTGTCGTTATATGAAAATAAATAAATACTAATATAGTAGTAGGTAACAGGAAAGGCATTGCTAAATACAAAACATGAGCTCACCTTGTTTTTTAGTGCACATCCTCTGATGGCTTGTCAATTTTAAGAACTATAATAACTGATGTGTATATATATATATATATATATATATATATATATATATATATATATATATATATATATATATACTGTATATATACTGAAAACAATCGGAACAAAGAAGACAGAGATTGGCAGAGAGATGAAAAGATGGAGAGAGGGAGACAAGCAGAAGAGCGACAGCAGTGGTGAAGGTCCTTAGACCTGTTCGCAAGTTCCCTGACTCGTGGGTTTGGCTGAGGAGAGTGATGGGAGACTGAAAATCAAAGTGACAAAAGTCGTTTGTCTGCGGCGTGACTGCTGGCGCAGGGATTTCTCTCCTGACAGGTGAAAACAAGAGAGAAGGCTTAGATTCCTTCTGGGAGCTGTCATAAATACTGCAGGTTCAGTTCCACATCTCCCAGCATGCCAGAGAGGCACAGATCCAATGCTGGGTATGCAGTCAGGCTCTGAATGAAAGGCGTTCAATAGTATTACAGCCAGTGTGGGACAATCCTGCACATGGGCAACACTGGTTGCCATGTTGCCCATGACGAACTATCATTTGGAAGGAACATGACAGTCATGATGAAAGCCGTCTCTCTCCGAGCACCAGCGTGTTTGTGTTCTCATGGTCTTACATCATAATATGCGCAACGTATCGACTCGCCGCCTTTATTAGACTATTTGTCAAAATAAGCAATGTGTTACGCCTGGTGATTTGTTACGCAAGGGCAGCAGAAAGCAGGGAAAATATAGAAATATCAAGCAGTACTAGCGTGCCTATGAATGATGGATCCTGTGAAGCAGCGGATTTTACGCCTGACAAAAAAAAAGAAAAAAAACTCCTGACATTTTATTTTGTTGTCACCTTGGTGCTTGAACTTTGTAATTGAGTTGCATGTTCAGCAAAATCAAGCATGACTGACACGTGGAAGCAAGTCGTCACATAATTAATGCTGCGCTGGTAATTACATTTTGCGAGCTTGAAACTGCAATAACACGGCTGTGTGGTGCTCGGAGAGTTGAGCACACACAGTTCAGAACAGGAGGTTCTGCTCTGTGGTTCAGCTGGGAGTCAGTGGTACGAAGCTAATCTCCACCAGGCCCGGGCCGTAGGACCATTCATTATGCAACGCCCATCAGGAACTGTGCGTTGTTTTCAGTCTCTCTTTTTCTTTTGCTTTCTTTTCTCTTGCTTCATCGCATTTTGGTAGCTTAGCAAAAACAGTTCCGACATGCTAGAATACATCTGATTTTGTGTTATTGTGGTTCCATAAATGTAATGTATATGTATATTATATGCTATTTATAGTGCTGTTAGATTTATTTTGGTCTATGCGGGAGACTAAACAGTTTTTACCGCACTGAAAAGGTTTTTTTGATGGCTAAACGCCAACAAATATGGATTGAAGCAGATTATTTGGTTAGATATAAACACATTGTGAGTATTTGGAAATAAATACATCGACCCTTTTTCAATACATTTTGACT
The DNA here is from genome assembly GCA_016806645.1 of Ophiodon elongatus. Taxonomy (NCBI): domain Eukaryota; kingdom Metazoa; phylum Chordata; class Actinopteri; order Perciformes; family Hexagrammidae; genus Ophiodon; species Ophiodon elongatus. The sequence goes on along the minus strand of JACSYO010000711.1, from coordinate 268,916 downwards.
TTAGGACAGAGGACCGTGACAATGACAGATAAAATGATTAATTAATTATAAATTGAATGTCAATGTTATGAATGAAGTTAAGAACTATTTGGTACAGCCCGAGTCATTTCCCATGTAGCTCTAACTCCAGCAGGAAAGATGTCCGCTCTAGTGAGCAAAAATAATCTTATGTGCCTATCTAGCGACTCTTTGGTTTCTATATTATTCATTCAAATTGCAAAACATTTATTCACAAATTTGAATACAGAAAAATATTGTCCTTTTACATTTACAATTTCCTTTTACATTGCCATGGAATACCCAGCTATTTCTGGTAAGGTTTTTCTTCCATGGATGGCGCTGTTGCAGATGGTCCCCAAACCAAATGTTGCCCCGTACAACCTGCTCCGACGTCATGGATACACTTGGTTGAAAATACGGACTCAGCACGCATCGGGAAATAGTCAAAGAGAAAGCAAATTTTCATTACATGTGTTCCATTCTTTCTTTAAGGTTAGAGAGAATCTGTTGCCATCTCTAGCCTATGTGACTGAATTGAGTGAGACCTGCTGTGCATGGGGTGAAAGGTTGTACCGCGACACACTGAATACAGTCTAGAGTAGAATAGAGTCTAAACCACAACACACATTATCTAAGGTGTGTTGTGGTTTAATAATATGATACAATGTTTTCTTCTTATACAAAAGAGTGTCAGAAGAACAGACACGTTGCTAATTATATCAATACTACTAAAAGCAATTAACTTACAATTTAACTTACACATGGGAGCATCAGATGCTGCTCACAGCTGGGAAGTTAGCAGGAGAGAAAGGGGTGGGTCACACACACACACACACACACACACACACACACACACATATACACACACACACACACACACACACACACACACACACACACACACACACACACACACACAGAAAGTACGACGGTCCTACATTAAAGTGCAGCATGACCTGCTGTCAGCCACCTAATTGGATTCCGCATGGTGTCCATGTGGCACTGATGATGCAGGATGACATCACCAATGACTCACTTGTCAGTCGATATGACTTCATGTTTGCTCCTCTTGCTTCATTTAAACATAAAACGTACCAGAACTAAAAGGCAACAATGAATGGTCTATTTTCTTTTGGTCCGGACCAAACCAGCTGGACCAGAGTGACATTAGAAGGCTGGAGTACTTACTGGATTGGGCAGTCCGGGCCTCAATGGGCTGAGTAAAGACTCCTAAACCCATCTCAGATTTTGCAGCCAGGGAAAACATGTAGAGTGTGTCTGGCTTCAGACCATCAACTGCATAGGAGCCTGCTGGGTCGAAAGTGGCATGATGCTGTGGAGAAATGGACACCATGAGATCATGAAGACCACGGTCCATACACACACAACTGACCTCCGTTAACTACCGGATACACTATTACGATCCCTGAGCTTCCCTGAGATCAATCTAATCAATCAATCTAATTGAGGCTACGTTTGTGGGAAATAAAGGTCAAAACTATAGCAAATGGAAACACAACCAAGAAATGTTTTGAACACATTTTAGGGGTAAAATCCCATCAACCTACCTCATTGGAAGATAAATATTTTTAAGGTGGTATTTACCTTGTTTGTGGGATTATTCTCCTCCCAGTAGAGCAGTTCAAAGCCAATTATTGGTTCTTGGACAGGCCAAAGCCATGACAGCATGATGCGTGAGTCCAGCTCGGCCTCAGCCTCAAAACCAGAAGGCTGAGCTGGAACTGGAGGCAGAAACAAAGACATGGACAGACTAAAAGACAGGAACAGACAGAGAGACGGTGAAGGGGTGTATTCAGAGGAGGAAACACAAAGTAAGGGAGTCAGGAGGTGAAGTTGGAGGCCGGGCAATGCTGCAGTCAATACTCATCAGTATTCAGAGCAGCAACAAAACTGAGCAAGTAGAAAGGACGTCATCACCTTCAAATCCTCTGAGGTGATTTTAGATCCAAAAAGTGTCTCATGTCCATGAGTGCCAGGAATTTACTGAGGTGTGTTATGCTAATATGGCGGGCCACGGCTTCTCCAAATACCAGCATTTCAGCTAGACCGGTGTTTGCTGGCTGTTTGACGCTTGGTCTTGGCTTTAACACTCGCTACCATCTTTGTCAGTTTCTGGAGCCTGAAAATCCTGATTATGGCAAAGTACAGTGGAGCGGAGGTGAGACAAGAAAGCAGCAGCCATGACAGCTGATCGGATAATGGCTTCTGTTACTGTTGTGTGTGCGACTTGTTTAACTGCCCCAAAGTGGCTGGAAATGCAGTTATTGCCGGTTTAAAGTCACTACACACCCACTGTGCACTGATACAGTTGTTTTGACTTTGGCCTGATTCAAGGCGGTATGGGTGTGTGCAGACTGTGTTTGATTGACATCTCCCCACTCTCCTTTTACTTTTGTTCCACCTGTGAGAAAACTTACACTGTGACCATATTTATTGCAACGTGATCTCATCCCCACTAGTCACATCTTGTTGCTTGGGCAGCATTTTGCGTAGTTTCTTTGTTTGCTAGTGGTTACCGTTGTGAAGCGGTCGCGGTTTGGTTTAGGAGTTTACTTGGTTAGAGTTAAAGAATAACATCATGGTTTGGCTTAACATAAGTACGCTTGTGACATAACTTAAGCAGCGGAAGTACCGAAACGTCATGTGACATAAAGTTGCCGGAGTTGCCCCCATGTTTGAAAGAAATGCAGAAAAGTGCCCTCTTGGATGAATATATGGCAGATACAATATGATGAAGTGCCCTCTAAGGTGCCCTTCCAGTGGAGAAAACGTGATGAAGTGCCCTCTAAGGTGACCTTCCAGCAGAGAAAACATGATGACGTGCTCTCTAAGGTGACCTTCCAGTGGAGAAAACATGATGAAGTGCCCTCTAATGTGCCCTTCAAGTGGAGAAAACATGATGAAGTGCCCTATAAGGTGACCTTCCAGCAGAGAAAACATGATGAAGTGCCCTCTAAAGTGACCTTCCAGCAGAGAAAACATGATGAAGTGCCCTCTAAGGTGACCTTCCAGCAGAGAAAATATGATGACGTGCCCTCTAAGGTGACCTTCCAGTGGAGAAAACATGATTAAGTGCCCTTTAATGTGCCCTTCAAGTGGAGAAAACATGATGAAGTGCCCTCTAAGGTGACCTTCCAGTTGAGAAAACATGATGAAGTGCCCTCTAAGGTGACCATCAAGTGGAGAAAACATGATGAAGTGCCCTATAAGGTGACCTTCCAGTGGAGAAAACATGATGAAGTGCCCTCTAAGGTGACCATCAAGTGGAGAAAACATGATGAAGTGCCCTATAAGGTGACCTTCCAGCAGAGAAAACATAATGAAGTGCCCTCTAAGGTGACCTTCCAGTGGAGAGAACATGAAGTGCCCTCTAAGGTGCCCTTCAAGTGGAGAAAACATGATGAAGTGCCCTCTAATGTGACCTTCCAGCAGAGAAAACATGATGACGTGCTCTCTAAGGTGACCTTCCAGTGGAGAAAACATGATGAAGTGCCCTATAATGTGACCTTCCAGCAGAGAAAACATGATGAAGTGCCCTCTAAGGTGACCTTCAAGTGGAGAAAACATGATGAAGTGCCCTCTAAGGTGACCTTCAAGTGGAGAAAACATGATGAAGTGCCCTCTAAGGTGACCTTCCAGTGGAGAAAACATGATGAAGTGCCCTATAATGTGACCTTCCAGTGGAGAAAACATGATGAAGTGCCCTCTAAGGCGACCTTCCAGTGGAGAGAACATGATGAAGTGCCCTCTAAGGTGACCTTCAAGTGGAGAAAACATGATGAAGTGCCCTCTAAGGTGACCTTCAAGTGGAGAAAACATGATGAAGTGCCCTCTAAGGTGACCTTCCAGTGGAGAAAACATGATGAAGTGCCCTCTAAGGTGACCTTCCAGTGGAGAGAACATGAAGTGCCCTCTAAGGTGACCTTCCAGTGGAGAAAACATGATGATAACAGCTTTTAACAACATCTTAACATTATTAAATCAAGGGTACCAATCAAGTAGTTCATGCACAAGTTATGAAATTTGAGGGCACAAATTACTTAAACATGCCAAAAAATTATGAAAACATTTGTTCTGTAAAGTCCTGAGAGGTAACCATTAATGTAAGTGAAAGGTTTGATAAGAAGGATCAGTATCCATTTACACATCTAGCTGGCACGGGGCAACCTGTATCTAACTGTAATAACATGTCAGATGTAGTGGATTTTAGAATCAGTACCATGAGAAGAATAAGTGTGACCGCAGCATCCCTTCATTAATGATCAGTGAGGAAGGGGCTCTATTCTGTTGCAGCAATTTTATTTTTTAAACAAATGCTTGAACAGATTGTACTGCATGTGTTGCTTTGGAGGCTCCTATAAAAGCAGCAAAAATAATAAACCAGTGATTCTTCTCCCGAGCTTAGTCAAACAGCCCATTGCTCCAGATTATGCGATAAAGTAGACGGCCACATAATAGATGGCACGACTCGGGAAAATTGTACATTAATCGCAGCGATGTGCTCATAAACACAACGGATAGAAACACCCCATCCTCCTCAGTGTGATACTAGTTACTAGACTTTGTAATATGCATTTAAGTCAAAATGATTTATGTCAGCCTGGAAGGGTGCTGAACTCTATTCCAAAAATAAATAAAGTGGGTCAGCTGAATTTGGGTGGCTTTATCTTCCATTGCAGCCCTGCTGTTTGTGTCATGTTTCTTCCAGCCAAGCAGAGCGGCGGACAACATCCAAACACGCTCTCTGTGAATGAAATACTAGTATTTTTCCTCTCTGTGCCGGCAGCTTTGTCCTTGAGACCTTCATATTACACACACTCTCACGCATGCTGTATGCTCCCGAGTATCCTTGTACATAAATTACACTGGGCTCATCTCAGCTGGTGGATGTCCGACGGACTAACGTTTCACATTATAGCTCTGTTTTTCTGCAGTTTCAAAAGTGATGGGAGTTAAACACAGTGTGACTACATTTACCCCAGACATTGAATGCTCCCAATAACTTCTTAGGTGTTTCCACGACGCGGACACACAGGTATAGCTTGATGCAAACAGGCAGGCGTCCATCTCCACGACGCAGCGCTCTAATTGCACCGTACTCAGTCACACTGGAGTCTTTTGGAGCGGCTACATGCAGCAGCGGAGATGAATGTTGGTTATGGTGTTCTGCTGGTTTTGTTGCTGTTGGTCTCCATGTTTCCACCACAGGTGCAACAACCACGTATATTAAGTCTAAACTACACTACTTGTGATAGCATGTCATCCATCTACAGAGAAATACCTATGCAGGTAAGATCAATCGAACTGAGACTGGAATGTAACTGACAAATAAAATCCCAAAGAGGAAGCAAACTACTGTAATACTTCATCTTTACACTATTAACCCTCTAGCCTGTCTTGACAATTACCGTATAACTTATATTATATAGTATTATATATGGAAATTACTTCCATCAGCTTTATGTTATCTACTTATTGTATGATAAACGGATGTGACCTTGACCATTTTTACAGTATCTACTTATCCTACGATCATTTTTACGTTATTAACTTATGGTACGATATATAGACATGACCTCTATATCATTTCTATCATCGACTGATTGTACAACGTATGGACATGGTCTCTATATTTTTTACGTATTTTTAACAACTTATTGTTTGTCTACATATATATAGACATGACCTTGATATATTTTACGTTATCGACTTATTGTAATATGTATGGACGAGACCTCGATCATTTTTACGTGACAACTTATTGTGTGATATATGTCAATGACCGTGATCATTTTTACGTTAACAATTTATTGTACAATATATGTACAAGACCTCGATATTTTTTTTTTTTTTTATCAATTCCAATATCTGAATATTCTTATAAATTTGAAGTTCATCGCTATTTAAAAAGGGTGTTCTTGCATTATTACGCTTTTCTACTATCATTACATCATTGGCCTGAAATGTTCTTAAAAAGACAATGTTTATCGCAAATATTTCTGGGACAATAAATCGTCCAAAAAAAGTAGTATTACTGACAGGCCTATCTATTGTGATGTCATGAGAGGGAGTGTCATCAATTGGAGATACATTCCCTTCCCAGTAGTTGCAGCAGAGACTACAACCCATCATGGCATCTGGTTAATGAACTACAATTCCCATAGTCAGCAGGGCAGCCGGGGCCAAGGCTGCTGCCCAGCTGAAAGAGATCTGTCTGATTACCCTGGGAGAGCTGGTGTGAGGGAGAACAAAGGACAGGAGCAGGTCCACACAGAAGAAGATACTTATGTTTGTTTTGGTGCAGCGACCTTTATGGTTGGAATTAAGTTTACCTTTTGCTAAAAGAATCTGAATACAGAATTTTGAGTTAGAAACCACTGCTTGTCGTCTTGATTTGTGCCCCACGTCACGATCCCGACCTCTCAAGACATCACACTATCTAGCCATCAACAGTAATTTATTTTAATTTCTTGAAGCTGTGAGTAGCCCCTTCATTTCCTTTGTGCATTGCACGTTGAGCAATAGTGTATTGAAACAGCACAGTCAGTGTATTTAGTGTGCATACAGAGTTTGTAATGTAATTTCTTGTGTCACTTTTCTAGTGTGAAAACATTAAAAAGTCCAATCTTGCTCACAATGATTGTACACCTATTTTCTCAGAGGTTGGTGAAAACCAAACCAGAGCTAAATGGACAATGTTACACAAATATGTCTCCAGATTATTGCTAATAACCATGAGGTGGAAATATGCAATGTTTGAAATATTTGCAGCTTATTCCAAAGCATTCAAGTGTCAAAAAAGAATCAATCAAAAGAGCATTTTAAGTAAGGGAGTATTTTCACACTGTGGAGAAGCTACTTTAACTGAAGTAAATGAATAATTCTTCCATCATCCTCTTACTGGCAATACTTCTGTTGCTACAAAACGATCCAGCAAAATAGGGACCCAGCGGCATAACGCTTGAAATGCAATGTGACGAGTTTTCCCGACATAGTGAGTGTGTTCTCACCTCCCTGCTGGGTCTTGATCTGCAGAACATCAGAGGGAGGCCCGTCTCCCACGGAGGTGAAGCCCAGCACCCTCAGGCTGTATGTGATATCCGCAGTGAGGCCCGAGATGGTGGTGAGCTGGCTGTCGTCTGTGTTGTGTTTCTGCCAGGCGCTGAGCGGGGCGTCGTGATCCGAGCTGTAGTAGACCCGGTATCCCCTGATTTGGCCGTTGGGCTCCTCCGGAGGCTCCCACTGGACCAGCATGGTGCTGGAGCTCAGCATCCGGGCCTGGATGTGGAGGGGAGGCGACGAGGGCGCCTGCTCGCTCGTGCGGGTGTCCACGACGCCGCTGGGAGGCCCCCGGCCGACGTTGTTGACGGCTATGACGCGGAACTCGTATTCCGAGAAGGGGCTGAGGCCACCGATGCTGTACCGGGTCGTGGCCACTCCGTCTATTTCCTGGAAGCCGTTGTCAGACAGTTTGGCGTGGTACTGGATCACGTAGTAGGACACCGGCTCTGGGTTGCCAGAGTCCCAGGTCAGGGTGACGCTGGTGGCCGTGGTTTCCGTCACAATGAGGGAGGTGGGCGGCTTGGGCAGGGCTGTTGGAGAGCAAAGAAACAAGTCACCTTACTGACGCTGCGAGTACACGGAGCCGGTTCATTGTCATTCAGGAGCCGCTCTCTGCCCTCTCCTGATTGGCCGAGGCCAGCATGCTGAGCACAGCATCATGTTGCCAAGCATGTGGTTGCATGTAATCCCATGTAAACCCTTCTGCAGTCTAGCTAAGCGGAGCTGGGGATCATCAGAGGTGCACATATACATTATGCAGCCGCACAGCAGAGCCTACTGTCCGTAATATTTACAAGATAGAACAAAACTTATTATCCATTTCATATGGAGCCCGCCAGGTGTCTTGGAGCAAAAAAGAAAAAAAGAATAATTCATGCACATAAACGAATAAATTGTGGATATGGATTTCTTAATTTGTGCTCTTGAATTACGTAATTTGTTCGCACAAATGAACAGGACATAAAACGATCGTTGACGGATGATTAAGGGCTGTCACGGACAAAGTTGTTTAACAGGCAACATCTGAATATGTCTTTATCCATGTATCTGTGCTCAAACTCAAAACAAAAGTCTATCAAGTCCTTTGTGCTCCTTCAGATCAGATCATTCATGACAGCTATCACTCTTAGTTGTCCACTGGTGTAGGCCACACACTGCCAGCAACTGGTAGGAACTAAAGCTGGCCAGCAATGCTGAGGCAACCGCAACTTATTAGAACAACTGTATTAAAGAGTGTCAGAGGGAAAGGTTTAAATGGCATTAGTATGATGACCTAATGGTTATTATTTCAGTATCTGCACAGCAGTAACAGAGCTGGAGGTGCTCCTCTTTAAAGGACCACAGCACACACAACAACCTGGACCTTCAGCTGCGTCTGATACAGGAACTCGACATTAACCGTTAACATTAATATATTTTTTCTTTTTTTTAAACAGTGACAGTTGTCACTCACTTGAAATGCAGTTTGGTTTTAATCCATTTTGACAGACATACTTAGATATATTTTGGATTGTTCCTGTTTATTATTTTGAGAAAAGGAATTAAGTGATTTGGTTGCAATTATCATTTAGTCTTTTCTGCATGACGCCACCGTAGACAACCCAGTCTCCAGAAAGCCTTGTATCACGTGTGCACAAACGCACAATGCCACAACAGAGTAACACTTTTGTTTGATGGAATTCCACAGCAGCACACGAGTACAACAAAGAGTCATGTCAGACTGACCACACTGCTGCTGAGTTTCTATTGTTCATGGGGTAGTTCACCCCAAAAATAAAAAAAAACATATTTATTTCCTCACCTGTAGTGCCATTCATCAATCTAGATAGTTTTGGTGTGAGCTGTCTAGTTCAGGGGATGTCTGCCTTCTCTCCAATATAATGGACGATATGGCGCTTGGCTTGTGGTGCTCAAAGCACCAAAAACACACTCAGAATACTCAACAGCACGTCTCTGTCCAGAAGTCACTCCAGACGCCGTTCTGTGGGCACAACTCTGGCTTCCTGTTAAAGGGGAGTTTTCTCCTGCGTCGTCACCCATCGATGGAAAGATGGCTCTCTGAATTAAAGAGTGCGGTCGAGACTTGCTCGACATGAAAAGTGTCAAAAGTTCCAATTTGTCAATAAAAAGTGTAATAAATTTAAAATGTAATATGGATTATTGCATTGTCATGATTGGAAGAAAACTGCAGATTTGTTGATGGAGGTCAACGGAGTTTAGATTAGTTTGTCACACATACTGTTCCCATGGTTAAGAACTACTTTTCAACTTGATTAAACATTTCATTTTAGGACCGGCAGCCCTGGATCCATCCAGCTAGATGCAAGTTAAGAAAAGAAACCTGGATCTGAAAATGTCACAACCTTTCATATCACCAATTAAAGCATTTATTAATGATAGCAAATATAAGCACTTATCTTATTTCTCCCCAAGCAAATCATGCAGTTCTACACCTTCTACCCAGACACACCCACCCTCACAGCGGCAGCGTGCGTCTGACCTTTGACGGTGATCTGGGCCGTGGTCTCGATCATGCCCAGGGAGGATATGGCCACGCAGGTGTAGTTGGCCGACTGCCGGATGTTGGTGAGCTCCAGGACGTTGCGGCCAATGGGCATCTCCTCCTCCCGGGTGAGCTCCACCTCGCCACTCATCCACTTGACGTAAGGCATGGGAGCGCCGACCGCCACGCAGGTCAGGTTGACGCTGCCGCCGGGCATCACCTCGTGATTGGTGGGCGGGATGGAGAAACGGGGGGGCACGCGGCGAACTGCAGGGTGTAAAGAGAGGGAGCGTGAGAGGAGGGGGTGGTTGTGGGGCGGGGTGGGGGGGTTTGGGGGGGGGGGCGGGACCACTGGGCTGACGTCATGTTTGACTGGCCTGGCTTGTACTGTGCACCAGTGTTCATGAAATGTGGAAAAGCCTGAACCACAAAAGTTTTGCTGTCCCATCATGCTCTCACAAACAGCCAATTGATAGGTAGTTTTTGTTCTCCTGCTCAATACATACTCTTCATTAAACTGGTTTCACTTTGGATTTTGCCCCTTGGCTGACATGGAGATTGTCATAAATGTTAGTTTAAGTAGACTTTTAACATCTGAAGTCTGCATTGAGATACATATGAAAAGACAATTAGAACCTTACCTTCAAGCAGTCCAGTGGTTTTAGTCCTCTAAAGTCAATTTGTTAAGATCATGTCGAATTTTTCATTACTATTGCTTACAGCGCAGACATGTCTGCTTTTACAGCCACATTACCACACAGAGAAGAGTGTACTGTAAGGGGCCGGGGAGCGACTGCAGTTGGTGACATTGACTGGATCTCAGTGGACATGTTTCACGTGTAGAAGCTGTGAAGCTTCAGTCGGGGGTCAGCTGACCCTATGACTTTGTGAGGCAGAGAGTTGGAGAGGACGTTTTGTGGTTGCTCCTGTTGTGTGGGGGGAAAAGGTCGCTGTTAAGCGGGCACTAAGCGGGATGTTAGAGAGAGTAGAGTAAAGCAGAGAGGTGTTTCTTGTTGTGGCGTTGGCTACGGCCCACAGTGGCCTGCGTGCTGCCCGCTAATAAAGTGCTAGCGAATCCAGCTAGCAACCAGTTATAGATTTACATACAGCGGAGGGCAAATTTGCACAAGATATTTTATTCTACATGCGTAGCACCGGATTTATCAAACCTGGGTTTACACTGGGTTACTACCAGTCTGGTACCAGGTCTTCCAGTTGGTTTTGGGTTATAGTTCAGGGTCAGTCTTTCCCACCACGACACCACAGGGATACACACGTATCGGACATGAAAACTCTTCACGCAGCAGCTACTGCCGTCACCTTCTGCGGGCATTCGAGTGCAACACCATCAATGCCTTCAGGGAGAAACGGACATGAAATTCACATCTTAATCTTGTCTCATCCCTCCAACTATTTATGGATGACACTTTCTAAAAAAAACTCAAAAGGTGCGATATACAGGATTGTGAGCATTAATATACGTCTATGTAGAGATATAGTGTAGTACTGTCTGCCTGATCAGAGAATGAAGTGTGTGTGTGTGTGTGTGTGTGTGTGTGTGTGTGTGTGTGTTGTTATCTGTGTGTAGGGCTTTGTTGACATAGCTGCATGTTAGTTTGTGTGAGCGAGCCCCTATTGTTAGCTCACGGCCTCCGCCCTGCCCCGCGCCGCTCTTCCCCACTCCTCCCCCGAGCTGCTCTGTCCCGCTCTTCCCGGCGCCGCTCCGCTCTTCCCCGCCCACTCTGCGCCGCTCCGCCTCGCGCTGCTCTGTCCCGCGCCGCTCTCCCCCAGGGTGCTCTGCCCCACGCCGCCCCACTCAGCGCCGCCCGTTCTGCGCCGCTCCGCCCCGCGCCGCTCCGCCCCGCGCCGCTCCGCCCCGTGCCGCTCCCCCCCGTGCCGCTCCTCCCCCGTGCTGCTCCCCCCCGTGCCGCTCTTCCCCGTGCCGCTCCGCCCCGTGCCGCTCCGCCCCGTGCCGCTCCTCCCCCGTGCCGCTCCCCCCCGTGCCGCTCTTCCCCGTGCCGCTCCGCCCCGTGCCGCTCTTCCCCGTGCCGCTCCCCCCCGTGCCGCTCCGCCCCGCTCTCAGACGCCGGTTACACCCGATACCGCCTTCTGTCTGCGTGGAAGTGTAGCACCCACTCTCCGGTTAGGTCTGACAGCACTGTTGCTGTAGTTCTCACTGTTGAGTGCGTGCAGCGGGCACCTAGTTTAAAAAATGTAGAGGTTTACGGCAAAGCACCGTGACTTGCGGTACATTCGCACTCAACCAAACTCTGGTCTGACGCCAAGTTGAGAGGCAATAGAAATGCTCCCGATCTCGTACAGAGCACCTTTAACACTCGTCATGGCTGAACTGCAGTCTCAAAAGCATCTCGGTCTCACCAGTAAAAGGCCTCTCGCAGGAACTCTTTACTCAGTCTGGGACCAACAGATCCGCTTGGATCCCCCTCTCAGAGCCACATGACGCTGATATGGCCTTAATTGGTATTATTCCGGCTCTTCTCTACTACACGTCACAGTGAAATTAGTGTTCGCCGTGTTCACGTGGAAATGGAGTAAATTGAGAGCCTGTGCCTGAGGCGTGTAGCAGGACTGCTGGAGAGAAGACTGAAGGAGTCTCACCCCGATTGTTAGCCCTCTTCTCATCTGTTAGCGCTCTGATCTCATTACGCTGCGTATGAATTGGCGTTAAACATGCAGATGCGGCTGTGTGGCATAAATGGAGTCCTCGCTCTCTGGACTTAGCCAAGCACAGGGTCACGGAAATCTGACTTACAAAGTGGGATTTAAGCTGCGGGCTGGAAACCGGGCGCGAGGAGCTTACACTGTGGATCAGAGGCTTTTCTCAGGGTTTGGACTTGGTTTAACTACAGAGGGGGAAGAGCGGCCTCTCACTAAAAAACTAAAATTGGAAAGTTGGGAACTGGAAAGTAGTAGTACGTTGGCTGAACAATGACTGACAACATTCAGCGAGCTTTGGAGTACATGCGTGGGCTGAATGTTACTGTGGCGGAGGAGAGAGCAGGTTTGTTTTGGGCACTGCTCGTACAAGAGCAGCATTGTCTGCTGGCATGGGGAGCAGCGGGCTCTGAAATGCAGATGGCTGGCATTAAGACGGAGTCCTGTGGAGGCTGAAGCGCTGGAGAACATGATGTAGAAGAGGAGGATGAGGCGAGGAGGGAGAGGGCTTTGGAAAGGCTGGAACAAGATGGAGGAGGAGGAGGATTTAAGGGCAAACTGCAGGGTCATTTAGGAGGGTGCTCAGGGAAAATCTTAAAAAAAATAAAATGTTTACTGTGGCTTTGATGCCAGAGGACATCTGTTTAATTAAGGTGCAATAAAGTCAACTTACATTTTTGCAACTCGACAGCTAAGACGTTATCTTTCAGGGTCAATACCATAATTGATCAATACCAATGATCAGTGTTACTTCACGCTGAGAAGTAGTTAGCATATTAGTACATTAATAAAAGTCACATATTACTTTGAAAATGTTCTATTTATTATGTCATTAATTCCGTTACAAGATGCATTTTTGTTTAACCGATTTGACACGTGACATTAAATGAGCAGTGAGTAGGATTTAGTGGCATGTAGTGGTGAGGTTGCAGATAGCATCCAACTGAATACCCCTCTGCTCACTCTACGGTGAACTACGGTGGCTTGCAGGTGACGTAAACACCTGAACGATTCTCTCTAGATCCAGGGTTTGGTTTGTCCGTTCTGGTCTCCTGTCGAAACATGGCGGTGCAACATGGAGGACTCTGTGAATAGGACCTGCTCCCTATGTAGATATGAAGGACTCATGCTAAGCTCACGGATACTCAACTCTAACCCTAACCCTAGTTTCAGGTCATTATTATACACTAATGAAAACATAGTTATGAATATTATATTCCATTTCTGCCAATAAATCCTAAATCCTACACAGTGGTCTTATAAGTGATAAAAATGTAGAAATGTTATTTTAAAATGGGATCTTTCATGTCAAACTTGTATTGCATGGCAGCATATGGGACTAGAATCTGTTGGTGGTAATAGATTTTCAGCAGGTGGACAGCAAAAGCCAGGCCTCGACATTTCATATCCCCATTCGTCTTCCAACACACACAGGTGGCCTGTCTCTAATGTGGCCAAGTGTTTCCCAGCCATCTTTGCCTCTCAGCTGAATCCTTTCACAGCCAGAGTGACTTTGACAGCTATAAATAAGAGTTTCATTTTGATGTCAATGTACCGGATGAAGGGCACGAAAAGAAACCCTTAAAATTTGGATGCCAAAAGAAGGTAGTGACAGAGCTCCGTGTGTGTTGGTAAATGGAAACAGTAGAGCCAGTAATATGTCAGAGATCTTACAGATATACATCATACCATTGTAAATTACCTGTTGATATCCTTACCACAGCAAAGTGGGGGAAGGTAGGGAACTAAGACAGGATGCGTTAGCCTCAGCTGGCCAGCAGTTACATCAGCACTGTTTCCCAATGTACTGAATCTGAGTGTTGGATTGGAACTACTGAATCTTCAGCAAACATTTCAGTTTTACATGACGAGTGCAATACCAAGTGGTTTTTAGCCTCTCTGTACTATTCAGTATGCTCGATTTATCCCAAATATATTCTAAATATGATATTAAGAATGACTATTGTTGGGCAATATTCCACAAGTCTTAATTAGCATAAATCCAACCCTCTGTGGTCAAATGTAATAAATGGCATGTGTCCAACTAATGCTATTTTCAAAGTTCTGTCTGTTATTTCTCACTTGAACAAGGAATAAACTTGAATTCTGTACAATCTGTTCATGCTTATTTGATCTTGGGCTGAGAGTGAACCCCGGTTCAGGAGCAATACACCTCCCAGGGTCATAACGGTGTTTAAACTAGAAGTCAGTCAACCTGTCATGTTGCAGTTTATATCCATGCCTGTCCAAATGCCATCTTTGTGAAATTGTCTTAATTAGCATATGAGTTTCTTGAGTAATGGCCATGAATGTGTTTTGTGAGGTCACAGTGATCTTTGACCACCAAAATCTAATTGGTTTACCTTTAACTCCAGGTGGATGTTTGCGCCCAAATTGGAAGAAATTCCCTTAGGGTCTTCCAGAGATTCACGAGAATGGACCAGAGGTATGTACCCGAGTACGTATGTACGGATGGACTGCCCAAATACATAATGCCCATGAACCCCTCCACCACAATCAGGTAGTGATTCTCAGAGAGGTGTGAAAATCTGATGTTTCAAACACATCTTGAACTTATCCATCGCCTGCTGGCCAGGTCTCAGCAGCCACAGGTTATTAAAAAGGTAGCTCATACATTTTGTTTTACCCCTATAGCCTCATTATCCAGCTCCTCCTTGGGTATCCCAAGGCAATGAGACTAATGCTGATTAATAAATGTAGTGCAATTTCATAAATAGATATTGATTTGCACTTGCCAGGTGAATATGAGGCCTTCCAATTGATTTGAGTCACATAACACTGAGATGCTTGCTTGTTGATGATTAGTATTACATCCTGATGCTGGATGGTATCAGTGTGCTGGCCAGCACTGAGGGAACCGTCATGTTCTTATATTAGTCAATTAGAAAACCATGAAGTTACCCGAGGACATGGAAGACGGTCACAATGTCATGACAATAGTTCATTGAGTCAGCAGTTAAAAGTGATGTTATTATTGCTTCTGTTGGCCTGGACAATGACCTGATGGGTGGATGACACAGGGTGAGACTGAATGTGTCACTCAGTCGCCACAATGACATTTAGGTGGTAACAGATGCACATCAGGAGCAGCTGAGAGTTAGAATGCAGACAAACGTGAATCTTTTACTGGCATGCCAGAGAAAGGAGGCGGGAGAAGGAAGGAGAAGGAGGGGGACGGTAGAGGGGACAAGGGAAGATTTGGGAAGCCAAGTCTGAATAGAGAAAAAGCTGCAGTTGTAAGAGAAGCTACGACTGCTGGGGAAGCAAACATCCATGTGCATTGCTGAGGACGTCATGCAGCAGCGCAGGTGGAGAGGCAGCGGCATGCTTACTGCAGGATTCATAGACATCCAATTGATAAATGTTGTGAATGGCAAGTTAAAGCAGCTTTTGTCCTCAACTGGACTAATGACATCTCAGCTTCAAGTCTAATGTTCATTGTATCATTTTCCTTTATTTCCATAGTAACAAGTCAGAATTCACCACTTGGTACCGTGAGTTGAGATTCTACAGTCTGTGTGGATGTAATACACATATATATTCTGGAAGGTTTTTTCCCCCAGATAAAATACAATTCACAGCATCATTTTCCATTCAGTGTACTTAATACACAAGTCTGTGCCTGTTTTTGATCAACCTCAACCTAACCAATTAATTGTTTTGTTGCGTAACTGAACCTAAAAACTAAGTAAACCTACGTTGGACATTTATTTTGAAAAGACACTTTGTGCACCTAATGAGCAGAAATGTAAGTTTCTTGTGAACATGGAAGTTTGATGTTGAAATTGAGATGAGCATATATTAACAAGCCCCTCCGACACGTCCAAAACTGATACTAAAGGCGTACGTAGAGGGTCATAGTTTGAAGCGTGGGGACACTGGTCAATCAATGGTATATTATAAAAGTTGGGATGTGTTAGATGCTACTCTATTGACATGTCAGAGAGGCATCTCAGAAATACTTTTCACACCAAACTTGAAGGAGAATTTGTTTTTGTAGTAACAATCTGGAATTTCTGACGTTCTATGATGTTTTGAATGTAATATAATTTGTTTACAGATTTTCTTTTGTTCAAGTTTTAAAAAACATGTTTGCACTAAATCCCCCGTTACCTCTTTCAATTACTTATTTCGAAGAGACACTCTTGAATGTATTCAAAGTCAGTGGAAGGAGACAAGAGAAGCACGATGATGCAACTTCCCTCTTGGCAGTGTAAGCTGCTCGGAGGAGGAGATAACTCACAGTTCAACTTGGTCAATTTGAATGAAATATTCACCGTACCTAAATAATCCACACTGTTTCATCAAAACCTAAACTATTAATCAGAATGACTAGTTCGCCATCATGTAACCATTATCATATCGCCTGATCCATTGTGCTTTTCAATTTCAGCCCTGATGTTTCATAAAAAGTGATCAGTATCATGTCGGGGAAAAAAAGACAAAATTTTAAATTTGACCTTGAAGAGCGAGATGCTGGTGGCACAGAAAAGCATGAGGTGCAGTTAGATAAGAAACTCGACTTGGAAAGCAGAAGTGGAAATAAATCTGTGCTGATGTACAGATTGTGCTTCTGTGCAAAACATCCAGTTGCTGCATGCTGTCCAAAGCATCAATCAGCATGGACATGACAATGTGATGATAAATGCACCATCCAATTCCAGCACTAAGCCAATGGAGTCTTAGATTCAAAGCACCTTAGTGCACCGTGAGTTCCAGGGACCCAGGAACAGGCTCATTGTGTGAAAGCAGAGGTGGCCCTGCACTGAGCGATACATCATTTTAATCATGCTCCTTTCCTTTTCCCATTATCAGGTAAAAGAGACGCAGGAAGTAGAAAATGCAATACACTATACTGTAGCTCAGTGGAGACAAAAGTAACTTCTTATTCTGAGAAGTTGTATGCCTTTCTTGTGAATGATGCTCTCTATGCTGAAGTTGACAGGAGAATGAATGAGCCTTTAGTCTGCCAGCACTGTAGCTTTTGGATGAAAATAAAACCTTCAAGTTTAACTACAGAAAAAACTGACTGTAGTTTACACTTACTTACTTTAGAATGTGTGAAATGAAAATGAGTTACGGTAAGTTAAGTCAAACTGAGTTATGATTTGCTATGTAAAGTTCAGCTAACAGGTTTAGTTCAACAAGTAATGTTTTGTTCTTTGAGGGTGTCCAGAAAGTGCCCACTAACCCATTCAGGTTATGATTTAGACAGGAGACTTTGAGTCTAACTATCTCAGGACTGCACACAGCTTTGAATTTTACGAGTGGCTTTTGATTCATTAGACTCAGATAGTAGAAAGGGTACACCCTGGTACACAAAAGTCATCTCTAGGATGCTCTCTTAAAAATAAAAGGTGCTAAAAAGAACCATATTAGGTTCTGCGACTTGTCCTCATAGGAGAACCCTTTTAGGTTCCAGGTCGAACCTTTTATTAAAGTTTGACCAGGAAACCTTTCAGGTTGTTTTTTTTAACTCAAACCCAACATAAAGGGTTATACCTAGACCATCAGTGAAAGGTTCCACCCAGTTTTTTAGACAACTTTTCTATGGTGTAATGGTTCAACCCAGCACACTCTCTGAAGGTTCTATCAGAAACCTTTCCCCCCCTCTAAGGGTGCTAAGAAGAACCCACCCAGGGGGTTCTACATGGAATCCTGTTATATTACAAGAGTATCATGTAGAAACCACCCAGGTGATTCTATCGAGAACCCTTTTGTATTCCAAAGGTTTCATGAAGAACCTACCCAAGGGGTTCAAGCAAGAACCATTTTATAGTCTAAGGGTTTCATCTCGAACCCACAGAGGGGATTCTACCGAGAACCCTTTTATATTCCATGTGCTGCAGAGTAACCTCGAACAATTATGGTTTATACTCAGTTTTGTTTCCTCCAAAAGGGTTCTTTGGATGAAAAGTGTTCTTGGTGGAAACCTTAGGGTCTCTCTGAACCCCTGAGAAACCCTTTCTTCAAAAAAGGGTTATTTAGAAGCAAATAGTAGTGGGTACAACCTCACCCCCTCAGGAAGAACCTGTTTGGAATCCTTATTTATAAGAGTGTAGTTGAGGTTTTTGGTTTAAAGGTGATTTTATATTTGGTCACACTTCTGCAACTACATTTTTCTACATTCTTACTGTGTTCGAAATAATCATACTGTGTTCCATTTTCTTTGCGTTTGTATTTTTGGGGAATTTTGGCCTGTATTTGACAGATAACAGTGTATAAATGGGCGAGGGAGATGGGGGCTAGAGAGGGGGGGAGACATGCAACAAAGGTCCCAAAGCCGAAACTAAACCCAGGATGTTGGGGTTATGTGGCATGCACTGTAACCACTTGGCTACCAGGTGCTCCCTAGAATCCTCTTTTAATAAATTGGGCCTTAATTGGATTTGACATGATTACATTTGTTTTTTCAGCTGTGAATTCACAAAGTTACACGAAATACATTTTATTTTGAAAGTATGCATTTTTTTCCCCAAACTATATAAAAACCATTCATTCTCCTTCACAGTCTCCTCTGCCATTTACTTTCATTGTTTCTCTAGCTTTCATGTCTGCCACTATGCAGCTCCCAAAATCAAAGCCAATTTATCCGGTGTTACAATAAATCTCAAATGGCTTGTTGCAGGTAACAACCAAGCACTTCCTTTACTGAAAGAGTAGTGTTAGTGAAATTTAAAATGACATATAAGATCCCTTGCGCTCATGCAGCATTTCTCTATGCATTCTCTGACCTCAGACATAAAGCCACAAAGAAACAAGAAAAAAAAAAAGATGCATCACAAGTCTGCAAACCCATATATCAAACACAAACTAGGGCAGCGAGGGCTGAAAATCTCTCAGTAGTATAATTCCTGAGCTCCGCGATGCTCTCCTATTAATGAACCGGCGGTAAGAGTCTTGGAAAAAGGCTGTAAACATGTTTCAGGCTATTTCGTTCTCTTGAAGTCTAGAATTCCAGGAGACAGAGATAAGAGGAGAGCATGGTAAAAGCAGTTTGAGCTCAGAGGCTGCCGCTGAGCGTAATGATGGTCAGACAGCAGATGAGAGCCGGGACGAGCCATGCCTTTGAATTAGCCGAGACAATGAAAACATAATCAGCATGCTGGAGAGGACATCATGGGACTGACATATTGTGAAGTGAGCACAAACTTTGAACTCAGAGTATGTTGTGGGCATGAATTATGTAAATATTGTTTTCCTTCATCAAGAAAGGTGTGAGTTGTGTGGAAACAGCACATACACGGGCCCTAACTGGCTGGTGAACACATCCGTCCTGCTCGTTGTAAGGACGACTCAGATGATGCGATCACCGGTTGTAATTATTTCATCTTTCATCTTTGCATCAGTTCGGCATGGCTAGTGAGTGACTAACAAGTTATGTGTCTAACGACTTACGTAACTAGTGAGTGACTAACAACTTACGTAACTAGTGAGATGGCTTCAAGTACAACACATTGTTGCCCTAATGTCAAATACCGCCACTTGGTCAGTTCTCCTAATTATGACTCTCTACGTCACCTCTAGTGTTGGTTTTGAACTAACGACTTATGTGTCTAACGACTTACGTGACTAGTGAGTGACTAACAACGTATGTGTTTAACGACTTACGTCACTAGTGAGTGACTAACTTATGTGTCTAACGACTTACGTAACTAGAGAGTGTCTAACGACTTATGTGTCTAACGACTTACGTAACTAGTGAGTGACTAACAACTTACGTAACTAGTGAGATGGCTTCAAGTACAACACATTGTTGCCCTAATGTCAAATACCGCCACTTGGTCAGTTCTCCTAACTATGACTCTCTACGTCACCTCTAGTGTTGGTTTTGAACTAACGACTTATGTGTCTAACGACTTACGTGACTAACAACTTGTGTGACTAGTGAGTAACTAATTACTTACGTGACTAACAACTTGTGTGACTAGTGAGTAACTAATTACTTACGTGACTAACGACTGTGACTAGTGAGTAACTAATTACTTACGTGACTAACGACTGTGACTAGTGAGTAACTAATTACTTACGTGACTAACGACTGTGACTAGTGAGTAACTAATTACTTACGTGACTAACGACTGTGACTAGTGAGTAATTAATTACTTACGTGACTAACGACTGTGACTAGTGAGTAACTAATTACTTACGTGACTAACGACTGTGACTAGTGAGTAACTAATTACTTACGTGACTAACGACTGTGACTAGTGAGTAATTAATTACTTACGTGACTAACGAGACTACTAAATGACGAACGACTGAAAGGACTAACAATTCACATGACTAGTGACTTATGTGTCTAACGACTTATGTAACTAGTGAGTGACTAACGACTTGTGTCTAACGACTTACGTAACTAGTGAGTGACTAACAACGTATGTGTCTAACGACTTATGTAACTAGTGAGTGACTAACGACTTGTGTCTAACGACTTACGTAACTAGTGAGTGACTAACAACTTATGTGTCTGACGACTTACGTCACTAGTGAGTGACTAACAACTTAGGTGTCTAACGACTTACGTAACTAGTGAGTGACTAACGACTTGTGTCTAACGACTTACGTAACTAGTGAGTGACTAACAACGTATGTGTCTAATGACTTATGTGACTAACGACTTACGTCACTAGTGGGTGACTAACGACTTACGTCACTAGTGGGTGACTAACGACTTACGTCACTAGTGGGTGACTAACGACTTATGTAACTAGTGAGTGACTAACGACTTATGTAACTAGTGAGTGACTAACGACTTATGTGTCTAACGACTTACGTCACTAGTGAGTGACTAACGACTTATGTGTCTAACGACTTACGTCACTATCGACTCATGGGACTAACAGCTTATGTAACCGGTGGTGATGAGAAAACATGAGCCACACTCAACTGTTATCATTTTTTAAATATAATGGTTACAGTGTCTCCAAAGTTAGGTTTGGCTTTTTTTCCAGGTAAAAAAAAATGTGTTTAGATTTGGAATATGTGATAAATTTGTCAAAGTAATGCAAATTATGCACCAATGTTTTCAGGGATGCAAGGAATCAGTAGCTAGAAGTTTTTGTTGCTGCCAAAATGGGTTTGGCTACTTCCATGTACTGATCTTCTGCACTTGAATCCAAATGAAAATATATTGAAGAGAGGATAACAGGTGTAGTCACCATAACGCTGTTGTCCCAATTGCAAACTAAAGTTCGGAATCGGTGTAGAAAATGAAGAGGAAATGACTTCTCTCACCTCGCAACGTTTGCAGAGTAGAAAAGAAGAAATGTCACCTCACACAGTACCTACTTTCTACAATTCAATCTCAGTGTCACATCCTTCATGTAATTCTTTCTTGGTGAGGAAATGTCATCTTTTGTGCAAAAAGCACATCACTGGCATTAAAGACGTGCCCATTTCACAAAATTTCAGGGGAATAAGCTGCATTGAGCAATATGGGATGTGGTGCAAGGCAGCATTTATTGTGGTGGGTGGGGGACGGGGGTTAGTTGGGGCAGCAGGGGGTTGCACTGAGGGGGTTGGGGTCCTGAGAGAGGGGCCGGGACGGGCCTGAGGCGCCCAGCGAGACGCTGGCGCAGCACGGCTCCAGTCTGCCAGGCCTCGGCTTTAAGGAGGGTAAAGAGTGAAGAAAACCAACCTTCCCGTTGATCTGAGTGGTGACATTTTGGATTGTGATATTTGGATGGCGGAGTGCAATGATGATGGAGGGGTTTAAGATAAAGTGAAAAAAAAAAAAAAATAAACAACAAGAGGGGCAAAATAAGGAGTAGGAGGAAGAAGACAAGGAGAAACAGAGAGAGTAAAACAGGCAAATATCTGCTTATCCATTAACGAGTGAGAAAATCACAGTAGAGACGACGGCCTGTGCAGTGAGGTGACACACACACACACATTTATATACTCATATATCACAATGCAGTGCACACAAATCGAAAGGATACACTCTCACATGAGCACAAAGAGACACATCACCAGTGCGAATCTTAATGCGACTGTACAACACAGCACTAGTCCTGTTTCCAGTCGACACACACACACATATATATGGACGCACAGAAGCACAGAAACACACACACACACACACACACACACACACACACACACACACACACACACACACACACACACACACACACAGAAACACACACACACACACACACACACACACACACACACACACACACACACCCCTCCCTGTCCTTAGCTCTGCTGTAGCTATGGAGCCCTTCGGAGCCGGTGAAATTAAGGCGGCGTTAAGGGGGCCGAGGCTCGCCGACAACCAGACTTCATTAGGCACGCCGGAGCAGACGGCGTGCTGAGGCCCACATTTATTCTGCCCATTGACTCTGAGCGAGCTCAGCCACCAGGCCCTGAAATCAATGAGCGCATAAAGATGGTTTCCCCTGATCGGATTAGTCAAACACTCACCTTGGAAATTTATGCTCCTTTTGCCATGTGCCCAGGCCTAACTGAGAACAGATTCATTTTTCTGTGGAGGGACGAGCTAATACTAAATATTAAATTATTATTAATATTAAAGGCTGTCCTGTTGGTCCACTTACCCACCGCCTGATGACAACACGGGCTTTTAAGTAATAAGGGTTGAGTTTCCCTCCAGTGTTCAAGGATTCTGACTTCTGGGGTTGAACATGTATTTTCACTGCTGTGTAATGAGTCAGATCGACTGATTTAATGCCAAAAAAAACCTTACCACCCAGCCTATCTGATAATTAAGAGACATGTTTCCATGGTAACGGTGGGAAATACCTGCTGACCAGTGGCACAGAATGAGCAAAACATGGCTCATTAGTTGTGGTACAACGTTGTGTGTCAAATAATGGGAAAGGTAGGAGTTGGTAGATACAGCAGTAAACTGTTGGAAATATACAGCAGTGAGGAAACGAGTCACAAACTATACCGAGCCTGACTGATGAGTCAGCAGAAGTACTCAGCCCTGCCACATTAAATGGGTACTTCACCCACAAAATGACCATCTGTATATCAGTTACTCCCCACCTGTTACCTTGAATTCTTGAAGAAAGCTTTTCTCAAATTCCTCCACTGTGAACGGAGAATCCAAAACCGGAGGAAAGTCTTGATGGATTAATTAAAGTAAATGGGGCAAAACAATGTCAACACATCCGTTTACGTTCTAAAACTGTAAATCGTGAGAAGAGCGACTTTGTGTGTAAATGAACACTACATCCCCTTACATTATCTTGAAGAGCCAAAGCAGCTATTTCAAAGACATATACATTTTTATACATTTAGTTTTATTAATGTTTTGTGAAAGACATATACACATGTTAAATACTTTATAAATGAGACCAAAAATTATTATTTTACAATGTCCGCTCGCCTTTCATATTAGATTCAATGTAATGAGTAGGCGACAGTTATCAGCACAATAAGAACATTCAGGCTGCCTCATGTGGCCCAAAAGTGGACTGCAGATATAAATATTAAAGAATAAATTCTGCTAATTTATTTGGCAATCCAGAAAGAATCTCCTGCGACCCCTTTGGGTCTCGACCCATTTTTTAGGAATGACTGAACACTTCTGCATAAACGCACTACTCGTCCATGTGAGTGCAGACAAGTCAAGACGAGTCCAACGTGCTTTCAACACCGAGGTTTTAGTAAAGATGTGTTTGGGAAGAAGTGAGCATTGGACTGGATGAGTGAGAGTTGGTTTATACCGCACCAGTTGTGTCAGAGTCCGTAATGTTGATGCTTTGATATAGTCTCGGCCTCCATTTACTTCAATTCATCAAGAATGTTTTTCAGCTTTTGGATTCTGCGTTCACCGTGGAGGCATGAGAGAACAACAATGTTTCCTTCAGGAATTCAAGGTAACACCGGGGTGAGACCCACTTCATTTAGTGACCTGACCTTTTTTACTATTTATACTGGATCCCCCATCTTTTACAGCTGTGAGACGCAGACGCAATTCAGTCATAGTCTCTCTTTATTTACTTACCGCTTAGTTTTGAAGGTATTTTAATGTAATTTTCTCAATTTTCAGATACATATAGAGTAGCTCATAATGTAAATAAATTTGATCTTGGAGCCTATCATCAATCAAATTAGTGTGTTGAAGTGCTATCATTGAGCACTGAAGCCAACAATCCAGTGTGTATTCAACACCACAATTCTTTGGTCTTGACGGCTAAGTGGACCAAGAGACGTCTTTCTGTTCAGAGTGAAGTCTTGTGTACAAACAACAACATCCACAGGCACATCCTCTCACAAACAACAGGGCAAACTTAAACAGCTTTCTCACATGTCCAATAGAAGAGGCACACCAAGCAAAGCACATTGAACAATGACAGAGAGCTGCCATCATGTGTAGACAGAAGGATAAGCATTGTAGAGATGAACAGAAACATATACAGTGTGTGTGTATATGACTGACACATGAGTGGAGGAGGGATTGTGGACTGGGACACCAAATACAGAGAAGGAGAAGAAATGAAAAGCTAAAGAAAAATCCAAAAAGAAAAAGAGAAATATAGATAAAAAGACACTTTTGGAGAGGTAAGCTACCATCACACCTGGAGTGGTTAAAGGTTAAAGAAACACAGACAGGAACCTTGAAAAGAGAAGCAGAAATAACAAATCATATACTTCACCATGTGACTTGGTTGGCTACGGCTCTGTTTGCTTTAGTGGGGGACGCTTCTTGCAAAAAAATTATGACTTATTTCTCACAAATGTAAAACTCCTACAAATGTAGAAGCAGCGAACAAAATAGTTACAAAACTGTCTTCAATCTGCTTTTTTTAAGTTCTCAAAGACAATGTCTGAAAAGTGAAGTCAATGAAGAAGTGCCTGAAACTTTCTTCACTCTTGTTGCAAAAAGAAGTCTGATTGTAGAAAAAGGACCCTATTTTTCACTTGTTCTCACCTTCTCACCTCAGTAAACATTGTAAACATGAGTTTCTGGTCTCAATCTCTAGTTTCAAGTCTTCTTCAATACAGCATGATGTTCATTTAGTAAATTATGGTCCATTTAGAGTCAAACAGACCATAAAGCAAGGGATGCTTTAGGGCGACAACGGTAAAAAACCAAGATGGTCATGGACAAAAACAAAGATGGCTACGGAAAAAAAACACCATGGCGACAGACAAAAACCTATTTGCTCGAGAAAAAACGAAACAAATGTCTAATTAAAAAAAAGTCAGGTCTATAATTACTCGTTGACAGCAGTAGCATGCCGACTTGTTGGCAGGACCAGCAATAAACCCACAAACTGACGCCAGCATGAAGATATACACTCAATACAACTAACTGCTGAAGCAATGAATTAGTTTCTGTTTGGAATTTGGAATTCATGTCTGCATTTCTGATTTAGTCCCTCACTTCCCTTCGTGTCGTTGCTCTTTGGAGGTATTTCTTCATTACAGCGATCATCGTACATATGACAGCAGAGCATTGTATTAAGATAGACTTGAAACTAGAATTACCGCTTCGTGGTTTTATACCTCCAACCACCAGTCATGTTGCAGTTTGCATCCATGCATGTCAAACATGTCACTATTAGACATTTGTGTGAAATTGGCATATTTAGCATATGAATTCTTGAGTTCAGTTCATTCTCGAGTCCAAGTGGACGTTTGTGCCAATTTTGAGGAGGCATTAAATGTCCAAACCTCAAATATCCTCAAATATGCTTCTTTAACGGTCGATTGTTAAGTATATTGTTTTATAGGCTTTGGGGCTAAGATGAAGGGGTCATAATGACATTTGTGACACTCAGTCAAAATAGGCCAATCGTCTTGATTTATCATTGCAAATAGTGTAATATATATCATATTATATATGTAAAACACCTCCAGCAAAACCACATACAAATGAGGTAGTAAGTGTATTTGACATGCAGAAGCTTTGACGTTTTCTTTTAAGGGAAACTGCATTAAAGAGCATTGTGAATGGAAAGCAAACGAACAAGAGACTGAAGCGGGGCTGAATCCCGCCTGTGCTTTGAACATGTCCTTTGAAAACCTGATAGTGGTCGAGGCCAAATGACTCGTTTGTTGACGAGGCCTTCTCATCAGAAGCCCCGGGGACCCAGTCGACTGGAGCCCGTTTCCAGGGGGAATTTCCTGCCCGTGTTCTCTGACACGGGACGTACAAGGGCGAGCGGCGTCGGCTTCTCTCTGTGGCAAGACTCCACATGTAAACCTCCAACGTCCCCGAAACAAAGAGGCAGAGCCGCAGCCAACCTCTCTTTCACCCCGGATGAGTCAAAAACATGGTGAGGTTTGCCAGGTCAAGCAAACTAACAGGGCACCGTAGAAAAATACACAAATCATCACCCAGGAGACAAAGATGATACAGAAGGAGAGAGAGAGAGAGGAAATGAGAGCAGAGACCGGACGGGCAGCAACAGGTTGGACTTTCACTGCGGTTGAATCCAGAGCTCCTATTAGCAGTCAGGAGGCAGAGCGTCGGTGTAGAAGAGGGGACGAGAGGACCTTACTGTTGGAAGCGGCGACCTGAACGGCGGCGGCGGGGAGGAGGGGGGGGGGGGGGGTCAAGAGGGATCTTACCTCGAACATAAAGGTTAGCCGGAGCAGAGTAGCGAGTCCCGGCGCTGTTGACTGCCACGCACTCGTACTTGCCCTGGTCCGACTCCTCGCTGTTCTCAATCTGAAGAGCTCCTGGGGAGGGAGGCCAGAATGTCAGAGTTCAGGTCTGCACCCTGCACCACACACACACACACACACACACACACACACACACACACACACACACACACACACACACACACACACACACACACACACAGGTGGAGTAGTTCTAATATGAATCAGACACACATATTAGTCCTTAAATATCCATATCTTTAACATGTTTGTATTCAATACCTACAAGCAAAACATTCAGCATTAATGTTCTTCTTTTTGTTTATTATTTGGGAGGCCTAAGTTAAATTTAACAATTTATGGCACCAACCTATTATAATCAGGTTTGGGTGGTAGATGGGGTCATACAAACACAGGACTTTATTTATTTACACTAGCTACGTTGTTACGATACGATGTCACATTAGTATTTTAACACAAACCACAGGACATTGTGCCGATATGAAACGTGTTTTTGGTTCAGAAATGTCGACATTCACCGTATCTCGTGGTTTGTAGAAACTTACAATGGCAACATGTTTTTCTAGGGACTGGGTTGCTACTACTTGCTGTAATGTCACATTAACAATGAAGATAGCATGACAGCAATAGGCTGCAGCTCAGAGCGAGGTGAAGCTCCACCGACTGCAGAAGCTTAAAGGATGAGGTTGGTACCCTCGCACAGGGTGGGATGTCCCTCGGTTACAATAATCACAGGCACTGTAGTTTTTTCCCCCTAAAAGTCACTAGCACACAAATTGTGTATTCATCTACAGCTGTCTCACAGAGCCTCTAGCATGGCTGTACAATGTTGGGCTTGTTGGACATCTTTTAGCTTTTTTGGATTAAACTTAATATGTGTGAGTCATCTTTTGGCTGGAGGCTGAGAGCCACAAAGCAGGCAGGGAAAGTATTGAGACACACACTAACTCATTGTTGGTTTGGGTTCTTTTCATGGAAGCTGTTCACACTAAACACCAACTTGATCTCTTAATGCATGATGGGAAATGACTGATAAGTGCTCATTTGATCAGATGTTTCAAATGAACCATTACATTTTCAGTAGTTGCGGGCTGGTCGCTGACCGGAGGCCCTGCTGGAGTCTGAAGATGTTTCTGGTGAAAATATTTCGTCTGATGTTGCGGGAATTGGACCCAATGACAAGCATTAAGAATAAATATGTAGACATAGCCAATCTTCCCTCTGATGGTCTTGTTTGCTTACGTAGGTAATTTATAAGAATCGGTATTAAATTGAGACTGTATCATAACCAGTTAAAAGTTCCTTGTAGCAACTTTAAAGACACTGTATTGCTTAAATCCCAAATTAGCAGAAATATTTTACCTTTCACCTGATTGGTGAAAGACATCTTTCTCCTCTGACCCTCCAATGAGCACTGCTCTAAAAGCACTCTTCATGTACGCTAACAATCTGGTTGACAGCTTTCATTTCAGGGGAAATGAAAGATAAAACTTACCTGGCTGCATAATTTAAATCCATTCATTTCATAACAACTCCAGAGCATTCATACAAACATTTCATATTCAGTTACCAGTGGAGAGGTTAGGTTTGAGATAGAGAACATGAATGCGTTCTTAGCGACTATGCAATATTACATGTCGGCAGTGAATGTGACATACATCATGCAGTTTTGCAGTGGACAATAAGACGTGGAAAATAATAAAAAGGTTAACAATGTACATATTTCAGAATACAATCCTGAAATGCAACATGGGATGGGTTTGTAACACAATGTTATGAACTAGTATTCAGAAAATCAGCGGTTGAAGTTAATGTGTGTGTGGAAACATCGCTGGTGAGTCTGGAGCAGACAGTGAGCCCAGAGATGGAGGAGGAGCAACCTTCATCTGGGATGCATGTCCTCAAACCACACACACACACACACACACACACACACACACACACACACACACACACACACACACACACACACACACACACACACACACACACACACACACACACACACACTTTAGGCAAGCCTTTCTCCTACACATCACAAAACATCCCGTCCCATTGAGAGTCAGTCACCGGAGACCGAGTGTGAAGCAGTATATCTTAGCAGAGATATCGTGTGACGCTTGTTTATCTCATTGAACATTCTTGTGTTTGAGGAGAAAATGCTTTGTTCTCTCCTGAGATTTGCTAAAGCGGATGACGTCTGCTCTGACCTCTTGGCGTGACAAAGGTTAATCAGTGCTGCCGGAGAAGCTGTGTGTGACTTCTTGTAGATGAAGCCCTGAACGAAAATGTTCGAAGCTGACAAAACTTCCTCCGCACGTCAGCCGTTGAGCCTTCGATAATGGAGCGTGTGCTGCCTCTCTCTGCAGCTGCCGAAGGACAGCGTGCAGACAG
Source organism: Ophiodon elongatus (assembly GCA_016806645.1). Taxonomy (NCBI): domain Eukaryota; kingdom Metazoa; phylum Chordata; class Actinopteri; order Perciformes; family Hexagrammidae; genus Ophiodon; species Ophiodon elongatus. The sequence goes on along the minus strand of JACSYO010000711.1, from coordinate 239,626 downwards.
GGAGGTCAAACCTTTACACCTCCACCACGGGCACGTTGCAGACTACTAATTCATGGAGAACTGGACTCACTTCCACGACCCGGCTCACTGGAATGACTGAGGCAGTAACATGTACAGCAGGAGCTGAGCATTCATGTGTGTGGGGCTGTATGGGTATGGGTTGGTTTCAGGTGTTTTCACACCGGACATGTTTGGTGCAGTTCGCCCGTTTGCTTCTGTTTGTTACGGTTGATTGGGAGCTGTTGAATCAAACCCTGGTCCAGACCAAACATCTAAGCTGTGGTCTGGGTCCACTTCAGATCGGTGCGTTTCCTGTCCGGTGAAAGCAAAGCAGATCATAAATGGGACTGTGCGGCTGAAATTCTTGGGATGAATTCCCTCTCCAAATGTAAAAGATGTGATCCCTGAAAAACATAATTTCCTCAGACGTAAATAAAACGCTGAGCTGCCATTCAGTCCATCTGCTAATCATGGAGACTTCCAACAAAGCGATTTGTAAGGGCAACTTATGTATTTGGTAACCATGGTAACGCATGTTGGACTCATCCCCTGATTTGGAGTTAAAATAGATAATGTGTTGTGCTTCTGTTTACTATATATATTTAAGCTGTGCCTCAATATTATGTATATTGTAGTTTCCTCCATCAGTCCATTTTGTGCTGAAGGTGCTGGATGAGTCACCAAAGCTGACCAATAAATGTCTTTTCATTTGTAAGTCACTGCGAACATGTCATGAAAACTTGTATTTTTCCATTTATTGGATAGATTTGGTGACCTGTATCGTCACCTGTTCACAGACCACAACGTTTATTCTGGTGATGGCAAATGAAGTCACATTAAACGGGACTTTCTTTATCCTCTCTGCTATCTTTGAGGAGATAACAGGTCTTCTTGTAGCTAGGGTTGCTAATGTTCCCCAAAATACGTTTTTTCTTATATATGTTGAAATTCTCTTTACATCCCAAAAGCCATAAATAAATCAAATAAATAAATACGCTATCTTCATTCGGCCTGAATGAAATGATTGGATTGATGCCTGCACTCATTGCTCGTCACAGGAGACTTCCACAAGCTGCTAGCTTGACAGCTGTGAGTACAACAGCCATGTTGGTTGTTAATGTTCATTCTGGTAATGTTGGGGGCCTTTCTCACTAGATTTAGCAACTTTTAGAGCTACTTTAATTGGAAAAGAGTGGCAACACAGGGCGCAAGGTGAGCTCTCTCTTTCTCAGTGTGGGTTTGTGGTGTTAGTAGGACTTTATTAATGTGACAAATTCAACCACGTCACATTATTCTGCTCCACCATGTCGAGGTGAACCAGAGTGGCTAGCATTGACAGACTGAACAAACTGCACCAAACATTTAACAGTAGCCGTGAACACAACCAAAATGAGTACCTATTACGTTTAGCTAGTTTCTGTATCCTGATGAAATCATTTTCCAACAAGTGACTTTTTGTTCCACTTCATGGTAAATGGTGTTTGTTAGCTGGTGCTAAACCTTTGTTAGCCCGCTGCTGCCTGCAAATGAGCAGGAACAACCCGTACTCACTCCGAGCCCGTCAAATACCGCCGCTTGCTCACTGCTCGCCTGTGACCGACGCACCAAGGCCCCCTTTAGAGCCTTCATGAGATGCACAGAGCTTTCACCCAACTCCATAGTAAACCCATCCATCATTATTTGACGCACAGAGCGAATGAAGTAAAATATAAAGTGCGCTATAGTCCAGTAAGGGTGGATGATTGGGTCCAACAGACAGGACTTTCACCCAGGAGGCAGCTGTGCGTGTCCCGCGTGAAACTAAAAGCCAACGTTGACTCATTTTCTCACGTGAGTTGTTAGTATTGTGAGTCCCGGGAGTCGCTAGTCACCTGGGTCTTCAGTCAGTCAAGTTACTGTCATCCACAATCTTAATCTAACTAAAGGGATTAGTTTCCCAAACCTAACTTCCTCTTAAGACCGACGTTTATTTTGAAAAGATGCTATCCATAAAACAAGCGTATGTTGACACCTCGTCCCTCAAACGTCCAAAACTGACACTAACGTGGTACCGAGGACATCGTAGTTGGAAGCTCAGGAGCACAGACCAAGCGGTGGCATTTGACGGGTTAGGAGTGAGAACGTGGCGGCAGGAACATCAGCTGGTAAGCTGTCCAAGTAAACTATCGTCAGTGGTTCTAGAAGAGAACATACCGACTAGCAAGTATGTACTTGTCTACTGTTTCCATCTCTCCCAAGACCACACGCACTCCGGAACAATGTGGTGACGGCAGAGAGAGTGGTGCTGGAAATGGGACACACTAAAGGTGACAGGAGGAGGAGGAGGAGGAGGAGGAGGAGGAGGAGGAGGAGGAGGACAAAGGCGATGGAGGGGAGGGGGCAGTGAAGAGGAGGAGGAGGAGGATGAGAAGACGTTGTTTTGTACCCAGCATTCTTACCTCTGATTGGTGTACCACCTGGTGAGGTAATTTGAATGCAAATAAGATTAGAGATAACCATTAGCATTAAGAGAAGAGAAAAAAAGTGAAACAGAGAAAGACAAGAATGGCAGGAGAGCAAAGAGAGGAAAAACAGCCGTGATAAGAGCTGCTATTCTCACCATTTAATAAAATAAATAAAAACTTTCAGTGTTAGCTGAAAATGAGAAAAACACTTCATCATTTTCAATTAAAATCAATGTAATAAATGACTACTGTGCAAAATGTATTCTTGGTGAAAATCCTTTTCTCCTGTACAAATGAGTGTTATTTTCCCCCACAAGCACAAAATTGTTTCAATAATGTATGCATCCATACCTCAGCTACGACTGCCAGTCTGTCATTTGTGCACCTGGTTATTTACTTTCACATGGTGCTTATTTGCTTGATACACCTGGCTATTTGCTCCACAGAGCTGGCATCCTGTTGTCATCAGAGAGCTCCCGATTCCACACACCTGCTCCCCCCCCCTGACCCCTCATTCACCGACAACACTCCGGTCTTGGTTCTCTCTCCTGCTTCCTGCCGTAACAGGGCAGATACGAACACAAGCTGGCTGCTCTCCCTCTGATGCAATTCAAAGAAACCTGCACTCGTGTCCTGGAATACACTGCGTCGTCGCTGGATAATAATATCAAGCTCCAAAATTAGCGTTCTATTGATGTATTTTTATCACCGTTGTCATATCATTCGGGACATTTAATCCTGTGCCGGCATTTTCCCCCATGCACCATTTAGGGCTGAACGATTCGAGGAGAATATCTAATTGCAACCAATATTCCAATTTTGATAGCTGTTATTTTCTATGAATCAAGCTTACAGCACTTTCAAACAAGTTATGCGTGTACCCATTGTAATCAGATAAAATGATGCGGCTGCTTCTTGTTGGGGTCCTCCAGGAGTTCAAACCAGACATCAAGAGTGATGCTGTGCTTGATTTCAAAATTCTGTAAAAACTGCCAGATTTTTCTGCAGACACATTTACTGATCAAGCTTGAAATTAAGCTGTGCGTGACAGTTTAGTGGAAGATTCCGACATTTCCTCCACCAGCTGCCTGCTTATACTGCACTACCCAGTCGTGACTTGGTCTGAAGTGGAGTGGTGGAGTGGGTTGAGCTATTTCGCTGTCCCCTTAGATTCCGGCTTACATGGGTATGAATCTCTCCTGGTTAAATCATCTGCACAAAAGATGAACAGATTAAAAAGCCCAAGCCACAAGCTTGTGTCCATGAACAGTTGGGAGAAGAAGTTAACTACAACTCCCAAGGAGTTTGTTGAGAACCTTGACAAGCCAATTTGCAGCTTAAATCAATTGAATTTTGAAATGTGGATCCATGTTGGATAAATTGAGCGACTGAAGCGCTGTGTTTCCTTCTCAACTGCACAGACAAAGTGGTTTGACCCTAACCCTGACTGGCTTCTTCTCCATGGCAACGGCTGCCAAGCCTCATGGGTATCGTAATATTTGGGTATCATTTCATTTCTTCAAACAAATTTGAAATGATCAACACTTCCACAACCAAGTTGTTGATGCTTTATCGGAAGCAAGACCCAACACTACTTTCCTCCTAATAGTGAAGGCACTGGCATTCAGAGGGCATATTAAGCAGACAACGGCGTACAGTTCTTTTTTTTTGTTTGACTATCCCACAGAATTAATTTTAATTAGCTACAGTTGAATACATTTCCTGGCAGCAGTTGTCATTATAGCTGAGGGAAAGTCTGGGTCACCAACTAAACCTTGCACCTGCTTCAGCTTATTAAGACACTGTTAATAACAGGTTATATAATTAAAATTGCAGCACTTATGAGTCTCAAATCGCAATTTTAAAAATGACTAATCGTTCAGCCCTAGTAGTATTCATTGTGGTAACACAGTAGTAACATTTCCTCCTATAATCTTGTGTATCCCAGGTGTAGGTGATCTTGAGAAACTGGCACCATTTGGGCATATAAGGGCATATGCAGCAAACGGCAGAGAGAGGGATGGTTAACATGCAGATGCCGGTGATCTGGATGATAAACCAAGCCGCTCTCCAGTGTCAGATAGGTGGTGAGAGATAGCAGAAGGGGTGGTGGGGACCCTAGAAGCTGTGTGGCCCCTGGGGTCTGATGAAGGGGGACATCAGCAGCTTTCAGAGGGCTGGGCTGGGCAAGACTGAGACCTGCCATGACTTCCCTCCTCGGCCTTCTCACAGCCAGAAGAATCCCGCGCCTCTACAGCAAAAACCAGGGTGTCATGACAGGTTTGTGGGGTTTCATTGTGAAAAATAATAGGACTTTATTATATTTTCACAATGTCTCGATTTGGAGGGATTTTTGTCCGTTGTAGCGTCCATCCAAAACAGAGTCAAGTAATGGATTGACAGCCCTCATATTTCAGTTGAGAACTTAGCAGCTTAGATGATTTTGCCCTTTCCAAGCAGAACGAATGAAATCGAAACAACATCCCATCACTTGGATGGTGGAGCTCCTCTTGTCCACATGGCGAAGCTTTGTTGGGCTAGAAACTGAACCCCAAACTGCTACTGATGTCTGGCGAGCACCATGCATGGTAGCCAGTGTGTAGTCCACTTACCATGGAAACGTGATTGGCTGTTAGAGGGGACCTCCGCTGACTTCATACACCACTATCAGTTTTCTTGCCATAGGGAGTACTACTGAGCCTCTGAAAACAGTTTCTCTTTCGTGGCCCTGGAGGAGCTTTGTCCAATCTGAGAAAATAACCCTGATGCAACATAGTGATGTCATTATCTAGGCTTGGGCTTGTAGACTATAATTTGTGAAGAGAAAGCCATTGCTACACACTGGGGGCATGGAGACACATTATTTTACCAGGCATGAAATAACTCTTTGTTTGTCTATCGTTTCCATTATATGATCCAGTATTTTTGGTAGAGCGGTACACAAAATGTATGGTTTGGTACAGGTCATGGTTGGCTACGTTTTCGTCACAGCAGAAGCTAATCGGCCATTGGAGTTCAGTTTAGGCTTACAGTTCAACAGCTGGTGCCGATACAATGAGTTCAAACGGACACGTTAGAGCGACTAACGGAGCCGTGGATAACTCCTGTGCAAATTTATATGATGCGCATGTGACGGAAGATTCACATGGAGGTCATACTCATTGATAGACATATTTAGGTGATACTGTGTCAAATGGTTTGGCATAACGGATTGCTTGACATTTTCTGAGATTTCCCGTCCTTTCAACCTCTCCGTCTGAAGTCATCATCAGACAGACGCACTGGAAAACTAACGCCGATGTAGATAACGTCAGAGGCTCTTCCAGCTCTGGTTTCTCGTTTACGTTCGCCATACTGTTGACACAAGCTAACCCGGCTAACAAGGTTTAGCTAGCAGAAATTGTCCCACTGTCAAAGCGTTCAGGGGGGTAACTCGTACTTAAGAGCTCATGTTCCACATTTTCTGAGACTAATTCAAGTGTATTAGGATAATGTGCGTGGAATTATTTGGGCATTTCAAAAAGTCTCGCATTGAGGTCAACATCCTGTATCGAACAATTCAGGACAAATACTCGTCAGCCTAACCCGTACTAAGGGATAGACTTCGCTGCTTCCATTTGAACCCCTCTTTTCTTTTTAAATCTGTCTCTTGTGAGTGCAACAACATTCTGGAGTTGCAGTACTTCATCACTGGAGTACCCCTTTAATAGCCAATGACTGCAAACCAATTCAGCTGAGGCCACCCTTGTCCACATATTGGCCACTGGAGTTCTCTGCTTTAAATTGAAAATAAATAGTCTTCAGTGACTGGTGGTGTTGTGGCCAGTGTAAACACACAGTTATTACTGGGTTTGAGAATCAGGAACTTTTAACTCTAGCATTGTTTTCCGCAGAAGAGCTTTGTCCCGTTTTCTTTTCCATGGTACTGGGCTATCAGACTCCGGGGCCGGCAGTCACAAAGCTCGTTGGCCCAGGAGCCAGAGTGTCCATGGCTGGTCTGGATCCCATCACTTTTCAATGGGAAAGCTTTGGGTTGTAATTACTTGCAGACAGTTGAGCTCTGGAGCACCAGAGGAAGCCTTTTTCTTCCTTTTTCAAAAAGAGGGCAAAGGTCTCGAATTGAAAAATGAAGCTATTAGTGTTTCTTAATGGATCAAAGTCATTTAATAGGACTAACTAATTCAGGAGCAAATCCAATCACTCCTCTATATAATGAATTCTATTGAAACAAATAAATTGAATAATTGCGGAGTGCTGACTTTGCACACGGCTACATATTTCCCCTTCGCCTTGTGTGGCACAGGATAACTCTGATTCTTCATTAAAGGAAGTCAGCCATCTGTGCTCGGCTGCTGTGGGACTGCATGTGACGATGGGGCCCTATGAAACAAATTGAAACAAATTGCCGTGCTATTTGGTTAATAATACATGGCGTGTTTGTCCCTACCCGAGGCCCAGACTGCCACATTGGAAAAAATCTTCAGAGTGGTATTCAAAGCCAGTGATATCCTAGAGCCTGCCTGTCAGCGTTGAGACGGGAGGAGGAGGGGGAAACCTGCTTCTGACTCTCGCTGCGAGGGCTGGCGGGGAAAGTTTGGCCCCGGGTCCGCCGTTCCGTAGGTGCTTGCAACTTTTTTGGCAAGGAGCGAACGTTTCTATTTTCTCACAGAGAGCGAGAGAAAGGGCAGCTGACAGGGTGTGTGTGTGTGTGTGTGTGTGTGTGTGTGTGTGTGTGTGTGTGTGGAGCTCGGTTCTCCAGCCAGCAGCCGCCCGGCTCTGCTGCGAGCTGTTTCTTTGGCGGAGAAAGATGCCCTCTCTGCTCCCCTGGACCCCGGCCACCTCCTCACAGAGCCCGCTTCACACGGTCGGCCTCGGCGTTAACATTCATCACTGTCTGTGGAGGGTTGAGCACTGTTGGCACGCCGCTGCTCCCGCACAGGTGCTGCTCGGGGCAATCTCAGTCGGATACCCTTTTATTTCTATCGCGAGCTTATTGTGCGTTTTGCATTCTGAATATCAAAAAGCAGATCTTTCACAAGTCATTTAAGTGTAAATGATAAATCTTTTGTGCATCGGTACCCCTCAACCTGCCGGGGTCCCATGTGGGCCAGGATTTTGTAAACCAAACCCGAGCAGGTATAAATGGTCAGGTATCACTCAGCTAACGGCACCAGTTGCCGAACAGAGACTCCCAAAATGTGGAGGTGAGTGCTTTACCTGAACGCAGCTGCTTTATGCGCCCGTTGCTGCTGCCGATGTCCACGGGCAGGAAGTCTTTGAACCAGTAGATCTCCGGGTCGGGGTTGCCGCTGGCCGCACACAGCATCGTGGCCGTGCGCGTTCTCTCTACAACCTTCAGCTGGGGCCCCATGTCGATGGTGGGGAAGCCGTGGGGGATCTGGTCCTCTGCGACAAAGGCAGACACATACAAGCATGAAATTCAAACATAGCAAAATCCACCTCTGATGTAAATACTGCTGGTGCCACCGCATGACTAATCCTTCTATGCAATTTCTCGTCATGGTTCTGTGTGACCGAGAGCGAGGGCCATGCAATTTCACCCCGATTGGAACGGGTGCTGGAAGAGGAAGCCCCCCCCCCAACTGCACTCCATAATCTGAGATGCCCAGTGCGGTCAAATGCCAAATCCTGCCAAAATTATGGATGAAACATAACAAAATCATGGGCCGAAAAATCCCATCCCACACCTCCTTCCGTGCAACAGTCAGAGCCTCACACACCTCCTCTCATAATCATGGCATTCAAAGACAGGATCCTGTGATTGTTGCCTGGTTACAATACAAACAGGAAGTTCTGACAGTTTATTCAACGTGAATTAAACAGCGATTCTTAACCTTTTGTAACTAAGGCCCCCTTCTGATTGTTAAAAAAAAGGACCACCCAAATAAATGAGAATAAACGTGCCGAAAAATAAACTGGGCTGTAAATACATGCCATGCCACTTTTAGCTGTAATGTAAAAATATTCTTCTTCCCCTCAGGCGAACCAGACACAATTCAAACCTGTGCATTCTTGTCTCCTTAGATTCATTATTAAAATTACAATGACTGTCAGTGTTGAGAAGATGTGCTGCAGAACAGCAGGCTGCTGCCAGATGTGACGTAACGGCAGCTGAGGATAAGGATCTTATGTCGATCAGAAGATCACAAAAGAGACGCACTCACATGTCTGACTCGTTCCTTTAAAGACGAATGAGGGGAACGATCACGTGGCTTCAAGAGTGTAATTAGCCTCTGCTACTACCACAGTCTGAGGAAAGTGATATTTTAAATACAATCCAAACTTTTTATTGGTCAGAGACACTAGTTGAAAGCTTTGAGTTGATGAAGTCAGTCAGGTACTTGTAGGTCAATATATCCATTTATATTTTGGATTGGTTAAATTGTCTAACATAATGTCAAACTGCTAAATTTTTTTTCATTCCAGAAAGATCTTCATATATATTTTGATATTGAGCTTTTCCATTTTGGTTGTTTTCTTTTAAGTTCTGCAATTTCAGTGTGCCACCCGAGATAGCCTCTAATAAAGAGCTTAGCCCGGGCTGAGAGGAGGGACCATCCTGTGGTGACACATACAAAAATAAAACTCCAGGGAACGAAGGAGAGGTGATGGCCAGGCTGGATGGGAGCCGCCGGAAGACTCCCCGTGTCCAAAAACACATTCTTCACAAGGCACTGGGCTCTTCCTTGTGTTTCTACTATCATTTCAACCAAGTCTCCAAAGAATTATCTTCATACACAGCTGATTTGAACAGTATATTTAGTAAAGTAACGCTTTCCATTGACATAACGGGGAAATGATGCCAAGAAATGTGATGTTGAAGGTTTCTTTGGTAATGACTCCGCCTTGGCAGCTCCTGGTTAAGGTTCACAGGGACTTGATTAACGTTTGACCCAGCGTACGTCCAGCGTACGTCCAGCGTACGTCCAGCTCCCGCCCCGACCACCTTCCTGCATCTCCTTCAAATACTCAAACCGTCTGGGAACCACAAGTCGCTTTACATTTGTTCTAACCCACTGAGAGAAACATCCTGAAACCCTATAACCCATGACCTCTATCTCAGGGCCTTCAATTCAAGTCCACGAGGTCCCGGTAGAGAGAAGGTCCTCATACAAGGTCCACAAGATCACAATAATGACAATAACGATTCAGGGCCATATATATTCAAGTAGCCAACAGTTGTATGTATGTCAATGTGTGTAGTCAACAACTGATTCTCCAAAAAAAGATTTGATTTAATATCTCAACAATATTTATTGTCAGATTTCAAATCGAATTGGATGAATTATAAATAATACATATTCTAATAATGAATACATGTTCATCTCTCATTTGAAGTAAAATAACAGATGCATTAAAAAACAAATTACATAGGAGAAAGCTTTTGACAAATGTGACTCTTAAAATAAAGTACTTCATTTAAAGAAAATGAATTGCCCTGCAGCTTTAAATTCAGTTCATTCAGGTGTGAAGTGATGTCATCCATAAAAACCATGATATTATATTTTTCTTTGTGTGCAGGAACTTTATCTGTGGTTATTAAAACCTCTTGTTTCAGCTCTATTCTCTGTTTACATGATTGTTGGACAGTGAATTAATGTCAGGATTCTGATCATATTGGGCTCTGAGGTTTATTTTGTGGGTGGGTACGTTTAATCAACAGAGTTGTGCTTTGTCTCGTAGTGGAGCTTCACATTGCTGCTGTAAATAATCACCATGGTCTCTGAACATATGAGATACTGGATATGAACTGCTTGTAGGAAGAATGAAGATATAAGAGTCTGTCCATTCATGGTTGAAGGATCTCGCTGTCCACATTTCTCTTTTTGGAGAACCCCGTGTGAAATATTTTCTCTGACTCACGTATTATTCTCCGACTACTCGATTTCTTGTCCCGTCTCTCCTCATCACGTGATGTGAATTACAAGGCATGTAATTGGTCGGTGTGTTTCCTGGACCGCTGAACGAGTGCCGTAAAGGCTAGAAAAGCTGCGCTGGTTAAAACAGAAACACTCGGTCAAAATTTCATAATTCTCAATTATCTATCGGTTTTAGGTCCAGGGTCCAGGTACAACGGCGTCTGGGTCCGGACCCGGACCCCGCTCCGTCTTGTCTCAGATGGTTTCTCCTCCCAGGACACCTCATGTTCACGCATCAGCTCTGAGAACCCAGTAAATGAACAGACTTTACAATAAATGTAGCTGTTCCAAGGCTACGCAGCCACACACTAGAGAGGGGAGGGATTCCCACGCTTCTTATAGGAGACCCTACAACTTAATCCACTGGGGCTCACAGAGAAAATAAAATGACTGATTTGGTTGTAATTTGTTGTTAGCACTTCATCACTTCCTCATTTTATCCTATTAGACATTTGTGTTACAATGTCACAACCAGCATGTGGTTTTGTGAGGTCACAGTGACCTTTGGCCACCAAATTCTAATCAGTCCGAGTGGATGTTTACGCCAAATTTGCAGAAATTCCCTCGAGGAATAGGACGGACGACGGACAACGAGAAAACATTATGTAAATTGTATGTTAAAAAAAGAAAATACAGAGCTGGGGAGGGGGTAACATTCTGAAAAAAAACTGACATTTAAGTTGTAAATTTATGAGAAAATAGCTGGATATTCTCTGAGATTAAAGTGGCACATTTTTGGGGAAAAAACTTACAAATGTACAATGTAATGAAAAATAGTGGAATACTAAAATATAGTAAGGGTTTTTATGTTAAGGAACCACACCGCTTCACTTTGCAAGGTTGGATCAACCTCATCACACAACAGACGCCACTGTTAAACTATGTCACATGGTAGTGGACTCTCCCGGGTCTCAGGAGGACAACGCTAAACTCTTCAACGGTCATTTCTTTGTGTCAGCTGTGCTGACGTGAATGACATCCTCCTTTGTGCAGATAGGAGTTCTTTGTCTTTATTTTCCTGTAACTTCTACCATATATATATATATATATATATATATATATACACACACATATATATATATATACACACACATATATACATACATATACATACACACACACACCACCAGTATTTTTTTACTATTATTATCAAAGAACATCAAAGAAAACGTGCATGTATCTTTCAGGACCTTCGTCTCTCTCAGAAGCCATCTTTACCATAATAACACGACTTTAAGAGCAATGACGTTCAGACAGCTGGCATTAACACAGTTTTTATCTCATAGATTTATGACCATATAATCTCACAAATTTGTGAGTTGTTTCTTGAAAATTTTCTACTAATGTCAGAGAATTAAAGTTTTTTATTTCTAATAAATGTACAACTTTTATATTACCCTTCTCCCCGGGCTCCTTAATTATTACTATTGTTTGTTGTTTTTTTTACCTACAATGGCCCTAATACGTCGCAGTATTAAACCCAAGGAGTGCTGCCATTATGTTGAGTGATCCGACATGTCTCGTCAGTCATTCTGCTCGGCCTCTCCTGTCTCAGGAGGAGAGGCGTAACCCTCCTCTCGTCTCCTTAAGCTAATAAGGACCAAAAGCTTGCACGTCACTAATGCAAGCTGCAGGTGAGAAAACCAGGACTTGAAACTATGATCATAAAAATAACATCTTTATGGAACTTGCTGAACTACCGGCCTGATATAAAATGTCATCCCAGGTTTGGATCTCTCTCTGAACTCTCAAACCACGCTAGATTTCTGAAATGAGTCCTTAAGCTCGACAGCGTCACAAACACCACCTCAGACAACCTCTAATATTCTGCTCACTTGTCATTGAGCGCTTGAGTAATTCACTTTCACTTCATTCAGTTGAGGAAGAGGACTCTCTTCGCACTCTAAAGGGAAGTGCTTTGCCCTAAAAAGCGTCTCATATCAAATCCAGTTTATTGAGAAGCTAGACTGCTCCATTATTAGCTCAACTGCATTTTCAATTTACACTCTGAATTGAGTCGACTGTGAACTGAATGGATCCAGAGGTTGAGTCAGAGGCACATATATATATATATATATACATATATCCTTATGGTGTATGAATCTGTACAACCAGGCTGGTGATATCATATATCAATATCATCATGACCGATAGCCATGAACAGCAATAGGTCAACAGAGACAAAACAAAGTACTGCTCCATTTGTCTCGTCACTTTGGAAGAAAGAAAAAGATATCAGCCAGCCGTGATTGGTTAGAAAAGTATTTTCTCTCTCTCGAAATCTACATTGACAACTATGGATTTGAGGGTGCAAAAAAAAACTAAAGCGCAGCAGGAGAACGGCCCCTAATGGTGTGAGGGGGCCCGGCCGAAGAGAGGGCCACCAGACCCTGAGCTCATTGTTCTGCTGTGACGGGGTGTTGGGGATTTTGTGCCTTAATGACAGCAGCCACAGCTCTGTGAGCGCAGAAGGAAACCGGATCAGTCCTGATGACAGGAGAGGGGGTTCAGGTCGGGCTGGCTGTTGGAGGCCGACAGAGAGAATAGGTCTCCACACAGGTAGTTCGGGTATACAGGCCTGAGGGCTGTCAGGGAGCTGCGTTAGCAAACACACGGGTACAAAGTCAACGTCACAGATCTGAGACCTACAGGAGACGCATTGTTCTGTACAGCATGCGGTGTGTGGAGCTCAACACGGGCAGAAAGACAGGACCACACGTACTGGCTTTCTACCGGGTGAGTCTGAGTCATCATGGTAAAATATTGACATGGCGACACCAACTGTAGCAGGCACTACCACAGAAGAGGTTGGGACTGCTTTGTCATGTGTCTTTTCAAAATAAACCTCTGTCTCCACAGGAAATTAGGTTTAAGTCACAAAACCACCTAGTTCGGGTCAAGACCAGATTGGGGTTGACTTTAACTTGACTGATTAACGACTCGTGACTAGCAAGTAACTAAAAAGTCACATGACTTGCGACTGACATGGAAAAACATAAACTTTTCTTTTAGTTCCACACAGGACACGAACAAGTTACAAGTTGCAGGTTCAACCACACCTTAACCATAGAATATAAATGTTGTAAAGCTCTAAGAAACAAAGCTGTTCTGCCAATAAAGGCATCGGATCAGAAAATGTTAACATGTGTGCTTTTGGACATTGGGAGAGAGCATGAAACACAGAACCCCAACCAGAACCATCAGGCCCTGGGGATACTTTCAAAATGTTTTATTACCTGATTTGAATTTCAAACTTTGATATGCAGCTCATCTTTGCAGTCTGTAAAAGGACCACACAGTGGGCGTTTAAAAGTTGCCCGAGCGTACGTTGGTTTATTTTCCCACTCCACTCAGTTGGGTGTCCCTTGTTAAGGTTGAATGAAGAAAGCTCCTAAAGCAACTGTTTCATGCCTTTATTTTGTAACATTTCCATAATTAATATTTTGTAACATTTCATAATTGGTATTTTGTAACTATTTCATAATCAGTATGTTTAGACTATTTCATAATTACTGTATGGTCAAACTATTTCATAATTACCATGTGTTAAAACTATCGTATACTTAAATCGTATTATGGTTACCGTGTGTAAATGATGCCACAGCAGTTAGATACAATGTATTGCGCGATCGGGGGAGGTCCTTTGAGACCTGAAGCAGAACGGGCAACAGGATGACGTACTAAAACGGCGGCGACACGGGACGGTGGAAGGACCCCGCCGCAACGCGGAGACAGAGGACAAGGACTTGGAAGGAATATAAAAGGACGCGCAGATGGATGTGACGGGACTGCTGGAGCGCACGGACGGCAGCGCGGATCGCTGCGCCAGACGTCGGCGCAAACCGGAAGTCATTGGGGTCACGCGGCAGGACGAGGGAGACGAGGGCCTGTTGCGTGATCCTGTTCCATGGGACATTTTTCTTATTTTATAATCATGTATTTAATGTGTAATTGTTTTCATTTTAAAGTAAATACTTTTTTACTTAAACTTCGAACCGCCATTCGGCTTTGTTTACTAGCGGATTCCTCAGTGGGGCTCGGCCTCTTTGTCGTGACGTCTCGAGCGATACATTCTTCGAAGCAAGGATGCTATTTCTCAACACCCTCTCAAACACCCCCAGTCTCCTCATTCTGTTGGTCTCTTCATAACTAAGCCAGTCTCTGCATGCTATCTTGTCGGAAAGCTTCCCACTCGCCAACACTTCCAGTCAACAGCGCTGTTTGTCTTCATCCTCACATTCGACCAATCAGTGATGTATTACAAACATATAGGGGTGGCATTCTTAGATGCATCGGGATTCTCTCCTGAAAGTTTATGTCTCGATGCAGAAAACTCAATTCATAACTCAATTCTCAACATTATGATCGCCTGTAATAATTCTGTGACATCGGGCTGTCCATTACTCACGGCTGCCCCTGAACGCAATGCTGGGTAATATGTTGGTAAAATGACTGTACTTGTACATCTCTTTTCTAGTCTTCAGACCACTCAAAGATCTTTAACACTACATGTCATCATTCATCCATTCACACCCTGATGGGAGGAGCTACCATGCAAGATGCCACCTGCCCATCAGGACTAACTAACATTCACACCCACTCACACCCTGATGGGAGGAGCTACTGTGCAAGGTGCCACCTGCCCATCAGGACTAACTAGCATCCATACAATATTCAATTTGGGGCAAATTTGGGGTTAAGTGTCTTGCCCAAGGACACATTGACATGGACGGGCCGGGGATCGAACTAACGACTCTTTGATTGAAGGACGACCCTGCTCTAACACTGAGCCACAATCGCCCAACAATCTCTTTTATTTGTTACTATTATTGTATTAATAAAAGATAATGGAAGTACATTCATCTGTTTTTTTAATATTGAATCATTACAAATATGATGCGTTTTAAAAATAGTAGAGAGTCACATGAACAAATGAATGAATGAATGAATAGAAATCTAAAATCTTGATGCATCAAGATGAATCGATAATCGTTTTATAATGGCATCGTATCTGAATCTAAATCAAATTGAATTGTGAGGTGCCCAGAGATTCCCCTACAAACAAACATGAGTGAGATCTATGGCCATGGAACTCAAATGAGAACCAGGGAATGGGAGGTTCAGTAACTGAGTCTTCTGGTAAAAGGTTGCCCCGGTAGACCAGGGGGCCTTGGATCAATGCTGCTGCATGTTGCAATCACTTAGCAAATATTCTTGCTAATGTATGTGTGGTGGGAGGCTGTGATCAGCCAAAGAGAGGAGGGAGAATTCCCCTGATGGAGGTTTGCAGACCTGCTGCAGACAGACAGGCCTGACATGGCGGATGAGGATCACTTACACTCAGGACTTTCCCAGCCCGACTGTGGCTGCGAGGGAAACAATGGTGCTCATAATGGGAAGATGTGCAGCAGAGAGAGTTTAGGGTTTCCTTCGGGCTGCCGTAAGGCACATTGCTCTTACACATGATCCTGTGATGATCTATATGTAATACGCTGACATAAATTTAAACGCAACAATGTCAAAAGACCACAGAATGCACCTGTACATATTGGTGATGTGCTGTGACATATCTTCCTATACATTTGTATTGATGATGATGAAAAGTAGAATTTGCACCAACAAGTTGGACCTCAAACACTGAACCAAAGGTGAGCCTAAATATTCGACTGTTGGACGGTTGGATCTAAAGAGCTGGATTTGACTGTGGTGGAAAAATGTGTTTAGAAAACAAAGGATAATTACATTTTGCCTATATGAGGCTGAATGTTTGAATTTACATAAAACTGATTGGTTTCTCCCAATTAACCAGGATATGTAGTCTATTTTGGTATACATATCAGCCTCATAAAACTGTTAGGAGGACATTGGAAATAACTCAAATAATGTGTTTTCAATCCCTCACTAAAGTGAGTCTGAATAAATCCCCATGTAGACCAAGCTGCATTATGCAAACTAGAGGGACCCTCAGAGCAGGGTCTTGGGGATGGCTTCACAAAGGCTAAATGACAACAATAGGCTGCTGCTTCAAAATCAAAGAATTTGCTTTTGATATTTTTCTACAGATAAATTAAGCTTAAACAGAGGGGGGATCAGTGATTCTATAGCTAGCTATGTAGGAAGACATCCAGAGTCTTTATCTCGTCTCTTCAACCAGGGGACTACAACGCCAGAATAACTGAGCGAATGGCAGAGACATGAGCCGGATTCAGACGTCTGTCGTCAGATAAAAAAGTTGCTTCTTTGATGCTCATGTTATCGAGTCTGATGGAGCTGACAAAGGTATTCACAGTAGAATCCAGGCTTTGTGTGCATGCACACGTCATACATCTGGACTTGAGTGTTCAGAACAATAAATATAAATATCTCATGTCTAATACAACAGTGAGAATAAGAACAGTTCACAGACTACTGCTTTTCATTATTACTACAGCCATTTAGGGCTGCCAGCTCTTAGTCAATTAGTTGAGTGTAAATTGTACTTTATATGCGTCTGATTAAAATTATCTGAAGCATAAATGGATAATGGGTAGTGGCAAAGTATAAATGTTGCCTTGGCGGCAAGAACACAGTCGGAAGAAAAGAGTAAAAAGAAAAAAAGAAATGTTCAGACGGCGAGCTAAATGTCATGACCGACGGGGTGCAGAGGCATTCCTCAAAACTTCAGGCAGGGAGTTTCAATGTGACAGAGTTTGGGATTTAATATCCCAGTCTGTCAGTGCTGCTGGTGCTTTGAAATGCACACCTTTCACACTGTAAAAGAAGAGCGCATGATTTGAAGCAGAGGACAAAAGAAAAAACATCATCCAGTACTGCCATGATCTCTGGAAAGTCTGGGCGTGACCCCCCTTATAGATTCAGTTCCCACCAACTCTCTAAAGCTGCTAATCATTTCACGGTAACTGTGTGTGGCTATTAGCGCTGATCTTTGTGAGACAGACTGCTTTTACAATCAGGCTAATTAGCATGAAAAAGGGGGCTATTTTTCACCCAATGTCTGCATATTACCCGATTTAAAAATTGTAGCGTAGTGGCCGTGGTTGACATGTCCAGACTTGTAGCGCAGTGGCTGTGGGGACATGTCCAGACTGGTAGCGCAGTGGCTGTGGACCCAGACTGGTAGCGCAGTGGCCGTGGGGACATGTCCAGACTTGTAGCCCAGTGCCCGTGGGGACATGTCCAGACTTGTAGCGCAGTGGCCGTGGGGACGTCCAGACTTGTAGTCCAGTAGCCGTGGGGACGTCCAGACTTGTAGCCCAGTGCCCGTGGGGACGTGTCCAGACTTGTAGCCCAGTGGCCGTGGGGACGTGTCCAGACTTGTAGCCCAGTGCCCGTGGGGACGTGTCCAGACTTGTAGCGCAGTGGCCGTGGGGACGTGTCCAGACTTGTAGCCCAGTGCCCGTGGGGACGTGTCCAGACTTGTAGCGCAGTGGCCGTGGGGACGTGTCCAGACTTGTAGCCCAGTGCCCGTGGGGACGTGTCCAGACTTGTAGCCCAGTGGCCGTGGGGACGTGTCCAGACTTGTAGCCCAGTGCCCGTGGGGACATGTCCAGACTTGTAGCGCAGTGGCCGTGGGGACGTCCAGACTTGTAGTCCAGTAGCCGTGGGGACGTCCAGACTTGTAGCCCAGTGCCCGTGGGGACGTGTCCAGACTTGTAGCCCAGTGCCCGTGGGGACGTGTCCAGACTTGTAGCCCAGTGCCCGTGGGGACATGTCCAGACTTGTAGCGCAGTGGCCGTGGGGACGTCCAGACTTGTAGCCCAGTGCCCGTGGGGACGTGTCCAGACTTGTAGCCCAGTGGCCGTGGGGACGTGTCCAGACTTGTAGCCCAGTGCCCGTGGGGACATGTCCAGACTTGTAGCGCAGTGGCCGTGGGGACGTCCAGACTTGTAGTCCAGTGGCCGTGGGGACGTCCAGACTTGTAGTCCAGTGCCCGTGGGGACGTGTCCAGACTTGTAGCCCAGTGGCCGTGGGGATGTGTCCAGACTTGTAGCCCAGTGGCCGTGGGGACGTGTCCAGACCAGGCAGCAGCCTCCAGCTCTGCCGAGTGACTACGTCCACTTCTTACAGTCTATGAGTTTAACCTGGGATTAATTCTCACTGCTGGTACTTGGACACCAGCACTACACATACTCCCTCTGATAAGGTCATGTACGTTGTGTACTGGCGGACGTGCAAGCTACAACTTCAGCTTCGCACTGTGTCTTTTTCTTGTGCAGAAGCCACACGATTCGTTTGTGAATTGGGCCTGAGTGAACTGGCTGCAGCATTTTCTGGGACAGCAGATCTGATTTGAGCCTTTTTTTTGTGTCTGAGGGCATTCAGATGGAACATCACTTAGAAAGAATCATTTTTTTTAAATTGATGTGTTTGAGTAGTTCACTCTCAGAACTACTCTGTTTCCTGCATTGAGAGTGTGTATTTCAGCGGTGCGATCACGCCTCCTGTTCTTCATCACAGCTCTGCTGTCTTGACCCCGAAAGCTGCTTGAAAACAATTAGCAGCTGTGGGAGCAGTTAACCCATGTACGCCTTTGACAGCCATTAGAGTCCGACCACCCACTGAGCGGACCGTTGGCATTCAGGCAGCGCCACAACATCAGCCTCGGGCCAACGGCTCACTCGTGAGCTGTGGGCAAACCGGGCGACCTGAGAGACTTGGGACAAAAGACAACACGTCTCTCGTTGTTTCTCAAAGAAAGCTCTTCCCCATCTCCATCCATCACTTTAATCAAGCAGCTGCCACACTGCCTCTCAGGAGGAGCTTCATGCTCTTAATAAGATCTACCTGGCAAATGTTAAGAGCAAAGGAGGTCTCGGTGTGAGCCGCGAGGAGGGCAGGGGAGGTGGACCAGGTCTTGGCAGGGCAGCTAGAATATTTGGCCAACGCAGCTCCAATTAAAAGCAACAAGAGACTCGGGCACCTGAT
Source organism: Ophiodon elongatus (assembly GCA_016806645.1). NCBI lineage: Eukaryota > Metazoa > Chordata > Actinopteri > Perciformes > Hexagrammidae > Ophiodon > Ophiodon elongatus. The sequence continues at coordinate 220,317 of JACSYO010000711.1, read as the reverse complement.
CTGTACCTTTCTAATGGGTGCAAATTTAGTTAAGGAGGAGGGAAAAAGTGGTGCTTTGGAAATGTACACTTATTCTGCTGCTGCAGTAACATTCTTGGTTTATAATCAGAGAGCGATTTACTGTGTACCAAACTAGGTTATTAAAGCTTAATTTATAAAACACTATCCAGCCATGCATCTATTATCTATTCTACATCCGTTTGTCCTTGGCAGGGTTTCGGAGGACAAGACCCTGGTCTTCATGGTCTTTTATGTAGAATACTAAAAGACAAAGTGTTCATACTCCTGGGAGCATGAACGGGCCGAGCTCATTTCAAGGTGATCTGTTAAAAGAATTTGTTGTTAACAGGTTGAGATTTGTTGGTGGCTTTAGAGGAACGGCGTATTCTAAAAGGGGTGACGAACAGTGTCTTCTAAAAGATCACTGTTTCGATGATGGTGGTGAGGAGCACTATAAATACCCTGTGGGATTTTGGACCGACCCCAGACAGAATTTGACAATCATGAGAGAAATGTGGTGAAATCTTTGGTCATTAATCCAAAAAGGTGCTCCTTTTGTCTCACTGTGAGACACATCCACTGAGTCACCCAGAAGTCATTCAAAAACACTGGACGAGCACGGCCAATGATGATTTGCTGTTAACGCCCTTTGAACCCCGGGATTCTTTAAACAATCGCCAAAACTACACCATTCATCAAAGCCAGAAGTCATTACTGTCACATTTTCATCTTTCCAACAGTCCTTGAACACATCAAGTGTGTCGAACGTTTCCATCAGAAAAAGCAAACAAAACTAAGCTTAAAATTGTGATATTTCCCGTAAACATTTTATTCTACATGTATCATTCAAAATCTTACCACAATAAACCATTTGAAGTAACCAGATTCTGTAAAAATTATTATTGCTATTGACTTGAGTTAAATAACTACTCACACTGTACTTGAGGGTTGATCTTTCCATGATAAACTCTGATACACCATGTGGTCGCAGTAGATACATGGTTAACGTTGGGAATTCAAACAGGAACACTTTTAGGCCACAAAAACAATTAGTTAGGTTTAGGAAAAACATCATGGTTGGGCTTAAAATAAGTACACAGAATAAATTACTGTAGAAGAAGTGCTACACGCTAGCGACCGGCTAGCCTAGCCACCAGGCTAAAAATAATAGTAACTCCAGCTAGCAGCAGACAGGACAGTCCACATCAAGCTAACCGCCAACTTTAGACTTCACAATTTAAGATCCAGACATCTGATGACTAAAATATTTTACCTTGTTAAAGAATATAGGTAAAACAATCAGGATCTCAAAGTGTAGCGTAGAATCGTGGCTTAAAAACGGGATCAAATGTCAATTAATGACAAATACATGGACAAATACAATACATGCATGTGTGTTGGGACCTGCAGGTGCCATCATCCTTTTTCTGAAAAGTAAAACTTGCTTCACCCTCTGAATCCCAAAACCCACCGGCGTCATGGAAAAGCATGTTTTCTTTAAACAATCGCCGAACCTAAATCATTTATCACAGCCAGAAGCTGTAAATACCGTCAATATCGTCATATTTTCATTTTTCCAACGGTCCTTGAACACATCAAGTGTGTCGAACGTTTCCATCAGAAAAAGCAAACAAAACTAAGCTTAAAATTGTGATATTTCCCGTAAACATTTTATTCTACATGTATCATTCAAAATCTTGCAACAATAAACCTTTTGAAGTAACCAGATTCTGTAAAAACATTAAATTCTGAGGTGCTCAGCGACACTAGGAAGCCATGACTGACTTGTCTGAGACCAACAGTCACGTGACAACAAATCTGTGACACTTTGACTGAACTGCAGGAAGTGAACACAGAGCAGAGAGGAGATACAGGAGAGGCTGGAGTAGAGGATGTAACAATGTAAATAGTTAAATATGTATAACACGTAGAACCTCCATTTGTTTTCTAACGTTGCTAACAAATAAATTATCAAAAGAGATTCAACTTGCGTCATTATTTTCTTGACATGATTTATGCTATGGTAACTGTATTATACATTCAGACATGTTTGAGTTCTCTCTACTTCTAGCCGTGATTGTTTCCATAGAGGAGCAGGACTTTTATACTGCTGTGACAAACAAGGCCACAGAGAGAACAATGTGACAGGAGTAATAACAAAAAAAGAAGAAGGAAACAAACACCCATAAACTGTTGGTGTCCAGAGGTTTAAGACATGACAGTTGTCCTGATGGGAGATGACAAAGTCTGACCAACTTAAAATCGACATTGTAGAATCTGACAAAGATTGAACCAAGATGTTTTTCAGATCTCTGAGCTGTGACATGAAACGATCAGCCAGTGTAGAGGGGGCTGAGCACCAATATCTCCCATAGCCGTTTGATTGGGATGACATCAAGATGATGACGGACCGGCCATGTTTTCATCAAGAGTGAGAATCTATTTCCATATCTCATTTATCTCTGCAAGTCTCTGCTGTGTATGCGCACACATAGGCATGTACACAAATACTAATGACTGAACACACACACACACACACACACACACACACACACACACACACGCTTTTGGAAGCCGAGCCTTTGAAGACACACCCCCCTCGGCGTCTCGCGGCCGCGTGGAGTTTACTCAGAGGCCACAGCGTTACACTCAACAGCTTCAGCACATCCGCACCTATTACCCAGCAAATGTTTGCGTTTCTAATTGTGTGGAATGCAAACTCCCCCCAAGCCCCCCTCCGTCCATCCCTCCATCAGTCAGTCAGTATGTGATGCACTCATAATTACAGATGATATTAGTGATCAATATCCTGAGGGAAGGATGGATTTACACAGCAGGACTAAAGCAATTGGATTACAGAGAAGCAGTCGACCCCATGTACACCGAGTATTTGTGGAACATGTAATGCCAATACAAATGGTATTGTGCCTTATATGTAGCAAGATGTAAGGGCTGGCTTATGCTAGAGAATAACTCATTCATACAGTGGAGTGAAAAGCTGACCAACTGTCTCTTTAACACATCCAAATAAAGATCTGAGTTGCTGAAGAAAAAAAATTATATTCAGATGTTATTTTATGTTTTATTATTTGACCTTAATCTTCAGTAGAACTGCACAAATAATCCAGGCAACTCAACATAACCAAACCATACAATGACCAAGAGATTTATAATAAATGTTCATAAAATATTTTATTCAATCAATTTGGAAGACCCTACATTGGCCACAGCTAATGTGTTTTACGATGAAGACAGGTAACCGTGGGCTTAATGACAAATTTAACAATGAAGTGTTCATAAAGATTAGTATCTGCTATGAATCTGTTAAGAACATGCAGATTTGGGGAAACTAAAGGACCATATTTTCAGCATGAATGGCATTCATAACTATCTCAGTATTATGGAGGCAGATTATTTAATACGCCATGAAGGGTTCATCTTTACCTGCAACAGCTTGAGGCAACCCTGATATAATAATGGAATGTCATAGAAAATATCTTGGACCTGGTCCATGCTGCCAGCCTTTACAGCTGACCACTCTAGGTTGCAAAAATAATAAAATACCCAGATTTATTACATCACCTGCTTTTTGGTCATTTGATCATTGATTATTTTGTGTTGATTTTGGCGGTCCCTGTGGACAAAAGCAGTAGTGTTTCCGAGTCCCTTTAGAGAACCTCTCATTGTTGTCACAGCAGGGTACGTCAGTCTGCACCGGTAGAGGCCTGCTCCTGGAGGCCTGCTCCTGGAGGAGGAGGCAGGCTGGTCGCTCCTGGAGGCCTGCTCCTGGAGGCCTGCTCCTGGAGGCCTGCTCCTGGCGGAGGAGGCGGGCTGGTCGCCGCTGGAGGCCTGCTCCTGGAGGCCTGCTCCTGGAGGCCTGCTCCTGGAGGAGGAGGTGGGCTGGTCGCTGCTGGAGGCCTGCTCCTGGAGGCCTGCTCCTGGAGGCCTGCTCCTGGAGGAGGAGGCAGGCTGGTCGCTCCTGGAGGCCTGCTCCTGGCGGAGGAGGCGGGCTGGTCGCCGCTGGAGGCCTGCTCCTGGAGGCCTGCTCCTGGAGGAGGAGGTGGGCTGGTCGCTGATGGAGGCCTGCTCCTGGAGGAGGCGGCAGGCTGGTCGCTCCCGGAGGCCTGCTCCTGGAGGAGGAGGCGGGCTGGTCGCTCCCGGAGGCCTGCTCCTGGAGGAGGAGGCGGGCTGGTCGCTCCCGGAGGCCTGCTCCTGGAGGAGGAGGCCGGCTGATCTCTCCCGGAGGCCTGCTCCTGGAGGAGGAGGTGGGCTGGTCGCTCCCGGAGGCCTGCTCCTGGAGGAGGAGGCGGGCTGGTCGCTCCCGGAGGCCTGCTCCTGGAGGAGGAGGTGGGCTGGTCCCTGCTGGAGGCCTGCTCCTGGAGGAGGAGGTGGGCTGGTCCCTGCTGGAGGCCTTTGGATCCTGAGCTGAATGAGTTTCTGGTGAACCTGCCTTCCGTTCATCCGATCTCTCCGATCATCTGATTTCATGGGGAATCCGACCCGATGACGAGCATTAAGAATAACTCTATAGAAATAGCCAGTCTTCTCACCGATGTAGTTTCATAAAGAGGATCAGTATGAGTGAGAACCAGTTCACAGCTCCTCACGCTGTCGCTCTGTAAGACAGGGACCATGAAGGACCACCTTAGATGACTGTTGTAGTTTAGTGGTGAAAATTAACTGGCAAACTTTCTATTACTGACAATACCAAAAACTATAGACGGTTTTACACAGTGTGTTATCCAGCCTTGGTTTTTGACGGTCCCACCACGACTGACAAGCACGTCCTCAAAAAGGTAGCTCCACTTCAAGGCAGGACGGGCGATGGAGAGACGGGGAGCTGATGGAGCTGATGGAGCTGACAGCCAAGACATCATGAAGCGGGTTGAGGGGAGGGAAGCCAAAATACGGACATTTTTATTTTGTGACAAAGCAATTTACATGCGGCAGCTTCTCCAAAGGGTGTCAATCTCAATAAGAAAACTAATAAGAGAATACAATGCACAAAACATGAGTGCTAAAATATAATCAATACCAACGGGTTAAATCCTCCACTGAGCTATAATATGGAGACTGAAGACATGGAATGTAACCACCAGAGAATGATTCAGCCTCGTGTTGTCTGCTGAACCTGCCGCTGTGTCCCACGGAGATAATTGGACTGTCATTCAGTCTTCTGGTGCCGGAGCAGGTGACTTCCTGACAGATGGCCTTCACAGCGTGACGGGAAAGTTAAAGAAAGTCCCCGCGAGTTAGAGACGACATTACGGAACACGGACCAGAGCGAGCGTGGAGCTCCGACTGAGAACTTGGAGCGGATAAATAAAGTAACTGTTGATGTCACCAGTGAGGACGGCAGAGATGGAGGCAGACGGGACGGAAATCTGATGGCTTTAATTGCTTCTTTATCAGCCTGCAACTCCCAGGTGTCGCATGTCTTGCGTGGGCGTGCGTCTGTGTGTGTGTCTCTGTCATCGTAACCCCCCCCCCCACCGTGCTCCTGTGTACTGGAGGCTATGTTTGCCGGTGTGAGCTCGTGAGCCTGGAAGCCGAGTGCTGGGCCTGTTGTGAGGAGATAAACGGAGGAAGATGGCAGATACTTGAGTCGGAAATCTCTTTGCTGCAGAAGCCACTCCAGCTGCATTGGCCCTGTACTAAATATGTTCTTCTTACAAGAACATATGGGGTGGGGGGGGAGACGAGCAAATCCATACAACACTTAAATCTGGGAACTGAAAGAAGCACGAGTTACGCACGGATATAAAAGTGAGATTCAGCTGCAGAAATGATGCATGCTTTGGAGTTTACCGTCACTCACTCACAGGCTGCAATGTCTCCCTTGGGAACTACCTGTGTGAACACACGGGTGTGAGCGAGCGTCGTGTGCGAGATTGGGTTTGCTGGAGGCATGAATATGTGAGGCAAAGCTCCAATCTGAATGTGTTCAGCCGGGAGTGTGGGGGGGGGGGGGGGGGTTCGGTGCTCAGTGGTCCGGAACCGCGGCTCCATGCAGAGGAGCTGGCGGGCCGGCGGACCTGAGCTGTAATTGGCATTGTTGCTTCAGAATGAAGGAGGATCTTTTTTTCCTCTTTAGAGAGCATTATGCGCCCGGCGGTGCTGCTATCCATCATTCTGAGCAAGGTGCTTTTGACAGATATCTCCTTTTATTCAACCTCGGGGAGGGCTAGTGCGCAGACGGCTCGTGCGCAGAGGGCTAGTGCGCAGAGGGCTCGGGCGCAGAGGGCTCGGGCGCAGAGGGCTAGTGCGCAGAGGGCTAGTGCGCAGAGGGCTCGGGCGCAGAGGGCTAGTGCGCAGAGGGCTCGGGCGCAGAGGGCTCGTGCGCAGAGGGCTAGTGCGCAGAGGGCTCGGGCGCAGAGGGCTAGTGCGCAGAGGGCTCGGGCGCAGAGGGCTAGTGGCAGAGGGCTCGGGCGCAGAGGGCTAGTGCGCAGGGCTCGGGCGCAGAGGGCTAGTGCGCAGAGGGCTCGGGCGCAGAGGGCTAGTGCGCAGAGGGCTCGGGCGCAGAGGGCTCGGGCGCAGACGGCTAGTGCGCAGAGGGCTAGGGCGCAGAGGGCTCGGGCGCAGAGGGCTAGTGCGCAGAGGGCTCGGGCGCAGAGGGCTAGTGCGCAGAGGGCTCGGGCGCAGAGGGCTAGTGCGCAGAGGGCTCGGGCGCAGAGGGCTAGTGCGCAGAGGGCTCGGGCGCAGAGGGCTCGGGCGCAGACGGCTAGTGCGCAGAGGGCTAGTGCGCAGAGGGCTCGGGCGCAGAGGGCTAGTGCGCAGAGGGCTCGGGCGCAGAGGGCTAGTGCGCAGAGGGCTCGGGCGCAGAGGGCTCGGGCGCAGAGGGCCGCCAGCCTCCTGCACGACCACACAAGATAATTTGATTCTTGACGGAAGACTTAAATGGTACGACCATTGCTTGTTTGAGTCTCTTTGGAAGATGAGGCAGGGACAGCAGCATTAACGTTTGCACCTACCGGCCCGATGAATAGCTACTAAATGAGTCACTCAAGACAGAGATGGTTTGGCTTCCCAGCTTCTCGATGAAGAAGACATAGTGGTCCTGGTTAATAGCCAAGAACGGGAGTTCTAGACCAGAACTTTCTGCGTCAGATTGCCTTGAAATAGATATTCATGGTTCCCAGAGGATGGGTACTTACAACGAACCCCATTTGCGTTTTCTCATCTGACGCATTAATCTTCCAAAACTGTTAAGTTGAATGCTTTGGAGGCGTCTAATGGTGTGTCTAAATATGAGCAAATTTTTTTTCTGGGCTATTACTGTCATCTATTTATTTTGTCTTAGGTTCAGGTGGATGTTTGTGCAAAATTTGAAGAAATTCCCTGCAGGTTTTCCTGATATATCACGTTCGCGAGAAAGGACGGAAGGACGAATAAACCATATACATAAGGTTTTTCGCGAGCTTGTTGGCAGAAAAAACACAAAAACTGGACATTTCCAAAGAATATCACTGATCCCCAGAGAATGAACCCTAACTGTTTTTGTCTTCACCATGAAGCAACATCTCTCAGCTGTATCCAGCTGTCAAGATGCATCAACATTTAAAGAGCAGAGATGATGGAAATGTCATGGTCCCCAGAGGAAGACCTCTGAAGATCATGCTTAAATCATCGACGAGTTGATTGGTCGAGCAAACATTTTGCATTGTGATGTTCTAAGAAGACCAGCTCAGCCTGAGACTTAGTCGTGTCTGGATTGTTTTCTTAGTCATTGTAGGATGTGTATCTACTGTCACGTACACAACATCACCAAAAACAGAGGACATAAAACTGTCAATAAAGAAAAGACTGGAGTCTGTTCATCCCTGATGCTTTTTCCCAGCATGCTTTGTATGTTTGCCTCAGTTTCTCTATTTAATCTTGAAGTGCTCTGAGGCTACCAGCACCATGACTCTACATCTTAAACAGACACGTGTGAGTGCATTTTCATGAATTCATTCAATCTTTCGTACACGCTGCCAACACGTGCCTTAGTGTGTTATGCAAAGCTAAACTAGACATAAAAAAGCACTTTGCACTTTAAATGCAAATATTACAAGAAAATCTCGAGCAGGGCTATTGCAGATGTCTTCCCTCTTATAATCCGAGAGTAAAGTGAATCACTGTTTGTTTATCACTCCTAATTATCTTAACAGTACGGCTCATAGCATCGCCCTAATCACAGCAGGGAGATGACCAAGCGACCACATTATCATTGTGTAGGATGCCGAAAAGGATACTGTATCTATTTGAGTGTGTGTGTGTTTACACCAGCGTCCTGCCCACTCTAATTACCACAGAGAGGGAACCCACAGCAGCTCCCAAAGGGTTCCCATCACAGCCACATCAGGCCCCTTTGTCCCAACACAGAACAGCTGCCAGGGCTGACTGACACACACACACACACACACACACACACACACACACACACACACACACACACACACACACACACACACACACACACACACACACACACACACACACACACACACACACACACGTTTGTCACTCTTCGGTGCTGAAACGCTTGTCACAATAACAAACACTTCAATTCTATTGTCATCGAGTTTCAGACATTTGTACTTTCAGTAAATGCACTCGCAACTTCAAAAGCCATTTCAGGATCATTATGTGTGGATTGAATAGAGTTTGAACCCAAACCCAAGACCCTGAAACCCAAGATCCTGGTGTGGGTTTGGGTAAAGTTCCCTTAGCGCTTGTGTGAAGCCAGCATTATTGTTGTGTTTGCATATTTACTGCTGCACTGTCCTTCCCTGCCTTATCTTTGATTGACGTTCAATTCTATGCGCTACTGATTAAAATGTTAAAATGACACAATACTTAATTAAAATACTGATAGCTGAGCAATGTCTTCATATCATTTCTCTGTGGCTACCATTAGTCAGCACCTACCAGAGATGTTCCAAAGTCATTTTTTACATGTCCAAGTCTCAAGTCTTTGAGCTGGAGTCCAATCAAGACAATCCAATCTTGACAATAGAAACTGAACTACACTGTGTGGTTTGCAGCGGTACGTTGAGACGACAGCCCCGTGAGTGGGAGGAGGCGCGGTTACGTTGAGACGACAGCCCCGTGAGTGGGAGGAGGCGCGGTTACGTTGAGATGACAGCCCCGTGAGTGGGAGGAGGCGCGGTTACGTTGAGACGACAGCCCCGTGAGTGGGAGGAGGCGCGGTTACGTTGAGACGACAGCCCCGTGAGTGGGAGGAGGCGTGGTTACGTTGAGACGACAGCCCTGTGAGTGGGAGGAGGCGTGGTTACGTTGAGACGACAGCCCTGTGAGTGGGAGGAGGCGTGGTTACGTTGAGACGACAGCCCTGTGAGTGGGAGGAGGCGCGGTTACGTTGAGACGACAGCCCCGTGAGTGGGAGGAGGCGTGGTTACGTTGGCACTGCAGCGGTGTGTATCAACTGGCTGCCGGAGAGAAGAGAGAGTGAGACAGCACAGCTGGTACCGGTGGATTGATAATGTGGAAAATGATGAAGGAGCGTTCACACCTAAGTTGGAGTCGAGTCTCGAGACCTTTGAGGACGAGTCACAAGTGACTATGTGTGCCACATGAGTCCCTATCTCTGTCAACTAACCACCAATCACCACTTACAACAGCCTCTATCTAAATGACAAGACACAGGGCAAATATCTGCATCAGTTATCAGCTTGTCCCTTTCTGGATTATGGCAGCAGGACAGTCATGGGACACCATCTAGAGACATATTTTGTGAGTGAATCAAAGTTGGGGGTCACGTTCCCCCAGTGGAAATCATTCCATTGAGAGTACCACAATAACGTCAACAGATAATTTCTGCCCGATACAGTAGATCTTATCAATCAGAAACCTCACCATTGTGTGTAGAAGTCTGTCGGCTGATTAAAATTGGTTTCAGGCGAACCTTTAACAGATGTGCCATGAACAGCTGATCATTAATCTGTGCTTCCTGACCTCCTTCCTTTGATTCTCTTGAACAATTACTGTTCACACCCTGTTAAAGTTCTGTCCCTTATTGTTGAGAGAGCACGTTTGCACTACGCTCCATGGACACCTGATGGAGCTCCCACTGACAGAGCAGCAGGACTTGATTGGGTTGATGTGCTCGAGCAGCTTGTAAACAGCCCGCAGCTTCTCTGTCTAATGTTGTGTGAGTCTATAATCCATTACCTGGATGACTTAAGGCCACAAAGAGCACTTAAAAATCATTTCCAGAATCCCCAGAAGCCAATAAAGACCGAGGGGTGACCACTGCAGCAGAAACCCCATCCAAACAAACAGCATGGGGTCGTCCTCCAGCCGGACTCGATGGAAGAAAGATGTCTGTGGTGGGGAGGAAGGAGTGAGATGGGACTTGGTTTCATGATCAGTTCTACAAACGAATACAAAAAGTGTTAGGTATTGACCCCTGAACTCTATAAATTAAGAGTTAAGTACTGAAAGTTGACATTTCTGGTCAGATTAGTTTTTTTGGTTGTCTGAAACCAAAATATTGCCAATGTTCCTGTTGGTTAAGCATTTCTTTTGTACTGCTGCTTGTGTTTTGACATTTAACGGATACCACAATGACAGTGCCGAGCTGTGGAAGTGACCTGTGGCCCCGCAGCCCTGGGTAAGAGGGTAGCCAGGAGGGTGAGGGCCCCTGACCTGACCCTGGCTCAGGGGCCCTCGGAGTGTTCAGGACATGTGTTGGCTTTAAACACCTGTTTCCAGAGGAGGACGTGACCTGACGGCCATAACTGCCACTTTCACTGGGAGTCAGGCGCTTCTCTGCATGCTTTCACGCTCCGCGACCTTCTGTCCCAGAGCATGCGCTGAGGCAAATGTTTCACTGAGGTTACTCTATATATATATATCCTTTTTTTTGTTTTTGTTTCAACCATTTCCTTTTTTTTTTTAAGAATTGTGACAAAAATATGTACTTGGGACGATTGAAAAACAACAACTTCTTAGTTCTCTGTGCTTTACAAACTTTGATCACTGTTACAAAATTTACTGAAACACATCTTTGACATTTCTTATTTATAGGTCCATACAAATGATGATGACCATATGTCTATGATGAGCTGACCCTGACCTATGACTTGTTCTGCTCATAATAATGATTTTGTTCCACCAACATATTTTTCAAAACTGTTGTCTGGTTGGTGCCTGGCCTCGAGCACAGGAGGTCCCAGTAGTAACACAGAGGTGTTACGGTATGAAGTCAGAAATGGTTTCACAGTGGTGGAGATGGTTTGGAGAGCCTGAGAAAACCATTTCAGGGGCCAGTCTTCTTAAAGTGTATAATCACCTGAAAATAAGAATTGTTGTGATTTTGTTAGCTTAGAATAAGCCGTTAAATCCCACATAGGGGGCGGGTCCTTTTCATGAAGCCGGCCACCATGTTTCCACCGTAGCCCAGTTGTTAATGGCATACTTGTTTAAAGCACAACCAGTGGTTTTGTTGTTGCCTAAACCTCACTTTAAGTACTTATCTTAAACCCAACCATGATGTTTATCCTAAAACTAAGCAAGTGTTTTGGTTTGAATTCCCGTTAACCCCGTGTTCACTGAGTTGACTTGTCAGGGAGCTATTGACCTGCATCATGTTAAGCATGTGAACAAATGACCAATGCGTTTGCTTGTCTGGAGTCGTTTCATTCATTCAAACCCGTTGTCCAAGCATGCCCACTTACTTCCCTATTCAGTGGAAACTGAGATATTCGAACTGCTCTCTGATTAGTAAAGCCCAATCGGTGCGCAGGGAGCACATGTTACTGTGTGTTTACATATGAGCTGGTCACATTGTGAACTGTGTGTACTTATATTCTACATTTGGTCTCACAAACAGGCTTGAGGAGCCTTTTTCAAAATACAGATCCGATGTGTTTTTGTCAAACATTCCCTCCGTCTCTAAGCCCTTCATCGTATTACCTGACATATTTGCTTGCGTTTACGATTAGATTTCCGTGGTTCCCTGTAGTTAGCACTCATGTGTTGCCCCCCCACCCCCCCTTAATGTGGAACACCTTCCAGACAGGCAGCAGACAGCGCTGAATGCCGCGGATACGTGCGACGAAATCCAATGCCGTGTTTTAAAGCTCTCCCCTGCCTTGTGCTTTTGTTGTCCTGCCTAAGTACAGGCTATTATGTTCCAGAGGGGATTACTTAAATAGCGAGCATAATACACCAGGGCGTCTAGTTCACACACTGACAATATGTTATGAAACTTTAGACGGTGCGGAACTCAAGTCTCACATGGAATCCGTGGTTCTCTCACGACCCGGGCCACGGAGGCTGAATGGACACACGGGGTCAAAGAAAGGGAGTCACCTCTGTGTTTCTCAATGCCAGGAGGGGGGTGGGGGGGGGTTCTCCTGCCTGTCTGAATGTGGGAGTTTCTATAACGGGCCACGGGTCCAGCTGGAAATGGCAAACTGCGGTATCGTTAGCATCCCTACGTTTGAGAGCGACGGGCACCGCCAGCGGCAGGCCGGCTCGTTGTTTCTTTTCCTCTGAGGGGAGACTACTGGATTGAAAGAGAAACTCTGCCACTAACAAGCTGTCACCGGAGGAACAAATGCAGAAAACTTTTTTTGAGGGGTAAAGAGATATAATTGAGTGAGATTCAGGAGTCGGAGTTATGTCTAACTAAAAGTGATGTTTCAGAGTGTGGAATTAAAGGGCGTTAGAGTTTGACTCACGGCACTTTCTGTGTAACGAGACGCGTTGTATGAATGAGAGCTCCCCCGGCAGCCTTCATTATCAGAGGCGTGGAAAGAGGAGACAGTGAGCAGCCCAGTGACAGGCCAGGAGACGTGGAAAAGTTGTGTTCACGCTCAGGGGAATTATCTTTATGAGCCCAAATCTGACATCTGACAATGTTCTGGTGGGAGATTTCTACACACAGAAGTTTGACCAGTCCACACCAGAGCTCTAAAAGGTCATCCGTCTGCCCGGCCACACCAATAATGAGTCTGCCCATCTTCACAAAATAGGCGTTACCAGTCGCCTGGCGAAGCATTAACTGGGAGTGGCAAACATCTGGAGCAAAAATGAGTTTTTTTATGGAAAAAAACCTTCAGTGTTCTTTGCTCTTCTTTCATTCTAGAAATACTCTCCAGCGCTGATGTAACTGAAGCTGTTGCAGCATCCTAACCTCTTCAAGAGCCGCCATTGTTGTTCAGGTGCAAACAGTCAGCACTCTGCGTCGTCTCACATACACCTAAGCCACGCCCCTAGCTGCCCGTAGCTCCTCACAGGATGCTGATTGGTCCGTGCTCTGGCTTACCAAACACAAACGCATAATTTGAAGCCTGACGCGATGGATTTTAGGGGGCTATTTGTTCCCGCGAATCTCGCATGATCTCCTGACATCGCATCTAGCTTTGGTAGCCAACCAGGCAAAAACATAACAGTCCATTCAAAGGGCGTTTTTGTATCATGGACTTCTGTTATTGTCGTAGTAATTGATGCTCTGCGGGAGGGTTACATAAAGATAGATGGTGCAATACAGCTCGTATGATGGCTTCCTCCGTTTGATGGCTATATGAGGACTTCTTCCATCCATTCTCTGGCTCTGCATTCCCCCAAAAGTCACTACTGTCGATAGATGGTTTGCTAATAGTCAAAGATCAGCGTTGATATGCTTCACGTCTTAAATGCAGTGATTTCATTGAAATGTATTTATTTTCCAGCAAAACTTTGCTTTAGAGGCTGCTGTGACCAGCCCCTAATACTCAACACAATAAGTTCATTCCTGAGATCTGGGGACACAGCTACATCACTAAAAAGAAGTCAAACAACGTTTAACACCAGACGATGATAGGACGGGTGTTAAAGACACTCCAGGGTAGCCAGACTTATTGTGGAAGAGAAAGAAAAAGGCAACCTGTAATATCATGACCCAAACTGTCTGTTGTAAACATCCATCAATTTATAAAGCTACTTCCTGCTTCAACTTTGACCCTTTACTTACTGTAGCTGTGTGTTCACAGTTTTCCTCTCCAGTGAGAGTAATGGGGACATTTTAGGGGTTTGACCTCCAAACAGTGGTTTAGATCATCTGAATAACCTGCTACTGATCTTTTCTTTTGGCCTCGTCTGACCTCGATGCAGTGATGTCAATGTGTTGCCCAACTTCAGCAATTCATTTACTGAGTACAAAGTTATGAGAACTGATAGTAATGAAGGTCAAGTCTACAAAGATAAGAGGTGGTTAAAAAAAAGAAGAAAAGAAAAGTAAGCCATCCTTTCAGTGCCAGTTGAGTTTGTGTGATTTGGCTTCATGAGGGATAGCGATGCTACAGCAGTGGTGATCAGACAGGGGTCAAACATTTCATTCTTCCATGTCAAGACGGCGTGACACCAATGTGACCTCTGTATAAGCAGGTGGCAGAAGGCTTAGTGAGGCTCACTTTGACTTCAAGTATTTTTGTTTTGATGCTACACAAATTCCTTGTATGTGTACTGGCCAATTCTGATTCTCATCAAAATATCTTTACACGAGAAATCCAAGTTATTGAGTGGAAAAAAAGAACCCAATTTGACCCTAACCCATCAACGTCAGGTCCATCGGGTTGGGGCAAAAGGATAAATGTCTGATGACGTTAAAGATAAACATGAGGTCCCTGGTACAAGCTGCATCAGGAGGCCTTGGCACGAAGATCAGCGGCTCTAATTAACAGTGTTTTAGAAGGAGGGAGACGGGGAGGGGCGGGGATGGATCAGAGCCACGCCCACAGCCTTCATCAGCTCTGCTCGGGACGGGGAGGTGGACATGTATGAGCAGTGAGATCAGTGCGTAGAGGCAGAGCTGATTAAGGCTCACCGTTCCTTTCAAAAGAGGGGCGCTGAATGGGTCAAAGCAACAGGACGTTCAGCTCAACTATCAGTTATTAGCCACTTGTCTCCTTAGTCAGTTTTATGACGTGCAGTCAGAGTTGGGCTGTAGAGGCTCTACTAGTAGCGGCGTTACTGGTGGGACCACATTCCTCAGTGGCGTGCTGGTAGTGTCCCTGTTTTCTGAATCAAATAGCTTTTCAGCTTAGCTTAGCTCTTATTGAAGAGTGAGGGAGCGTCAAGCTGCCTGTTCCCAAGACTCTCTGGAGTTTAAGCGTAGCGCAGCTCCCTGCAGCGGAAAACTGCTCAGAATCAGTCGCGACAGAAGCACTTCCTTATGATGGTGACACAATGCAGACACACGAGCTGGAGTTTTGTTGATGGGAAGGTGGCAGAGGGCAAGGACGGAGAGGAATCCATCTCGAGGGAGTCGCTGTGGCCGTCGGACGACACAAACCACCACAAACACACACACACCGTTTCATAGAATTAAAGGGTGTGTGTTTGTGGCTGTGAACACACTTTTTAGTCCTATTCATATGCTACAGTAAAGACAGCGTATTACACTGCACATTAGCACAGGTGGATGTTTCTATGGGAGTAGGTGCAGATTGTCCATGGATGGAAGAATTAGGTGTGCACTGATAGTTGAATACATATATACATATATATATACATATATATGTATATATATATATATATATATATATATATACACACACATATATATATCTATATCTAGATATCTAGATAGATCTATCTATCTATATATATATATATATATATATCTATCCATACATACATACATACATACACATATATATATATATATATATATATATATATATATATATACATACATATACACACACACATGTATGTGTAATATAAATTACATAACAATTTAATAATTATATAAATTACATAACAATTTAATAATTATACAATACAAAATGATATATATTCTATATATTCATGACACCGACTGTAGTAAACATTGTAGTAAGTGTTGCTGCTCAGCTTTCTCATCATTTAAGTAAGTACTTAAGTAAGTTTCTTTTGTTTTTATTCTAACCAACGCCTACGTCCAAACTGTGTGTGACGTTACCACATTCAAAAAACAGCAGGTGCCCTGTGCAAAACAAACATGAATGAAAGAGAAAAGAAAACTTTAAATACTGTAAATGAGGCAGTTTGCAGGAGAGATGGTTAGTTTTGAGAGGAAACCACACTGTGTTTGTCTTGAGAACTGAGCCACGAACTGACGACTTTCCTGATGAGAAACAACACATTGTCAAGCCGGGATAAAGGCTCATGATCGAGTCGCTGCTAGAGGGATGACACATGTCTGTTAGGCAGTCGCTGCTCATTGGTCTCCATTAGCTCCGCCTCTTCACTTCGTCAGCAGCCGCTGGACCGAATCTGAGTGTTGTCAGTAGACGAGAATGTGTCCTGCCTTCAAACCACAGGCCTGGTGTCAGCTGAGCCTTTCCTCACAGAAAGGTGATGTGTTTCCTCTATTAGGTCATTCAAGCAAAGGTCTGAAGAGACAGAGGAAAGCGTGTGTGAAGACTAGACACCCAATACGTGGGCAAAAGAAAAGAAGCAACTTTTGGATCATTACTTTAACTCCTTCAAGAAAAGAAAAAAAGCCTGGAAATTAAAAACAAATAGAAAAGACAGAGTGGGTGGAGGATTTTGAGGTTTGCCGAGCTGTTATCGTGGTCTTCTACCCCGGGGAGACGGAGATGACACCTAGACAGCAGAAGCATTGTCCCGTCTGGTGTCGAAGGAAAACAGACAGACCTACGCATGTCTCCAACTCTGTCCTTACCCAACATCTGATCTCTCTATTTTCTGTCTCTCGCTCTTTGAAGTTATTGCTTCTCAGTGTTGGGTTTAAAGATTTATAGATGTTGTTTGTATGACGTCTAAAGGCTGAATGCCAGCAGCGTCTTGTCAGGAAACTCTGCAAGGACGAATGGCCAGATGAAGACGTAGAGTCCACACGGTGCCAGCAGACGACCTGTCATCCCTTTCATTTCTTCTTCATTTCTTTAGATTTGATACGTTGGACTCATTTACCATCATTAGGTACATGTTGCAAATATCTCGCCGTCTGTTTGACTAGAAGAAATCTTTCCTACTCTACAACGCACTGGTAAAATAAGCAGTTCATGAAAAAGGGTTTTAAACCAAATAATCAAAAAACTAAATAGAAATATGATCTTTTTCCTTCAGATCAGAAACATTTTGACCTACCTTTTGTAAAACTTTGACAGATGAAAGGAAATTTAGCCTTTAATTAACTCGTTCTCTTACTTTAAATGAAACATTTTATTGTATAATTGAGTTATTATTTAATATCGGAAGGAAATGGGCAATTAAGTATATATGAAACATGAATTATGGAGCGAATAAAGCTTAAACAACTACATAGTTGAGCTTGAGGGTTGACTCTTGACCTTAGAATTAGCAATGAGACAAAGGTAGTCATGACAAAGCTCCACTTGCTCGGTGTCTCTGAAGCTCTGGAGTTGGGTGATGGAGAGGACTGAACAGACATGATGCGCTGTTATTGAACATGCCTGTGGATGTTCCATGGAATTATTCTCATCCATCACTCACAGAGGCTCCACGGAGCCCGGCCGCCTTCAGATGCTCTTGCTGAGCTGCAGGAGGCGCACACACACACGCACACACACACACACACACGCACACACACACACACACACACACACACGCACACACACACGCACACACACACACACACACACGCACACACACCATTTCTCTCTCTGTCACAGATTTAATGGCGACACTGGAGGAAAGCAGCGGTAAGTGTCGGGCTGCATACTGACACACATTGTCAGTATTTGGGCCGTCATGTTGCTTTTTAATACCAAGCCAAACAAGCCAAGCCATCAAAGTCACATGACAAACTGAAATGTCTCAACTCTCCACAGAGCACTACTTAATCCTCTTCTTTTCTTTCTTTGGTTTGGACTGGATGTTACAGAGTTCACTGTAAACGCTGAAGTTGAGGTGGCAGTTTTAACTGAATTTCTGAACAAAGTTGAGGTGGCAGTTTTAAATGAATTTCTGAATGAAGTTCAAGTGGCAGCTTAAAGGGAAAAAAAGGGATGTTTTCACGAGGTGTAAGCGCTGAGTGAAGTTGAAGTGTCAGTTAAAGTGAAAGAGCTGAACGGAGCTGAGGAATTAACTGAAATGTATGGAGAGTAAGTGAACGTGATAAAAGGGACTGGAACTGGATCAGTTGAAGTGTCTTTTTTAATTGTGAATGTCACTTCACCTGACATCCTGTGCAACGGGTGGCACCCCTAAAAAAGAAAAAAGCCCCATCATTGAACTCTAAATAAAAATATACATATGAAAAAGTTGTGAAACTGACGCCAGAGTGCAAGTGAATGCAGCAAGAGATGCCGCTCCCCACCCGGCCACCCCATGAATATCTGTCTAGACCCTGTGTGCAGACACTGAAAGCAGTCCTCAAGAGGCAAACTAAGACAAGGAAACTATTTGGAATATCAGACTGTAGTTCGCTCTCTCTTTGACTTTTGTTTCAGAAGACGACTGGTTTCAACCTCGTGCCTCCTGAAAGCCAGAAGGCAGCACATGAGCGGGAGATCCCTCCCATGTGCTGCGGAGATACAGCCGCCGAGTGTTTGCTCAGACGAGGATGCTGCAGGATATCTACAGAGAGCAGAGAGTCACTGCAGCACGCACAGCCTCCGCGACTTTCATCATCCTCAGCCAGACAACACAGGTGCTGTGCATCACCATTTCAAGCGTCTCCGTCACGCTGTGGCTCGGTGACGGACGACCCAGTTACCTGGTGCTGGACTATCGCTCAACACGGCAGCGGGACAGAGACCTGCAGCTCTTATATGAGCATTCAAATGGTGGATTTCAGTTCTGTTGTATGACTAGATTACATACAACAATTGTCCAACAATATTCCAATGAATACATTTCAGATTGTAGTAGGCATCTGCTACTAACTCAATACTTTTTGTGATATGATAATCAGACTTTTAGTCCATAGTTTGGGCCAAGCTCCAAAAATACAGAATTCCAATATTGCGAGAGCACGGTTTCTCCAGCAGTACAGACACCAAGAAACGGTGCTGTTGTTGTTGTACATTCAGATTTCAGGCTCTGATAGCGGCCCCTTGTCATTTGTCTAATGGCCATATATTTGGCTCCTGGCCACGGAATTATAAACATGTTTACAGCTCCACCGGTTGTGTTGCATTCAAGTCCCCCCCTAGGCCTAAAAATGCAGCCCCACAGTGACATGACTACAATTTTTAAATATCTCCTCAAGTTGTTTCTACACCAGCAATGTTAACCATAGTATAAGGCAAGACAAGATTCTATGATTAGCGGCCTGAAGACCAGTGGATATGTGCAACTCTGGAAAACACAGTGAATGACATTGGTTCTGAGTTTTATTAAACTGCAGTTGGGGAAGTTCAGTCACATTTGTTCATCCTGATTAATTGACCCGCATCCAACACAATCACACTGGGAGGCTTCACTTCACCTGGTTCTCTTCACCACAGCGGCCTTTCTGTGTGTGTGTGTGTGTGTGTGTGTGTGTGTGTGTGTGTGGAATAGGAGAGCTCAGCCCAACAGAGAGATAATAACAAATGTCAAAATCATAATAAACCAAAACATTAAAAAGTACTAATAAAAAGCACCAGTAACGTCTGGGCTTATCAATACTACAATCTTTAATAATTTAATGAGTTCCGGGTTGAGGCTGCACGGTGGTGTAGTGGCAAGGGGGGCCCGGGTTTGATCCCTGATCCTGGGCGGTCCTTCTGTGTGGAGTCTGCACGTTCTCCCTGTGTCAGCGTGGGTTCCCTCCGGGTTCTCCGGCTTCCTCCCACAGTCCAAAGACATGCTGCTCAGGTTAACTGGACTCTAAACTGCTCGTAGGTGTGAATGTGAATGGTTGTGTGTCTCTATGAGCCCTGAGATAAACTGGAGACCTGTCCAGGTGAACCCTGCCTTCACCCAATGTCAGCTGGGATCGGCTCCAGCACCCCGACCCTGAACAGGATGAGGGGTTTGGATAATGGAATTGAAGTTCCGGGTTTCAGTTATCAGAACGCATCCCTACCTTCAGATAACAAGAAAGGCTCTCACTGTCCCCGAGTGATGCGAGCTGAGCACGGAAGTTTACAGCAGCTTTTTCACTGAAAACAGATCAGGGTTGATAACAGCAGTGAGACCTGCTGCTGTAAAACCAAGACGATGAGCTGCAACACGCAGACATCCCCTTTACGAGCAACACCTTTCACATGCAAGTAGCAACGCGGTCCACTGGAAATACTGTTAGATCCCCTGTAAAGAATCAGTGTGCAGCTTTCTGACAGAGCTACGTTCTAAGCAAACAGTTCTGTCCACTGTGGGAAAAGGAATTTGTTAAGATTTTCTTCTCTTTTTAAATTTTTTTTGCAGAGTTGACAAATTGTTAGGGAAACAGCAAGATCTCACAAATATAGTGAATGAATCCATATGAGAGTATATTGTACGGCTGTTAGAGTAAGCCATTTAAAGATCAGTAATTATATCTGTAAGTTCAGAGCTGTATGACCTTTTCAAACTGATGCTGCTTCACTTCTCCCAGCGTGAGTCAGAGCTTATAGTCTGCAGGTCAAAGGCTCAGCTTCATTCATTTCCTGGAGATGCGTGGCAGAAGTGCAACAATCACTCATCTGTCATAATGTGTCATTTCTCCTCACTAATAAAGTTTAGTCCGACCAGACAGCGCTCTGTCTCTGAATGTCAGGATGTTCCTCGGCCTTTCAAAGCTTTTTGGTGCTTATATGCCCAAAGGGACGGATGACTTGCAAGCAGGAGACGGAGTGGCGCAGGACGAGGACTGTAAGGTAACTAACGGGCCATGTCAGGTCCCAGGGCCGCGGGGGACTCGTGGTCGGTCAAGTCCTCCCGGGTTCAATCCCCAACGAGGCAATGTTTACCACAGTATCCTTGAGCAAAATACTTAACCTCTAGCTGCTCCAGAGGCGGAACCAGACCTGGCTCACCCTGCATTCCACACGGGGAAATTACAAGAAATGAAATGCCAGGAAAAAAAAGGCACACGCTAAAAAATATGATACCAATTATTTTCAATCTGAGGCCTCGTATAAACTTATACGACACGCTACCAGTGACGGATGGAAGAGAGCCGAAGTAAATGAGTGTCTGGTGTGTAATTGAGCAATTATATGAGCTTTCAAAGCAGCAGGACACGAAGCGCCAACCAACCTGGATCCTTCGCCCCTGCATGAGGCCAGACTGCAGGAGCAGCAGTCAGATAACCACCAAATGGTTTCATACATTCTCAGCTGCAAGCCAGTTGCTTCAGACCAACATCTCTAAAACACATCACAAATATATAGTTTCATGTTGAAAACTAGGATCATTTATAACTTGTTTACCTCCGCCAACTAGTCAGCTTGACCTTTACATCTACGTCTGTCCAAAATGTCATCGCTTCATTATTTTATACTATTAGACATTTGTGAGATATCACATTCACGATAATGGGACAGACAGTGACCTTTGACCTCCAAAATCTGATCAGTTCGTCCTTGAGTCCAGGTGAACGTTTGTGCCAATTTTGAAGAAATTCCCTCCTGAGTGTTCCTGATATATCAGGCTCACAAGAACGGACTGAGGACATGTACGTAATCTTGTAATCTTGCGTATGCCTGCAAATTTTCCTTTTATAAATCCAAAATCAAATTGGAATGGTCTTCACATGGACGCCTCACATGCCGCCCTCTACACGCCCACACTTAACCATACTCAATGCAAAGCACCTGGTGAGTGTTGAAGCAGAGGAAGGAGCCTGCTGATCAATCCTTCTTTACGTTGAATCACAGCAACTAGAGGAACCAAGGGAATGGGTTTCTGGGAGTCCCTCGGATTCTTCCCTTCACGTAGTACTGGTGGAGGCAGGGCATCCATCGGGCAGCACTAAGCATTACAAGTGTGAGGGCAATATGTAAATGTTTACAGCAATCAGACTGACTGCTTCCAAAAGCATTGTGCCAGTGGTATCATCCACCCCGGATATCATTTGAAAGTGGAGGTTTGATCAGTGAACACAATTGATTTATGTGTATACGTTTATTGTGGTGACATTGGCCCCATAATGAGGATAAAGATTCTAACTAATGTGCGAGAGTTGTAGCTGGCTTTATCTCCACAATCTGTATGTGGTGGTGGAGATGTGCTGGTGGTGGAGATGTGCTGGTGGTGGAGATGTGCTGGTGGTGTGGTGGTGGAGAATGTGCTGGTGGTGGAGATGTCGTGGTGGTGGAGATGTGCTGGTGGTGTGGTGGTTGAGATGTGCTGGTGGTGGAGATGTCGTGGTGGTGGAGATGTGCTGGTGGTGTGGTGGTTGAGATGTGCTGGTGGTGGAGATGTCGTGGTGGTGGAGATGTGCTGGTGGTGGTGGAGATGTGCTGGTGGTGGTGGAGATGTGCTGGTGGTGGTGGAGATGTGCTGGTGGTGGTGGAGATGTCGTGGTGGTGGAGATGTGCTGGTGGTGGAGATGTGCTGGTGGTGGAGATGTCGTGCTGGTGGAGATGTTGTGGTGGTGGAGATGTCGTGGTGGTGGAGATGTGCTGGTGGTGGAGATGTGCTGGTGGTGGAGATGTCGTGCTGGTGGAGATGTCGTGCTGGTGGAGATGTCGTGCTGGTGGAGATGTCGTGCTGGTGGTGGAGATGTGCTGGTGGTGGAGATGTGCTGGTGGTGGAGATGTCGTGGTGGTGGAGATGTTGTGGTGGTGGAGATGTGCTGGTGGTGGAGATGTGCTGGTGGAGATGTCGTGCTGGTGGAGATGTCGTGCTGGTGGTGGAGATGTGCTGGTGGTGGAGATGTGCTGGTGGTGGAGATGTGCTGGTGGTGGAGATGTCGTGGTGGTGGAGATGTGCTGGTGGTGGAGATGTGCTGGTGGTGGAGATGTGCTGGTGGTGGAGATGTGCTGGTGGTGGAGATGCGCTGGTGGTGGAGATGTGCTGGTGGTGGAGATGTGCTGGTGGTGGCCTGGTGGTGGAGATGTGCTGGTGAGGTGGAGACACAGTCTGACAGCTGTGTCCAGCTGGTCTATGTATACTGGATCTGTCCCTTTCAGATAAACCATGAGGAACTACAAAAACATGAATAAATAAATAAAGTTACAAAAACTCAAATCGGACTTGGTCGTAAATGCACAGTATTAGAAGATATTATTGAACACTGTTGTGTCGTTCTTTAATGCTGTTTGATGTTATCTTGGATTTCTACAAACAACGATGATGATGATTTCATCATCTGACCACCAGTGTCGTAGTTATGATAATGAGGATCTATATGTAATCTGTGATCATTTGAAATTAATTCATTATAGGTATATCTACGTATATGGTGTCTCTCACATTTCATTTCTATAATCTGCCTTCACTTGACCACCTCACAGTTTCCCCATCTCCTAAACGTGTACAAATGATGTGATCTGTGTGGGCCGCTTCTCGTTTCACATTCAACATTTTACTTGGAGCTATGGAGCCATGCCTGCTGAGTGTAATTTAGCACTTTTTGCCAAATTATAGTAACGTACAATTTTTTATGTGCCGCCCTAATTTGACAAAGAACAACATCACATGTAACCCTTATGTTCATATACTACTGATTCATTTTGACACTGATGTTTTTAAGTTGAAACTTTAAACTTTCTGTCACAAACGTTTAAAGTTTAAACAAAAACCGTCATGTTCAGTGCCTAAACATATCCATAAAAAAAATGTTAATCATTCTTTAATTTCTATTAGTGGATACTGTCGGGAAAACAAGTGAAATACATTGTCAGACAGCATTGAGCAAACACGTTGAGTAAGAACATTTTGGGACTGGAACACTACTTCCCAATTGTGTTGATGAAAAATGTAATTTGTCCGACTTTACATTTCTTTTAAAACATATTTGCTGCTGATCAGTAGTAGGAACATCATTTCTAGGAGAAAAAGTTGAAGCATGGTGTTAACAATGGCATAATCTTTGAAACGTGTCCACAGAAGGAATAAGTCGTTCATAAATATAAAGTGAAGAAGTTGTTTACGTTACAGGGTTGAAGATGTTGTGCATGGCCAGTCATCAACAGTATTGTCCCCATTTTGCCAGAGCACACAGAGAGCTCTGGGGGTGTATCTACACCACCCACCTGCCCTGTCAGAGTGCCCTGAGGCAAGGCATCTCACAGGAAAAGTACACAAATAAAAAAGTCCCCTCACAGAGATTATTGGCAACATGCGAACAGCAGAGGACCGGAAAACAGCGGTTAGAGAGATCCAGCACTTTAAAAGACACTGATGTTGATTCAGTGCCTATCAGTGCAACCAGCAGTACCACTCGGGGGCATGACAAGTGCAGGAGGCTTGTTTGGAGTGATGTGCCTTTGCTGCTCTCGAGTGTCACAATCAACCGAAAGACAAAAATGTATATGATGTTTCACGCGGAAAGGCGCACAACGCCCCCGCGTGAGAAGTGCCTCTCATCTCCGTCTGCATTGTCCCGGCTTCAGCTCCCGCCGTCTTCCCAGTCTCCCCTCCTTTCATCCCCTTAAGCTCTCTCTCCGTCGGCTCACTTCGTGACTAACGCCGCACTCTCATTACCCAGAGTCCTGCTGTCGACTCTGCCCGTCTTCATCCTCTTCCTCTCTCGTCTCTCATTTCTACCCACTCTCTGTTATTGCTTTCTGCCGTTTTGTTGTTTCCATTTTCTCTTTAGCTCTCACTCACTCTGCAGCCGACACACACAGACTCAGCCCTACAGACAGAGACCCTGAGTGGGGCATCACAGAGGAGTTTTGTTTCAAAAAAGACAAAACCAATCAATTGAACATAGCGACACAGAAATGGTGACTGGAATGGATGTAGGTCTCATTATCAAAAATACCGAAAGCATCCACTTCAGCTTTTACCATTTGGAGGATTTTACCATTGGCCATTGAAAAGATTGAGATGGGTATCCAACCTTGTGGAGCGCACGATACCATTCACACAGATTCCTGTAACCAGCACGTCTCTTGTTTGCTAATATCTTTTGTATGAAGCAGCTGTACAATCTTGAATCTCAGATTTTCTCCCAAACAGTGCTTTATATGATGGTGGTAAAGCTGGGAATAGCTTTTGCACTATCACGACAAACTTGTCATCAAAAGAAAGACTAATGGAATTATTTAACTCTCAGCAGGCCCCTAACAAAGAGAAACCCCATAACCCCCTGGCATTCAGTGGTAGGGCACACTCTCAGAAATAAGGGTTCCAAACATGTTCTCCCCAGAACCATTTGCCTCAGAAAAGGCAAATGGTTAATGCCCTTAGAAGGTGGAAAGGCTCTGGATAGGACCTCCGGAGAGGGTAATGAACCTTTCATAGATAGTTCGAGGAATAACCCTTTATTTTGGGGTATAACAATCTAAAAGGGTTTCAGGTGGAACCTTTATAAAGGGTTCGAAAAGGAAGTAAAAAGGGTTCTAATATGAGGAAAAGCCAAAGAACCCTATGTGGTTCTATTTAGCAACTTCATTTCTGAGAGTGAAGCGTTCAAACCTTTAAAAGGAAAATGGCCTCGGGACAGCTATAAGTTTTCGGTAATGTGCTTTCCAGCAACTCCTGGAGGATAGATGAGGTCATTTAATATCACAAACCCTGGTGAGTGACCCTGATCCTGTCTGGGTCCAGTACCTATCAAGTGTCTCCGAATCACTCTTAGGAGTCATGCTGTAAGTTAGAATTGGAACAAAACCCTCCTGGAGTAGGACTGAGAGCTACTTCTGAGGCCTGCTACTCTGACTCTCAGCCAGAAGGATGAATGTTGCTGTGAGACGTCACAGTCTTACTACAAAGAACTTGTGGACTGTTAGGGCTTGAAATGAAATTGATGTAAATTTTGAAAAGCAAAAATTAAATATAGGTCAATGTTACTTAAAGTAATATATGCGAAAAAACAATGCCAAAATGTATAAAACTTCTATTATTTATAATTATTACAATTAAATAAATGTAGCTTGTATGTAAAGCATTCTGAGGCAAATTTGTGATTTTGGGCTATACAAAATAAATTTAATTGAATTAAATTATTGTAATTTAATACAACTGCTGAAGTAATCCTATTAGCCCTGTCCAACTACATTGTTACATAGTGTCTAGAATGCAACATGACAATATGTTGTCATGTTGCATTCTATGCTCCCCGTTAAAGGGTTTTTTGGGGAGTTCTTCTTGTACCGATGTGAGGATGTCATATGTGTACAGATTGTGTTTTGTGATTACATAAATACAAAAGTAAAATAAGATATAGATAAAAGAGATGAGGCCCAATAGAAAATGTTATCTGTTTTGATTAAGTTGAGACTTTTATCACAGTTAACCAGGTGACATCTAGCCATGGGACCATTATTATGTTCAATTAAGTTGAGTACACTTTCACTGAGAAACAATATTGTACACATTGTCTTTGTGTGACGGAACATTGATTTATAACTACCAAAGTAGGTTCTGGGAAAATTCATCACTTCTACATGGCCGCGTTGTTCCTTTTCCAAAAATAGTGTAATCTTGTGAAAAGAGTTTTTCGGTTTCTGAGGAATCATATTCTCTTCTCTGCATCCTGCACATGTCGGTCTAGAACACCAGTGACAGTATCTTTTAATTAGATCATTGTCATCAAGCCTTCTCAAAGAATCTCTGGTCACATAATCTCTCTGCCTGAACATCATCTCTTGGTGACTCGTAACAGGTTGGGACTCCACTGGAGCTCTCCTAAATATCAGGAGAGAAAGAAGTGATTTTATAAGTTAGTAAAGTTGATATGCTTTTAATTATATACAGAAGAATAGGGCCGAAAGATGTGTCACTCAGAATTTTTGGCCAGTTAGGAGTGAGGTAACATATCAGACCCCCCACCCCCCCACCCCACCCCCTCTCTCCATTTACCTACTGTTTTTCAGTAAGACTAACCCTTGAAAATAGAAACTATGACACATTTTTTTGTTGACGACTAAAAGCAAAACGATAGTGTGAAGCACAGACGAAGGGATAAATGAACTAACTACGGTTTGAATACAATGTGACCTGCATGCTTCTGCAGAATCACAGTGTAGATTCACAGTGTAAAAGACACAATGTCTGTTGTTTGGAAGTTTGATTTAGCTGCTCAACCTGTTGCATCAACGTTGATATGCGTTTCTGTCAGTAATGTTCTGATGTTCTTGGAGGAAACAGATCTGTGGACTGAACTCTTCTTTAAGACAGAAAATGATGCTGCATAAGGACTCCAAGGTGGCCCAGGCAGGAGTTGAGGGGAAAACTAGAGGGAAGTTGAGAGCAGACGGAGCTTTGTGGCAAGCGGAATCTCTGATAGGTCACAGAGTTCTGATGGGAGCAGTGACTCGGAGAAGGGCCGGTCTGACAACCTTCACTACTCCCCAGTATGACAAGGCCAGCGGTGGAGGAGGAGCGGTCCAGCAGAGCAATCAGCGTGAGGCAGCAGGGAGCCTGCACAAGGTGGCCACCAACCCAAGTCACATGGACTGATCTCTGGCAGGCCGAACGAAGCATATCAAGCTCTTGGTCAAGGCAGTATATACAATGTCCTGCCCAGGCCACTGAACCTCTTCATCTGGGGAAAAGCGGAATCTCCGGTTGGCACACAATGCTCAGACAAGGGACGTTGGAACATATCCGGAGAGGCTCTTAGTCAGGGCTGGTGGACCCGGTGTCACGACCGGGTTCTAAAATACTTTGCAGAAGCCTGGGAGCAGCATGAGAATCAGCAGACAAGACGCACCACCGCCTGGATGATCCCCTCTGTGAAGGCTGGAGTGCAGCTACCAAGAATCACAGCAGCCAGGAACCCGTCAGGCATCCTGGCATCTTTCTGTGGACCTGGGTGGACTTGGCGTCACTGGATGTGTGCCATCTGAACACAGGTCATGGTCCAATCACCACAGCTGGGTCGCCTGGGCGAGGGTGTTCAGGAACATTGAAGACATGTAGTTTTATCAATCCTCTGCAGGTAAATAAATACCATGGATTTGAGAATTATTGACGGTTAAGCCATTTATTGAGCAGTACTAGGGCTAACACTGTCCTCAGGGTAGCATTAGAAAACAAATACCACGAGGATGTTGAATTAAAAGGGTTCATACCTTCGAGGGCGAGAATGCTCTGAGCAAACCGCTGTCTGTATCGTTTGGGCCGAGCTGCCCTACAGGGGCTCAGCCTCAGGAGTCCTTTTAGTACATTTCACAGCAAACTACACATTTGGGGGCACCGTAAACATACTTCTTTCCATGGAAAAAATAACTAAAAAATAAATGGAAATGTATTGATTAGTTTTTGTATGCACCAAAGTGTTGGTAAAGATGGAAGTGTTACAGTCATCTATCATACATGCATCACACTACCTGACTGCTATTCAATATTTAATAACCAATACTCTCCCAATGTGACACAGTATTTCTAACTTGGAAAGATTTTTCTCACAAACTATCTGCACTAGTTAGATCCCCCTGCCTGGCCCGCCTTAATCATCTGCTACCTATTGTACCAGGGCTTCTATGAAACCCATCATTCATGATCTAACCCTGACAGACATATAGAGAATTTTAAATCTGGGATTTCTGAAATTGCCATCAGCAGCTCCATCCTAAAAATATCCGCATCACACATCAAAGGTGTATATTGGTTGACACGTATACATGTGCGTCAGGGCAACGCTTATTCTACGTGTTTATACCTTGAGCGTTAAATATTAATCTGTTAACAGTGATAATCAACCCCGTCACTGTCTTTTAACAAGACCCAGAGTGGTTTTAGAGGGAAAAAGTGTTTGTTTGGTGCAAAAAGCTGGGAAGCCTCAGGCTGCTGACAATATCTACATGGCAGAATAAGTATAATGGGTTCCTGAGTGATTTGGAAAAAGCTGCCAGAGAGAGAGACCTTTTTGTGTGTGTGTGTGGTTGTTTGTCTATCAATTAGAGAGTCGATTAAATAAATGTGTTTGGGCTCCATCTCGCCACTGGCAAAGAACAGAGCTGTCTAGAGACACACCTACAGGAGGTTCCCAGCCAAAATCACTTTCAACACATTCCTGCTCAATAAGCACCATCGCACAGAGATATTGGGCTCTATTTGGGGACTCAGACATCCAGCAGCCAACCCGCATACTGACACTTTGTTCCATTAAATGGGGAGCAGGGCTCAAAGCCGTGTCTGCTGTAGTGTAGTCACTGTGGCAGAAATGTGCCTTTGGTAAATATAGAACCCAGGCAAAGCATAAATGAACGGTTTTAATTGAATTCGTAGCAAGAAGCATAGACAATGCAATATCTAATCACATGAACTGATACTAGTGATACTGATACTGATGCTAATTTGTGGGGAATAATCTGCCTTCTTTAGCCCAATCCCTTTCTACTGGTTTTTGTTTCTGTGTCATGGTACACAGCTGCTTTGTGTTTGCTGCTCTGATGCTCTCAGCTCAAAGTTGGCTAAACTGCTTTGGAAGCAGACACTGGTACAGCCTCCTCTGCTGCCGGCCAGAGTGATTGAAGCCCTGCTCAGACCTGGCATTACCGGGATCCCATCACGAGTGGACAGCTCCAAGTACGTCTTCCACATGCGTCTCGAGTGAACACTTGGCTTGTCAGCTGGCCAACACCAGGAGTTTTTCTTATCATAACAAGCTATGCAGGATGGAAAAGGCTGTTTTGGGGGCTGAATTAAAATACTCCCAGCAAACCTCACGGAGAACAATGAGAGCAAAACAGAATCACCATTAAGTTTCAACCAAATATTCTCTGGTCTAGCTCACCTAAAAACGTTCACAGAATTAGATTCTATTTGTGGTGGTAGCCGACCGGGGGGTAAGTGACCTCCAGGTCCTTCCACCACTGTCCTTCCCGCTTGGATTCTAGCTACTTCACTGAGAGGAGAATCTCTTTTGTTGTAGCAACTCGTGTTGTAACTCCAGCGCACTAAGGTTGCTTCTTCTTTTTTTCCATTTTACGGCAAGTGGCAACCAACGTTAAGCTGCTTTACCGAGATTGAGAGCTTCTAGGAAGCTTTTAAGGAAACCCATTGACAGACCCTCTCATGAAAACATAGACGAGCGTAGACCTATGTGATAAACCCTGAACAGCCCCGGCCCATCTTAATCCCTGACCAGGAGGCAATCTTATTATCTTTCTGTGTGCGGAAATCTGGTATTATCACATCAAAGATGAAGAAAGAATGCATTAAACATGACTTTTACAGGTAAGAGAAAGAAGGAACCACAGGCGCATGACAATTTAAAGTAAATAGAAATTGTGCCTAACCAAACCTTAACCACAACCACAGATCATAGGTTTATATCTCCATCATCATCATCATATCAGGCACTGTCAAAAGGTGTTGTCCTGCTAAAAGTGCCGCCAGATTAGAAAGTCGTGTGCTGTCAAAGTCGAAGCAAAGCTACTTCTTTTTTCCTGTTTTTCAACTGTTTCTTTTAACAAGAATACTCGTAACCATGACGATGAAGGTTTTTTATTTGCGACAGCTTAGACTCAGCTTAGTCCCACTGATAGAAGTCCAAGATCAGAAAATGTCTATGTGGTTCACTTTGAAGGGCGATGTGAGAGGACATATTTTGTCCTTTAGTTTGGAGGACTTCTTGCATTAGCAGGACACACAGAGGACATGGCAGCCTTTCTGAACCCCGCTGCATTGAGACTTTCTATAATATTCTCTTTCTAGCCTTGATGCTGTCTGACTACATGTCTAGAGACAACTAGTTGAAGTAGATGGTGAGGAAAACTGTCACCAACAAAGACAAACACACACACAGGTTCCATTCCTCCAGTCTGTGCACTTTGAATGTCTGGAGCAGAACAGGCAAGTGAAGCAACACCTGCTTTGTGACTTTTAATTACATTTTTTAATTAAAATCAATGCTTCCAAAGATGCAACTCGCTTCAGACCATGCGTCAGCTAAGGGCAAGAATCAAAGTGGTTCCTTTAGTGGGATTCAAAGTGGAGAGACTTGGTTTTACGGATCTGTCGACTAATCGATTAGTTGATAAAGTCGAAAGATCTGTAAAATTCTTTGGTCAAGGATAACCATACAGTACAATTCCAAGTGCTGTCTGCCCCTCCTCCTATTAGCACTGCACTATTGATCCCAGGGGCCCGAGGAAAGGTTTCTGTGGTGGGAACAGGCCACAGCCCTCACTAGAACTCACTCACACCAGCTATCAAAGCATGTGCCTCTAATGTACGGGGACTCAGTGCTCAACACTGATACCCTCCAACTCAATCGAGTTGACCTAAATGGTTCAAACCTTAAAACAAACGGGCATTTGGGAATGAATCAATAAGACTGCTCAATGTGTTGTCTGTGCACACGAGGACCAGCTCTAATATGAGGGCAACGCGGGGTCGCGAGAACAAGAAAAGCCCTTCAGCTGTCAGGGAGGTGAGGCCACGGGCCCGTGTGCAGCGTTAGTGAGACGGGTCTTACCCTCCAAGACGGTGAGCTTGGCGCTGGTGTTGATCTCTCCCACGCTGTTGGTGGCGGTGCATTCATAGATGGCTTCGTCGCGGTGGGTCCTCAAAGGCTGGATACGCAGCACGGAGCCCGAGCCGTCATCGAACTCAATCACCTGGCCAGACGACAGCAGAGGAGGATTACAGTAATCACCTGTGACATTTCCATTCAAACGCAGGCCTGCTGAGCCGTTCTCTGTGGCAGGCCCACTAAACACAATGCTGTTTCACTTACCAGAAAGCTTTCCAATTTCCTCTAAGAACAAAGGACTTTCAAGGAAGTTCTTCAGATAGATATTTAAAAAGTCTATCAGAGGAAGTCCAGAACAGTTTCCTGATTTAACCCTTTAACAGCCGGTAAGCCCCATACGAGTACGGCCCACCAAAATGAAAACAGACGGACTATTTTAGTTCGTTAGGCCTTTGTGATGAATTCCTTGCATTAATATATAGCCACGCTGCTAAAGGTAGGTAGGCAAACTATTTTTTAAAGGAACAGTTCAACATTTAGGTAAATACTTCTTCTAAATACTTTGGAGAGTGAGATGAGATGATGGATATCAATCTCATGTCTGTGTTTTAAACGTCACCAGCTCAACGGAATATTTCAAGGACTCAAGAATTTCAAGGTTTTACTTCTAACCATACTCGAGAAACATGTTCAGTGAAGTGGCATTTGCCATACTCAGAAAGGCTGCACTAAAAGACCAGTGTGACATGTAAAGGACAAACCGGCTAGATGAAGAAAAAAGGTCCCAGTCTATTGGTGAGTCCAGATTGATCCAACTATCTTTGGATGCTAACAAATTCATTGTTGGTTAAATTTGTTAAGATCTCCACGATACTTCTAATGGGAAGTGCTGGGGAAGATTGATATTTATCATAGAACATGACGAGTAAGCCCTAAGAGAATGATTGACTTGTCAGAAATACCAATGAAAGAAATGCTCAAGCAGAGATGGTATTGAGTTACACATGCTAGTGGAACAGAGGCCAGCTGAGCAATTCATTCTCGCGTGTACAGACACTTTAGAGGTGTTGGTAGCATGGCGATATTGAGCGATAGTCGTATTTTTCATATCTCGATAAAGATATCTATCACCATATACAGCATGTTTTCTGGTATTTCAATAAATTAAATAAAGTGTACACTCTTATGTGAATTAAATGTTAAATGGACTTGTACTTGTATAGTGCCTTTCTAGTTTTCCAACCACTCAAACACTATGTGTCATTCACCCATTCATTGGGATGGCAGAGGCACCCATACAAGGGGCCACCTGCCCTTCAGGACTACCTGAGCGTTCACACAGATGTGGCTCTTTTGGGTCTTGCCCAGGGACACATCCACATGGACTGGAGGAGCCGGGACTGAATCGTGAATTACGTACTTGACAAATGAAAAGTACTGAGTATGTTCTCATTTAATTGATAACTTTAGTGTAAAAATAATTAGATTCCCGAATTTTTTTTTAGTTAGTATGGGCTTATTGTTATGGATATACAAATTCATCAAGATACGAGTCCATTGAAATGATCCTGTTGAATTATCGCCCAGCTTTAGAGGGTAGATAGACAGTAGGTATATTTCTCAACTTTGACTGATGTCAAAGTTAGTTGTTCCTCTGCTTCCAGTCTTTATGCTAAGCTAGGCTAACCACGTCCTGACTCCTTTGTAATTGCACATCGATGGTTCTGGGATTATGAGAAATATTGAATAAACCACAATATTGAATTGTTCTTAAAGAAATACTCTTATCTAGTTATATAGAGTGAACCACAGGTTATGATCCTAGGGTGGAATTATTTTTACCATTTGCATTACTAAAGATGAGCATGATGCTGCTATATCCTTTCATAATTGTAAAGCCAATGCATTGATCTTATTGACCACAGTGTACACGTACAGTAGTGTAACCAATTTGAGCTGCCAGTTTCTTTCTAGTGATGTTACTACATTTACAGATTTCAGCTATCTTAATGAGTACAATGTATATGAATGATGAACGAAACCAAGAAAATGACCCAAGTCGTACTTAACCCGAGTTATTATAACCTCAGAGCCACCGAAGGAGGACGTAAACAGTGATGAGCTTGAGTGGACAACAGGTATGTGAGGGGGCTTTAAGAATGCTGGGGGG
Organism: Ophiodon elongatus; assembly: GCA_016806645.1. Classification (NCBI taxonomy): domain Eukaryota; kingdom Metazoa; phylum Chordata; class Actinopteri; order Perciformes; family Hexagrammidae; genus Ophiodon; species Ophiodon elongatus. The sequence continues at coordinate 186,736 of JACSYO010000711.1, read as the reverse complement.
GTAAAGACTCAGAGGTCAAGGCTCTGGACCTTACACTTCCGCCCCACTGCGGTGTGTGTGACCCCACCAGCCGAGTGGCAGGAATCACATTCTTGCTCTAATGAAGGAGTTGAAGAGCAGCACTCTCTTCCTGCCTTGGTAGGGGGTCGACCCGCCCCACACACAGGGAAGCCAGCAGTTTGAGGAACACTTAAATAGGTGCTGGTGGGGAAAAAAAACTTTTTCTTCTTGTGTCCAGTTTGGCACTTGTCACCTTGGGGGTTTCGGGAGAATGACCACCAGAACTTTTCTTTTAAATGGTGCAATTTGGTGCATTCTGGTCATTATTCTTATCCCTAGCAAAGGCACCAATTTATGCATGAAAACTAGAAAATAAAAAATGCTATTTTTTTCCCCGTGTAACGTGTAAACACAAATATCTGTACTTATAATCTTTATCAAGTGATAAAGATTCCCCAACCAGAATCTACATCTAACAGTAAGAGAAAAACAACTTTAAACTCTTGTCATTTGTCAAGTGTCACAGACAATCCTGCTGCTGGGGACTGAGGTAGCATTTTGCCAACTGGCAACTTTGATAAACTATTTCCATTATAAACATAACAAACATTTCAAATACAAATACTGTACGAACACAAGCACAACCAAAAGACAACAGGTCACAATAGGCTATGAAACTAAAAAAGCGTCTCTTGTACTGTGAAATTGAAAATACTAAATAAATAGAATTATATATTTAGGAGGATGTGCACGCTTTGGATATATGTTGATGTGGCATGCAACAGAACAAACTGCCAAAAGAACTCGGATGTGAACCAAAAGTGGCAATTTTAAAATTCAGGCTAAAAACATTTCTCTTTTCATGTGCCTATGATTGAGCTACTATGTTTATATATATATAAAAAAAAAAAAAAAGTTTCACAGCAGAACAAATGGGCTATGATGGAACAAATAATTCACATTTGATGGAAATCCATTTGTAGACAGAGCTCTGCCACGAATGCTCTGAGCCTAAAGGAGAAACAGGACACGAGTCGATTATGTAGCCATCATAAAGGAGCTCCGACATGGAAAATAGCCTCTTCATACCAGAGAGGTTTAAACTTCTGCATACCGAAAGTAAGACGTTATTTATACCAGGACTGTGGTGACGTAGTATAAAGGCTAAAAAACAACCACACAGGGTGGGAGGGACTGGAGGTCGATGGGTCAAACAAACACAGGACTTTCCACCCGGAGACCGGTGTTCGTGTCTCAAAGGGTTGCGTTAATTTGAAGTTACATGTTTTACGTACCCATGTTGAGTTGTTTAGGTTTTACTTAGTTTACGTACTTATTTCCTGAACCTAAATTATTTTTTTACATTTATTAACCATTTCTTTACTACCATGGGAGTGTCATAGCTTGATGCTCTGGGCTACTCAGTGAGTCAGAGAGTGACCACACGGGTCCTGATGTCACTCTGTGACCAGTTGGAATGACAACACGTTGAACAGTGCTGCATCGCTTCCCTTGATCTGGGAAGCAGCATTGTACTCCAACAGCTCAACCTGATTTTCATATTGAGATCCAAACACAGAACTGAGATAAAGAAAATGGTTATTAATATCAAGTGTAAATGCAATGATCCATGATCAGATGTCATTATCCAGACCCCATGTTCTTGTTTATCCCGTGTCAACGGGATAAACAAGATTCATGTTGAATCTCTAGGCTGGTATAATGGATATCCACTCAACTGGCTGCACATCTAAATCCTAAAATTATGATTGATCAACAGACATTAAACTATCAGGAAAATATATGTAACATTCAATCAACCGTGAATGAGACTAATTCATGCATAGACATATGAGGAACTTGGTCCTGATGCAACACAATAAATGGTTTTGTGATCACTAAATACGTACTTCTGGGTACATCAAGGCTGTTTCCTGAGCTCTAAGAGGATTACAGGTTGGTCTTTGTGGATGGACACAGATGGTTCAAGGGTTTGCTTTAAGTCATCTTTGTCTTTGACCACTGGTCAGCCTTGATTTAAGATGCTCTTTCTATTGAATCAATCAATACCTTTGATTCTACTGAATGAAGCTCTCGCGTAAGTTCAGTCAAGACTATACTCTTGTATGGCCGTAGTTTATTTCTCATACATCTGCCATTCACTTCTCACACATGCTAACTCATAATTTACTAGCTGTCATTGTTCGGGGCTGTCAATCATGACATCAGCTGGTCTCTTCTATCCAACAGCACAGTGACATCGTTAGCCTATCATCTTGCTGCTGTCTCTTTTAAATATGACTGTCTCTCTACCTTCAGTACGTTAATACTGCTGTTACACACCCCTCCACCAGGAGAGATTTATCTTGTTGCTGCTCAGGCCAGACGCCCCTCCATTACAAATCTCCCCGTAGAGTCCAAGCGCCAAAGACTCTGTCAAGAACACACACACACACACACACACACACACACACACACACACACACACACACACACACACACACACACACACACACACACACACACACACACACACACACACACACACACAAGCCATCAGTTTGAGTAATGCTGAGCAGACAGGTGGAAGATAATTCCTATTACTCACAACGACATGAACCAAGTGTCTCGGTCTACGCGGGACTCATGTCGAGTCACTTCACTTGAAGTCATTTGGGTTGGCTGGCAGCTAATGAGCCTTCCTGCTGCTCCGGAGTCCTGCAGGAAGGCTCACACAGTCCTGTTAAACAAGCAGTTACTGTGTGCGTCAATGCAGCTGCATGTCTAGATTCTGGGAAGCTTCTCACAAAGATTGTGCATATTCTAATGTACAACAGACTGTGGAAAGAGACTGAGAAGGTCTGCACCAATGCATATGTATTATATAGAAATGGTAGCAGGTAATTCATGACGTTGAATAGATTTTGTACAATTTCTTTGTCAAACCACATCAGGCAGCTGCAGACAAAAAAATATTATTCTAGTTAGCTATTGACTTGAGTTAAATAACTACTCACACTGTACTTGAGGGTTGATCTTTCCATGATATACTTCCTGAAAGCAATGCTTTCCAGGAGCAGACTCTCTATGGTCAGAGAACGGACAACGGAGGAGAGTTTTTACATTGCTCTCCCCACGATAGTGGATATCCATTTTGACATTTGTTATAGGAAGGAACCACCGAGGCCTTTCTAACTCTCTTTTCTCACCTGGTCACATACTGAGTCTCTGATCTTGGCGGCGATTTCTAACACGCTGGGTAGCCCAGCGCATCAAACTCTGACACACCATGTGGTCGCAGTAGATACATGGTTAACGTTGGGAATTCAAACAGGAACACTTTTAGGCCACAAAAACAATTAGTTAGGTTTAGGAAAAACATCATGGTTGGGCTTAAAATAAGTACACAGAATAAATTACTGTAGAAGAAGTGCTACACGCTAGCGACCGGCTAGCCTAGCCACCAGGCTAAAAATAATAGTAACTCCAGCTAGCAGCAGACAGGACAGTCCACATCAAGCTAACCGCCAACTTTAGACTTCACAATTTAAGATCCAGACATCTGATGACTAAAATATTTTACCTTGTTAAAGAATATAGGTAAAACAATCAGGATCTCAAAGTGTAGCGTAGAATCGTGGCTTAAAAACGGGATCAAATGTCAATTAATGACAAATACATGGACAAATACAATACATGCATGTGTGTTGGGACCTGCAGGTGCCATCATCCTTTTTCTGAAAAGTAAAACTTGCTTCACCCTCTGAATCCCAAAACCCACCGGCGTCATGGAAAAGCATGTTTTCTTTAAACAATCGCCGAACCTAAATCATTTATCACAGCCAGAAGCTGTAAATACCGTCAATATCGTCATATTTTCATTTTTCCAACGGTCCTTGAACACATCAAGTGTGTCGAACGTTTCCATCAGAAAAAGCAAACAAAACTAAGCTTAAAATTGTGATATTTCCCGTAAACATTTTATTCTACATGTATCATTCAAAATCTTGCAACAATAAACCTTTTGAAGTAACCAGATTCTGTAAAAACATTAAATTCTGAGGTGCTCAGCGACACTAGGAAGCCATGACTGACTTGTCTGAGACCAACAGTCACGTGACAACAAATCTGTGACACTTTGACTGAACTGCAGGAAGTGAACACAGAGCAGAGAGGAGATACAGGAGAGGCTGGAGTAGAGGATGTAACAATGTAAATGATGAATATAACATGTAGACCTGCCAATTTTTTTTACAACATTGGGAACACTTATGACATCTTGAAAACAGGTTGGATATATAGATTCCAGTGCCGATTTTTGTAAAATAAATTCAATTTGCATTTCTTTTCTTTTTTATGATTTATGGCGTTGTAACTTTGTTTTTTTCACAAAAGACATGTTTGAGTTCTCTCTACTTTTATATTGTAGTAAAAATAAAGGCCACAGAGAGTAAAATGTGACAGGAGCAAAAAAAGCCCCCAAAACAGCTTAAAGCTTCAATTAGCTGCTCTGTGGCTAATTTTGCAAATTTGTAATTTAACAGATCGTAAAAAATCAATGATTACTGTTGGAACTTTGGTCTGAGGTGTCATGGTCCTCCTTAAACACACACACACACACACACACACACACACACACACACACACACACACACACACACACACACACACACACACACACACACACACACACACACACACACACACACACACAGCGAGAGAATAAAGCTGACAGCCGATCAGCTGCTGGCCTCTACAGTGGCTTATCACTCTTCTGCCCTCCTAACTGTCAGGGCCACTGTTTAACCTGCAGACACTGAACTATGTGCTCACTGTGATGCTGCGCCTGAGGTGTTCTCATTAGAATACTGCGACTGGCTTGATTTGCATTCAGTGGTCTTCAAACAGGCACTAAATGCTGCATAGGTTTTGGTGCATAGGGGTAATTAGTAAATAGAGCCCCAGCCTACAGCTCATCCTCGCTGCTGCTAAACACACATCCACCTGAGTAGATATGTTGACACACTGCGAGTATAAAATGAGAGCATACACCCTATCTGTCTCTCTTTGTCTGAGACACACATATAGCAGAGAGCTAATGAGCAGGATGGAGTGAGACACGCATCACAGAGGGCTTTGAGGCCTGCTGCCGAGGTCGTACCTCAAAGCGCTGAGAGCTGACTTTCTTCCCCTTCTTCATCCAGGTGATGCGAGGTTTGGGCTCGCCCACCGCCTGGCACACGAACGACGCCACTCCTCCCGAAATCCCCGTCTGGTCATCGGGGGACTTGATAAAGCCGGGCTTGCCTGAGGGAGGGGAAGAGAGAGGATGTGGTCAGATGGAGAGGCTGGACAGAGAAGCAGCTCCAGGCAAGTTACAGGGTTGTTGTTGTTGTTTTTTTGGGGGGGGGGTACATCTGCTTTGGGTCCTGTAATAACAATATGTTCTTTCAAAAAGCTGCCTCCCGTCTGGAGACAGAGCTGGTCAGACGCAGATCCAGTAAAAACAGCCGAGCATCATCTCATAATACGATGCACATAAATCAACATAGATAGACTGAAGGTGTCGACTGAAACCATTCTGTACATCACCAAGCTTGAAGTAGAAAATAAAGTGTTGTGCGTGGATAACACTGTATATAAGAAGTGGACGTGGTCATCATAACGTCACACGTTGGTTTGTAGACTACCGTTTTGAAGCCAAGAGTTCGACATATTGTCCGTCGCCATCTTGGATTTTGGCCATCACCATGTTGTTGTTTTTTGCAACCAATGAATGGAAGTTCATGGCTCTGGTATCAGTAGCCACCTGTCAATCACCTTGTAGCCCCGCCCTAAAGCATACTCTGCTTCATGGTCTATTTGACTCTAAATGGAACATCATTTATAAAACCAAAAATGGTCAACATCGTCAGTTTACATGTTGGTACTAGAGGTGTAGAGATGTAATCATGTATCTGTAATTGGATGGAAGACCGGAAGCAGCCACAGTTTATAACGGAACTAACGTTAAATGGAGCAAATGTTGTGTTTTCCTCCTGAGTGACAGCTGTGAGCGGTCGGCTGTCAGCCTGCATGGGGAGACTACAGAACACAATCATGTTTTTTCAACGAGGGGGGAAATCAATGCATATAGCTAAAAGCTACAGGTTTTAAGCTTTAACTAATAATGGACAACTTTGGTTTGAAGAAATGTATATTTCCATTGCTTTATCTGTGCTTTCCTGAGATTCCAATTCGGGTACATCACTGACAACAACTAGTGCAAGTACAGTAGGTCAAATTTACAACAGTCTGTAAATGCAACAGAGAGCTTGTGTTATGATTCATCCATCTACTTAGTTTTCTCTTCCAAATAACAGCGTTGGTTTAAACCTCTTTTTCCCCAACACATGTGCTCTTATCGATGTCGCCGAGTCTCCAGATCACATGGATTGACCTGGTGAGTACACTGGCAGTACTAACAAGGGGAACGATGGAGAACACTACAACAATGCGACACAATTTGCAAACCTTGAACAAACATCCCCTATTTATGCACAAGAACAAATGTGGAAAACTAAACTCCTCTTTAACTTTGAATAAATACATAATTTTAGCCGCGTGATCTCTGGTGGACGTTTCAAAACTTACTAACCAAAACTCGCAAGTGATTTCATCATCTACTCGTCAAAGCGGAGTCATCTTGGTCAGTGTGCTTTACGACATTGAGTTGTGGAAATGTTGACAACACTGATGATAGATCCTTAAACACCATCAAGTCAAATTTATTTCTGACACTTATTACTGCTCCAAAAGACCATTGTTCTGATGGAACAAGCTCGTCATCTGTGGTGTTATTTATACTGCTGGTGTTGTTCTCTTTGAGTCTCTGTGTTGAAGTCTGGGGGGGGGGTATCCGGTCCTGGAACACTCACAAGGCCCAGACAGCAGTAAAGACTATTCATTAAACACTGTATCCAGAGAAAGAGTGACAATGCCCGAGACTGGTGGATGATACTTCAAGTGTGGTGGTTAAAGTCATCAAGCATGGTCACCCAGCTGCCCCCCCCACCCCACCCCTCATCGGTGCTGTACCGTGGTTGTCCTCTGTCAGCACTTCTTCTCCCATAACAGCTTGTTTCTCTCCTAAAAGATGGCTTCCAACAATTTTCCCCTCCCCTCTTAGGGCCCCTTGAGCCAGGCACTTGCAACCACACGCAACACACGATTATGCTTTCATCGACATAAAGAGGAAGCGTTCCTATTTAATGCAAGTGCAAACCGTCCACAACCAGCACAAAATGTATGTGCGGAACGTTCAGTCAACGGATTCCAAAACATTAGAGAAAATGGGCCCTGCAAACTTTGGTTTGAAGGGACGGTGAAAATTAATTAACAGACATGGTATAAAAATGACAGAATTAGCCAAAAGGCTATCTTTCATCTGTAGTTCCTGGCCAGGGCTTTAGAAAAGGCTTTCAAGCGGTGGTGGAACGGACCATTGTCCCATGATCCGTACGGATCCCCCTCGCGGTTCTTCACGCATGTGAACCGCAGATTCATTACACAGTTTAATGTTAACCATCAGTGTGAAATAAAGTTTTACTGACTATCATTATCCTCAATATTCAGTAAAAATATGCGATCAGGAAATCATTTATGTTTTTCTCGTCTCTGATGTTACACTGTAAACAACTAATCTGTGTTTAAATTGACAGAAGAGCTAGTAACGTCTTTTATATACAGTCAACGGTAACGATGGCAGATCGACAAAAAGATTTGTTCTACAATCTACATACTGACTTGAAGAGCCATTCACGTGTATAATACCCTTCTAACAATAAGGTCATGTGGGCACTACGCTGCTCTTCTTGTATGAGTCAGTTCTGTGCTCTTGACGTTTAGTGAAACAGCAGCAGCTGAGAGGTCCGTTCCATCGATCGGTAATCCACATCCAGAGCACCGTGACTCCCAACGTTTTACAGAATGACGGGCTGCAAAGAGGAACATGAATGTTCCAGGCGAAGGTTCGGTCCCATTTTCCCCAGCAGGGAGTCATGATGAAGAGCCTCCTGCAAGGCACGGCCAGACATTTTCACAGCAAACTTTTGGCAACTGATAAGTGTGCTCTTTAAAGTTCAATGCGATTTCAAACCCATTTGTACAGTCGGAGCCAAGAGCTGCTCCCCTGGCACATTTCCATGGAAATCCGGTCCTGCAAGTTGCACAACAGGTTACCGCCGGGGTCCCGGGGACGGTCAACGTACGGTGGGGAAATACCACCCTTTGCAGCGCTGCGCTCGTGAGAGTCCAGCCGGCGCTGAGGGTTTTATCAGCGGTTTCAAGAAGGCAGAGGATGTGTGGGCGGAGGGGAGGCGAGAGGATCGTACCATTATTAAGCTATTATTTTCCATGGCTGCTGTTGGCTGACCCTGAAGCTTGACACTCTAAATGTAAAACATGCCGGGTCCCTCGCCTCACTTCACCGGCAGCTGTGAGTTGTCTCTCAGTGGCATCCTCCTCTGACCCTGCGAGGCCCGTTTCCTTAGAAATGTGTCCGTTTGACCTCTCACATATCATCGAAAGATGGACGTTTATGAGGAGGAGAAAATGGGGGGAAAAAGTAGAACGTAGAGATACATTATTATCCATCTTCACACTATATTTGGGTGGTTTTTTTCAGTCTTTACACTACGTCATCACTCTACCGGAGCATTTTCTCTGAGTGTCTAATAATAACACAGATGAGTTTACGTTAAGTTAATTGAAAGCTTGTGTCATACAAACGCCAAAGGGTGTCTTGTACGCTGGTATCAGACAGCGGAGGGCGTGGCAAAGCGCCAGTATTTGACGCCCTGGGAATGAGACAGTCCCTCACAATGGCTTCTTTAGACGTTTCAATATTTAGACGCCTTATTAGGGAGTTACCCTGGGAGTAAAGCAGTTTATACCCGGGACAGCAGATATTCCTCAAGCTTACATAGATATCAGCCCTAATCTTCAAGGAAAATTATGAGATAGAGTGGACCAAATGGGACTTATTCACGTCATGAAATATAAGAATGTTAACGCCCTCTAATCAGACCAAACTATGTGCATTCTTACATAGTTCACCATGGTGTAGCCTACACTTGAGTGTTAGCATAGGCTTGTGGAGCCAATGATCTACCAGGAAACATTTGGTACTTTATGTAAGGGATAAGTAAAAGTCTACCGAAGGCTTGCAATGTTCCTTTTGACTGGAGATCAAATTGGTCAGAAGCAAAGGTAAGAGCATCTGCTGAACATCTCTTAATGCTTGGACAGCCAGTGTGTCATGTCATCTGGAGGAGATGAGATTGACACACCACCAAGATGATCCAGTACCTCTGCAGTAAGCAGAGAGCCCTGAAACAGCCATAGATACAGTATGACTATAATAGGCTTAGTGTGTGTGCTAAATGCCAGCCGCTCCTCCCTGCTCGTTTAGGGGCTGATCTTTGCATTAAGCCAATCTCACAGAGGACATGCATGGCTGGAGCCACGGAAGGGGAGGTTGTTTCGTTAGGGAGGCAGAGAGAAGCAGCAGCCCACAGGAGACACACTCTGGCTCGCCACGCAGGCTTTTTTATGGGAATTGTGATGTGTCCAAATGTTCAAGGTGGAAGGCTTTCTTTTCATAGAGAAAGGGAAATGCCTTTTTTGGTGAATGACTGGATTCATTAAGGACAAATATGAGATTATTATACTAGATATCAATTGGAAATATGGTTCTATGACTATGTATTAGGGCATTGCACTGCCAAGTGATAGTTCTGAAAGGTTTTCCGTAGCAGCAATCAATTATTATCAATGTAAAGATATAGTAGAGTAACGTCTACCTGAGCAGACAATGAAGTCACTCTCTCTTTGCGTGTGTTGTAATCTGAGTTTCTGTGCTTTGTTGACATAGCCGGGCCGGCCGCACATGCATGTTAGTGCATGTGACAAGCTCCACTGGCTAGCTAACAGCCACCGCTCTGCACTGCTGATAAGCGTAGCACCCACCCCTCAAGTAAACACTGTTAGCTCTGTCAGCCCTGTTGGTGCCGTTAGCACTGCTAGAGCCGTTAGCACTGTTGGCGCCGTTAGCACTGTTGGCGCCGTTAGCTGGGAGCAGCAGGCAGTTCACACTTCAGAGATAGCTCAAAAGTTCAGTTCACATAGATGAATTTTTAAACAGTGTTCAAACAGTCCCAAAAAAATAAGTAGTTCATGTTCATTTCTTTCGTTTCTTTTAAACTGGTTGGATGCTATGGAGTAGTTTTATTCTCAGCATTCGGTCCAGCACCACCAGGGTGAAAGACGGCTTCATACTGAGTCATAAGAGATCCTGTTTATCTATTTAAAACATTGTCTACGAGAAATTTATATTACTTTATTGTATATTTCACCTATGTTTATATTTCATCCATATATTCTAACTTGCACTACTTTATGTTTTAGATTCTCATTTTTATTTTAACTTTCCTTTGTTGTAATTGTTGTGCATATGAACTTGAAACTAGTGTCAAAACGTGTGCACATAAGAACCAAGCGTGTACAAAACGCTATCTGTGGGTTGGAACAGACAGTGGCTTAAACCAAAGAATAGAGTGTTCTATGCCAGCACTAATTGTCTTGTTCCAGGGCTGCTATTGTTGGAGTTTGATCATTCATTGTATTTCAGCACTATCAAATATATTTAGTGCTTTAAAGCACACATCTATGAAATCAGCATATCAGAACGAGTATTAATGTAGTATGATTTAAGTGATTCATATAACCTGTTTGACTCAATGTATAACTTGGAATGAATTAAAGTTTAATTTTTAAATACACTTTGGAAACCCCTGGACATATTGGTATCAGGAAAACATGTCCGGACATGCCTGAACATGCATGAGCGGGGACTTCTCGAGACACAATTAGAAAAGTAAAACTTGAGTGGGACCATAAAAATATTACACCATTATTTCCAGGGCAACAAAGGAGGAGTTTAAAATGAAAAGGTAGAGCATTGTCCCCAGACGGAAGAACTACATAAGGCTGTGTTCAGAGCAGAGTAATGAGTTGTAGTCCGGGGTCGGCTCGAGTTTACTTCTTGCTCAAAGAATAACTGACCGCTTCCAGTGATTTCTTTAAACATTTTTGGGACTCCAATAGCAGTAAAATAACAGAATAGACTAAGTGTTAGAGCAGTAGTTAAGACTCCATTGAGCTCCTATTTCCCAACACTCTATTAGGGTTTTTCGTTGATACAAAGTCAATTGAGACAAGTTCATGTCAAGTCTTAAGTCTTGTCAAAAGTCCCAACTTAAGCTTGAAGGTCATGAGGGTGAATTCCGACCATTTAAATAATGAGGCACTTGTACATCTTCTTTTCAGAGCACATTAGGGAGGTTAGTTGGAGGCAGTGATAGATGTCTTTGAAGCTGACTGATTGTTTGTTAAGTTGGTAGACAGAGTGCTTGCTTCTGACAGAATGCAGATCGGTTCCAATGTAAAGGTACTGTATTAGTATTACTAAAGTCCCCTTCTCTTCTGTATCAGGCTATAATGACCCTGATTCATTTGGCCTGCAGGGATACATGTCACATACCTGCCTTTTTCATTTTTTATATTTCAAAAGGCCCATCTTCCTTGGCTGTCTTAGACATTTTCCCCTCGCCAAGCCACTGCCAAATCTAACAGCACCATCTCCAAGACATTACTCTGCCCATTACAGACCCTTTAAAACAACTTCAGTCATATGCTGAAGGCCGGGCAGCAGCCAAGCTCCAACTGAAAACTGGACTAGAACTCATATTCCGCATTCAGAAACACAATTAAAAGGCAATTTGGAGCAGAAAATCAACAAATGGACTTGAGCCTTTGCATTATTAATGAGGACAAACTGGGCTCTTAAATTCCTTTAAACTCATTATACATTATGTATTTACAACAACGCTATTACAACTCTGCAAAGTTAGAAAATACAACCAGATACAGTGACAAGTAGTTCTAACAACAGTTTACTTCACTTTATACACATAAACTAACAATGTAAGTTTGTTTTATTTTTTTATAATTTGGTTGAATGCTTCAGATAGTATGCCTCATTATTTGAATTGGTAAGCTAGGCTAATGGTGGGTTATTAGCAAATATCTGCAATAAGAATAACAACAATGCAGTAGGAATCAAGCAATCGTAATGTTAAATAATAAAAGAAGGCATCTTCCAACGCCACTGATGGATTAACTTCAGGAGTCACCATGGTAACAAATAGTGTGTCCCAGGTCCCAGCTGTGTGTCGGCATGTTCATCACTTGTAGTGTCCCTTGGAAACTGTTGTTTTCTAACTCATCGAGTGGGACTTGCAGCATTTCTGTATTTGATTGTTAATTCTCCCTCTGCAGCATTGTTTCTAGACGATGCACATGCACTGTCAAATTGATGAAGTTGTTTTATAATTGCCTCGTTAGTTGCGCCGCATATGGTTTTGTTGCCTAAACCTAACAAAGTAGTTTTGTTGTCTGAACCTAACCACATGGTGTTGTTGCCTAAACCTAACCATATGGTTGTGTTGCCTAAACCTAAATAATTATTACACGATCTATTCCTAAACCTAACCAAGTAGTTATGTTGCCTAAACCTAACCAAGTAGTTATGTTGCCTAAACCTAACCAAGTAGTTATGTTGCCTAAACCTAACCAAGTAGTTATGTTGCCTAAACCTAACCAAGTAGTTATGTTGCCTAAACCTAACCAAGTAGTTATGTTGCCTAAACCTAACCAAGTAGTTATGTTGCCTAAACCTAACCAAGTAGTTATGTTGCCTAAACCTAACCAAGTAGTTATGTTGCCTAAACCTACAGAGTAGTTTCCTGCGAAGACAGCAGTTTATTTTGAAAAGACCACATGCACGTAAAAAGCAGAAATTCACATGTGTTGCTGGCTTTTGTAGAAAAACACACAAAAAATGAAGAGTAACTTTTTTGGAAGAAAATCTTTTCTGTTTGATTAAACATTCCCAAACTGTTTTAAAACCCAACATCTAAGCCAGAAAATACAGTAGACCAAATTGAAGAGGAATTAACTGCAGAAGCTGAAAAGTATGACATCCAATATTTAAGACCTATTCAGTTATAATTTCGACTTTCCTCTTACTTTCCTAAAACTCCAACTGATAAATCTCCTCTACTGTATGTGTGGAGCTAACAGACTGTGCTTGTCTAAGCATGGTAGCCAGGTTACATGTATGTGCGCTATGGAATCCCACCAGCTTACAAAGCATCTCTCAGACCGGCCTCAAATATACAACATCCTCTGGGCTACTGAATAATTGGTGGAATAAAGTGTATTGGTTATGAGCTCATCCCTTCACGGGTGGTTTAGCTCCGAGTGTATTTTTCATTCAATTACTCCAGTAAAATAATGCCACAGTAAACAGGAGGTGCTCCTTTTCAACACATGCTGCAGAGGCCCGTGACAGCACAGCCCCCCTCCTCTCTGACACCGAGCCAGGGAATCCATCCACGCAGCACTTTATGCTGCTTACACGCTACACTAACTGCCTCGTCCTGCTGCTTGTCACTCTCCGTGCCAGTCGCAGAGAAACCTTGTCACTTCGTGGTGGCTTTCTCGCATCCCGTGAATATAAAGTCTGCCGTTGTGATTTTCTTTGACTGAAGCTGCTAAAAAAGACAAAATCTGGTGTTAATTCATATCTAAAGTTTCCCATTCGCCAGGTTGTTGACAAAATATACAAGTATCTAGTGTTTTTCCCCCAGAACTGAATCGTTGTGAGGTTGAAAAGGCCCGGGAAACAGCATTTAAGGCATTTACAAACCAGGCGTGTGATGAATTAACAATACGAAAATGCAAAATATTCGCAAATATCTGCATCAAAACTATTCATACTGGCATCGTTGGGAATTTGCAACAGTCTTTTTCAATAAAAAGTTGAAATAGATTTATGCAGGCAGAGGACCAGCTACCATCCTATTGACCATCTGTCTGAGATAAATTGTTATATAGCCTGAGCTACTCCAAGACATTTTATTGAGTTTCCTTGAGTGAATTTGCCTCCGGTGAACAGTTACATAGTGTAAATGTCTAGGGCTTTTATTGTGAAAGGTAAGAATAGAAGGAGTGGATCTGATCCTTTGTCAAGGTTGAAAGGAGTAATAAAGTTTGCCATCTTGGTTTGGACTACAAAGCTGTTGTTCTACACTATAATGTACATTTGGAAATGTTGGTTCCGAAAAACGAGATTTGTGTTGCGAAAGCTGAGGAAAAACGCCCCAGTGTCTAAAGGTCATTACACCATCATGGCAGAGTGTTTTGTAACATGTTCGTTTATGAGGTGTTACAAATTCAAACGGTTTCCATTTAAACTTCCTACCTGTCTTTGTATTGGCATCTTTAGTCATCAAACAAGTTTGGGTCCAAAAACACTAATTCTGTGCAAAGATTGAATGGGATCGCACTTATTGCACATTTTGATTTCTGAACTTATAAGATGGCACCAACTAGTGTTGTAGTGTTGCAACGATAATGTTTAACGGTACTGGCCAGTGGTCATAGTCTACCTTAGATGAAGGGTAAGCAGATGGAAAATGGCCGAGGTAAAGGACGTCCCAAAAAAGTCCCGGCCTTAATGCTATTCCAAAGTCACAACTTTTCTTCAACAAAACTATTTCTCCAACCCATGAGTTTACAGCCTATTGTTTCACGTCTCATTGTCACCCACGGCAGCACACTTGTCTTGCGGGCCTGTTTCTCATTTGGGCTCAATAATTTAATGGTGTCTAGGCATGCGGCCAGGCAGTCAAATGTTGTGTGAGGCGGAATAAAGCTGTGTTTTGGAGGCAATTCACAATGACAAGTGACAACAGTTTCACACAAAGTGTCTTCTCCGCACAGAGACTCATTAGGCTGTGGAGTTGAGAGGGAGCAGCCATGCAAATCAACCTCGTATCAGTCAAAGTGACACGCAAACAATCTGGCTCCCTACTTCTGGACACCCAAGGTAGAAAGACTGCAATGCCCCTGAGGAGTGGGCAACTCCTCATGCAAAGTTCCTCAATAACAAGACAGGCTTGCACGAGAAAGGGAATCTATTTAGTAGTGCAGAGCACAATAAAGTTTGCCACCATCAGAAATAAAACAGTAGTCATTAATGCTAATACAGACAGAATAAAAATGCCCCCAATACTGCCATGCACTTCATTCTAAAAGTAGCATTGCCCCCTTCGTTACCAGCTTCAATTGAAGTGGAGAAAAGAAAGACTGATTGAATTCGATAGGAAGTGCTTGGTACAAACAGTGGTTAGCACTGAGCTATCGAGAGAAAAAAATGCTTCAATTACCATTTTAAGTAGCAAAATAATATTCTCCAGAAGAATAATTTGATGTTTATCTTGGTTCTTATCAGTTATGATAACTTAACTGGTGTCCTCAGTAAACAAGTGAGTCTGGGTTTATGCTGACATTGCTCTAATGAAGACAGACAAGGAAAGAAACTAAAGTCAGATAATAAGACAAGTTGTAAACAGGCCGACAGTCGATCCAGATTACTTAAACCACTTTATTTGCAGGTAAAAACTGAAAGTGAGGACATTCAAAAATATCAGTGAAATTGATATAGTCACTACACAGGGAAATTGTGTAAGTACACAACAAAAGTAAGTATAGTAGGTCAAGGTTGAAGCAGGAAGTGGGTCTGTAAACTGATGCTGTTTACAATAGAAAGTTTGTATTTCAAATAGTAATTATATCAGTGTTTTTTTTTGTTTGAAATTAATTTAGCTTTGCATATCCACACAGAACTGCAATAAATGTTTGCTTTTCCTTGATTTCCCTAAATACCATACCTTTGGGACAACGGGACATTTGGAATAGCGCACCCCCCCCCAATCATGGGTTTGGGAAAATCAGGTTCCTAAATGCCTTTCCCGACTGGGCCCAAAGAAGGGGGCTGAAAATCGGGAACCCCAACAGGATTGATAATATTTTTCCCACGACCCACCGTGTTCCCAATTGGCAACATCTACCAGCTTGTCTATCAGGGGGCTGGACGCACTGGACAAATGGTAAACTTTGTGCCTTTTGCGGCATCCCGGCTAGCGTGTACCCAGGTGGGTATCGGGTGACTGATTTATTTTGTTCTAGATCCATCTCAGCCCTGAATTTAGGGTTTTGTTGCCATGCCCAAATGGGGGATTTCCATCTTCGTTCCCACACCCTAGCAATTGGCAGTCTTACGCTGGAAGCTTGCCATTTTGGAAGCCATTTTGATATATAAAATGGTAAAATATACAGAAATGAAAGACATAAGTTAAGTTGTAAATAAAATAAAAAATGTGGAATCGCTGTGGCAGAGAGTTTCCCATTAGTCACACTACCAAATAGGATACCTTCTGCCATTTGGGTTTGAGACTTAAATCTTGGTTGAAAAACTCCTCAAAATCCAGCGTTAGACTGAAATGGGTTGTTCGTTAAGAATTGTAAATGACCAAATATCATGAAATTGAAATACGTTCCATAATAGAGGCTACACTTTAAGTCCCATACCACCAAGACTCCCCGTCGGATCAGCAAACTCTCCGTTGCTGCTGTTACACAGGTTAAACCCAGTGGCTTGCCACCAGCGTGCTGGGATGAGTGACGGACTGACAAGTGCACTCAGATCGTTCTTCTTTCTATTTTATGGTGGGTGGTAACCAGTGTGAAGGTGTATAATTGACTATCGATGTATCATCGACTAGACTGATGTTATTGATCTGCAAAGTGGCTTTTAAGGGAAGCCATTGACAGGAAAAAGGAAACCCTGTGAAAACATAGAAGAGCATAGACCGATGTGTCGGAGCCCCAGATTGTCATTAAATAAAAAAGTGTCTAAGTAAATGGTCTTCTTAAAGGGTTATCACATAAGCTATTAAAACTCTCCTATGTAAACAGAAATAGCATATTTACATGCCGTATCAAGTAAACACACTTTACAGAGGATGCAGGGAAGTGCAAATGTTTGCTCATTGAGCAACTCTCCTGCCCTATCACACAGAAAACCCTGCCAGTTCCCCAGTGCTGCTCTCTGACGGGGCCTGTCAGCATAACCACTCAGCCGTGTACCGCCGGTAAATTCCTGCTTCCCGTGGTGTAACAGAGAGAGCCGGCAGAAGTCTGATACATGGCTGCACGGAGGCAGAAGGCGTCTCTGAAGAGCCAGCTCTCTGCTTTCACAGGTCAGACATACAGCGGGACAACTAGAAGATGGGCCAAAGCAGCTTACATTTCAGACTTTTAAAATGATTAGAAAGTGGGAATACTTTTGCTATATGGTCTTCAGTAAACTCAAAAGTTGGTTGTCCGCCCTACAGTTAGTGGTTCTTCATTCAAACCAACAGCCATTCAGTTAGGCCAGGCACCCACAGGTCAACAGGGTAAATGGTTTGTCCATTGGAAAGGCCATTACGGAGCCTGCTGTGACTGAGTTGATGCTTCCCTGTTATAATTCCAGCCCAAGGTCCCATTTTTATTATTCAATCAAGAACAACAGACTGATTATCTTGCTCACTCTGTCTAGACCCAACTGCCCGGATCACAGAAACATTTTTACTTTTTCTGGTTGGCTTATTTTCCTTGGTAGGTGTGTATGGTACGGTGAAACCAAAAACAAATGCATAAGGATGTTTTTTTGAACAGACAAAAGTGCAAGTGTCAAAGACAAAAACCGTACTATGTAAAACACTCCCGCATAAACAGGCTCATGCTTGCACATGTCCATGAAAGTACAAAGTGTTTTGAGAAGTAAGATTTTAGTGAAGATGCGTTTGTTTGGAAAGTAATGAGCATACGACTGGATAAATGAGACTTGGATTATACTGCACGAGTTGGGCACGACATTACAAATGGACTTTCCTCCATTTTTTTACTGTCCGTCCACCGCGGAGGCACAGGAGAAAAAGTCTGTGTCAAGAATTCAAGGTCACACGGGGGGGGGGGTGTAATTGATATTTAAATGATCCTATCTGGGAATCCCATTATCCAAATAGGTGGAGTGGCTACGCTACTCCCTGCGGTTTATATTTCTTCAGTTTCTTTTTACCTGTGTCTTTTAACCAGCATTTAAATCCACACAGCCAGGTGGAATATTTCATTATCTTCCTGTTTCCCCCATGAACAGATAACCACAAACAGTCGGCCAGTCCGGTAGAGGCTCAGTGATCTTAACTTCCAAATGTAGAGCAGGATGCAGAGACCCTGCTGTCACTTGTGTTTGTTCTTATAAATAATACATTGTTCTCTCCTGCTCCTTGTTCATGACCCACAAAATTGCCTCCCACATGAGTGTTGTAACGGTACCCGAACGCTACATGAAAAGCTGGAAGGGGGGAGGCGAAGAAACAGGGAATAAACTGATTCTATTTTGCAAATCATTATGTGTATGCGACCCTGGGGAGTTGCAAATCCAAAGGCAAGCAGTGTAGGGGAAAAGGAAGGTTACGGCATACTAGCCATAAAGTGAGCCCCGGCTGGATGAGAGCATTGCGAGTGCTTGAATACAAATGTTTGTGCCCTGACAAGCTACTGCTACGCTACTGACTCAGCAGCTAAAGCAAAAGAGATTCCAAGTACAGTATTTTAACTCAGAGGGAAAAATCTGATGATCCTTATGATTGTTATGTTGATGCTTCATCTTTATGTTAGTTATGGTGATTGGTAAACCTCAGAATTTAACTAGTTTTTACAGTTCCTGTTCACCACAAGTTACTGTTGAGCTTTCAACATGATACAGATGGTGAACAAGACAACGAGTGCATCAGTCAATCATATTAAGTAAATGCTATCGACTCATACAATCACCTTTTGATTATGATTTCTTTTAGAACCTTCATGGAGAAGCCACAATCATAGTACGCTCTGTATTTAGCAGGCAGGACAACATGATCTCATCCCAACTCGTCACAGGCTGAGTCATTGGTCAGGACCCTTGGTCCGCGTCACTTTCTAACACACTGGGCAGCCCAGCGCATCAAACTACGATGCTCCCCTTCACTTGACAGTAAACACGTGGTTAACGTTGTGAATTGAAGCGGAAACACCAGCTTACTGAGGGCGGTCAATGTTGGGGTACATCCCAAGTCTCTTATTTATCATTTCCTGAGGTGAGGAGGGATCTCTGAGGAGCCATGAGCGAGGATGCACGAGAGCAGCCTTCACAGGAAGTGTTTTAACGATCGACACGCGCCCTCATTGTTCATCAGGTATTTGATTGGACGTTGCAGCTAATCGGACTAATCCCTGGAGTTTCACACCAGAGTGAAGACAGAGCACAGATTAAACTCAAATTTTATGTTGGATTTGTTTTCTGATCCACCATCTGGTTAAAATAATGTGTATTGTAGGTCTGAACAACAAAAGGACAACAAACAACTTTCTTCATTTATTAGAAAGAATTGTCTTTTCTTGATCTCTTATTTCCCTCAATAACTTGTATTATGGATACAATTAAAGTCAGAGAGAGTTGGAGAGTCTGTCTGTGAGCAGAAAAATATTTTACATAATTTATCATATTTCCCATTCAGTCACATTCCAGATCGTTCCCGAGTGTCGGATTTGATGTTATATAATATTTTTTTTTCCTGAAACATTGAGCCTAATAAATGTATTACAGTGTGCAATAGACACCATAATCACATTCTGGGTTATTTAATAATGACTTCACGATCAGAAATTTAAAAAATAATGAATTAATAAATATGACAAACGCATTCCGCCAGTAGCCTATAAAGAAGGACACAGAACACAGTATAAATACTCAATACAGTTTATCAAACAGGTAACAGAGAGAAAAAACCTCTACTCTGACAGTGATGATAACTGTGTCTTTATTAGTATTAGTACAGTGATGATAACTGTCTTTATTAGTATTAGTACAGTGATGATAACTGTATTTATTAGTATTAGTACAGTGATGATAACTGTCTTTATTAGTACAGTGCTGATAACTGTCTTTATTAGTATTAGTACAGTGATGATAACTGTGGCTTTATTATTATTATTAGTACAGTGACAATAACTGTCTTTATTAGTATTAGTACAGTGATGATAACTGTTTTTATTAGTAGTAGTACAGTGATGATAACTGTCTTTATTAGTATTAGTACAGTGATGATAACTGTGGCTTTATTATTATTAGTACAGTGATGATAACTGTCTTTATTAGTATTAGTACAGTGATAACTGTCTTTATTAGTACAGTGATGATAACTGTCTTTATTAGTATTAGTACAGTGATGATAACTGTGGCTTTATTATTATTAGTACAGTGATGATAACTGTCTATTAGTATTAGTACAGTGATGATAACTGTCTTTATTAGTATTAGTACAGTGATAACTGTCTTTATTAGTATTAGTACAGTGATGATAACTGTCTTTATTAGTATTAGTACAGTGATGATAACTGTCTTTATTAGTACAGTGATCTAAAGTCTCTCCAGCTGTTAAAGCCGACTGACAGCTGATGAAACAGACGTCGCAAGGGATAAATAACTGCTTCAGTTTGGACTCATGTATGTATCTGTGTGTGTGTGTGTGTGTGTGTGTGTGTGTGTGTGTGTGTGTGTGTGTGTGTGTGTGTGTGTGTGTGTGTGTGTGTGTGTGTGTGTGTGTAGCTATTGCTCACCAAATGACTGAACCAAGCGCTGACAGAGATCATCTTCTCATGTCGCTAGGAGGAGAGCAAGTTAGCCGTTAGCAGCCTGCGGTGTGTTTGGCTTACAGAGCTACCTCAACTCAACACATTAAACACAGAGTTTGTGTTTAATGGTCAATTTGAGCGTGACACAGTGAACTGTAGTTGAGCTGATCAGAGCCAGTGTGGACAGCTGTATGGATTAAAATCAGAGGCGTCTCTTGAGCGAGACGTGCGATTGAAAAAACGCGCCTGATTCCCTCGCGGCCTAGACTTGGGGTAATTATGGTTGGTATTCAGCCAATGAACATTACAGTAGTTAGTAATAGTAGTAGTCGCTGCAGACACACCTGGTGGATATTTTTGGTTTGATTCGTCACAGTGAACCAGCACTATCAAATGTACCGTATTCAATGTTTTAGCACACATTTATGAAATCAGTCTATCAGAACTGGTGTTAATGGAGTGTGATTTAAGTGATTTAACGTATAACCTGATGATTCAATGTGTAATTTGGAAAGAATTCAAGTTTCTAGTTTGGTACATTATAATGATCTTGCCAAGTTTCATGGTTGTCTTGGGTTCAGTTGTGAGTCATTTCTTAATTAGAATGTGGCTGTGGATTTTAGTGCCCAGGCGGCTGACCTGCTTAGAGCTAAACGACTCCTTTTGGAAGTTTTTGTCTGCTGGTACACATGACCGTTAGGTAGCTACGTGGCTGTTGTTGGATTCATTCATAATGCAGGGTTAAGTCAAGTCAATTAAATATATATATATATATATATATATATATATATATATATATATATATATATAGCCCAAAATCTCAAGGGTCTTGGTATGAGGTTGGTATGTGCAACCAGTACCAAGATGTTGTCTAAGCTGTCGAAGTAAAGAAGTATTTAGTTTGGTACGCTCTTTAAGCTAGACCATGTCCTTTTGAACAAAGTGTGCCCATTTCTTTCAAATCAGTCATTAAATAACTTTTGAAAAAAAGCTTGTTGAAACCCTTATGTATTTAAAATCTACAGGTTCAGCTCAGCCGGAAAAAATATTTACAGCAATCGCGTTTGTTCATCTGCAGTCGGTCATTACATAGCCACGTGTTTCTAAAATATCCTGAGAAGGGGTTATTTTGGGTTTAAAAGTGCCCCCTTTGAGAAGTCAAATCCATTTTCCTACCATGAGTGAAGTGAAAAGAAATGTGAGCTGTACTCTGTGTGTGATCCGGTGAAACCTCTCCTCCATACAGCATTATGAGGTGAGGATGAGCTAGAGAGGAACAGGGAACAACCTCCCTATGGAGAGCTGACATTTGACGTGCAACCAGCTCACACAGACATGGGGAGAACGGTTTGGAGTTTGATGGATCCTGCGTGATTAATTGTATTAAAAAATGGCAATTTCCGTTCATCCGTCTTATACGCAACTTTCCTGTATTTGCACAGCAGGGAGAGCCGTTGCATCCCATCAAGTGCTAATACATCCTCCTCAAACTGAACCAAGAAATGACAAGTCTGCAGAGCACTACGCAATGAACTTTATATATAATATTCATGTTCTAGGACATTGTTTGAGATATTTGCCTGTATGCCTTCATACTATGATGACGGAGTTTTGTTGCCTAAACCTAACCACAGAGTTTTGTTGACTAAACCTAGCCACAGAGTGTTGTTGCCTAAACCTAACCACAGAGTTTTGTTGCCTAACCCTAACCACAGAGTTTTGTTGCCTAACCCTAACCACAGAGTTTTGTTGCCTAAACCTAACCAAGGAGTTTTGTTGACTAAACCTAACCAAGGAGTTTTGTTGCCTAAACCTAACCACAGAGTGTTGTTGCCTAAACCTAACCAAGGAGTTGTGTCACCTAAACCTAACCACAGAGTTTTGTTGCCTAAACCTAACCACAGAGTGTTGTTGACTAAACCTAACCACAGAGTGTTGTTGACTAAACCTAACCACAGTGTTGTTGACTAAACCTAACCACAGAGTTTTGTTGCCTAAACCTAACTACAGAGTTGTGTTGCCTAAACCTAACCACAGAGTGTTGTTGACTAAACCTAACCACAGTGTTGTTGACTAAACCTAACCACAGAGTATTGTTGACTAAACCTAACCACAGAGTAGTGTTGCCTAAACCTAACCACAGAGTAGTGTTGCCTAAGCCTAACCAAGGAGTTTTGTTGCCTAGAACTAACCACAGAGTTTTGTTGCCTAAACCTAACCACAGAGTTTTGTTGCCTAAGCCTAACCAAGGAGTTTTGTTGCCTAGAACTAACCACAGAGTTTTGTTGACTAAACCTAGCCACAGAGTGTTGTTGCCTAAACCTAACCACAGAGTTTTGTTGCCTAAACCTAACCACAGAATAGTGTTGCCTAAACCTAACCACAGAGTTTTGTTGCCTAACCCTAACCACAGAGTTTTGTTGCCTAAACCTAACCACAGAGTATTGTTGACTAAACCTAACCACAGAGTGTTGTTGCCTAAACCTAACCAAGGAGTTGTGTCACCTAAACCTAACCACAGAGTTTTGTTGCCTAAACCTAACTACAGAGTTGTGTTGCCTAAACCTAACCACAGAGTGTTGTTGAACTAAACCTAACCACAGTGTTGTTGACTAAACCTAACCACAGAGTTTTGTTGCCTAAACCTAACTACAGAGTTGTGTTGCCTAAACCTAACCAGAGTGTTATTACCTAAACCTAACCACAGAGTTTTGTTGCCTAAACCTAACCACAGAGTATTGTTGACTAAACCTAACCACAGAGTAGTGTTGCCTAAGCCTAACCAAGGAGTTTTGTTGCCTAGAACTAACCACAGAGTTTTGTTGCCTTAACCTAACCACAGAGTTTTGTTGCCTAAGCCTAACCAAGGAGTTTTGTTGCCTAGAACTAACCACAGAGTTTTGTTGCCTAAGCCTAACCAAGGAGTTTTGTTGCCTAGAACTAACCACAGAGTTTTGTTGCCTGAACCTAACCAAGTAGTTTTGTTGCCTAAGCCTAACCAAGGAGTTTTGTTGCCTAGAACTAACCACAGAGTTTTGTTGCCTGAACCTAACCAAGTAGTTTTGTTGCCTAAACCTAATAAAGTAGTTGTGTTGCTTAAGTAATTCTAAAATGAACACAGAAGCATGTAAAGAGCGGGAAAGGACAGCATCATAGTTTGAAGTGTGGGGCCACTGATCAAGCTGCCACATTTGAAGAGTTGGGAGAGAGAAACAGTTGGTTTGCACTTTTACGGTTGTGGTTTTATGGTTTGTTAAAATATGATGTTTTGGGTTTGAGTACTTTGAGGGGTCGGAAGACTAGAAAGATGCTTTATGAATGCAAGTCCATTTACCATTACCATAAGTGTGATGTCTTTGTGCTCAAATTTGACTGGGCTATAATTTCGGAAGAAAAGCAGTGCAATTTTTTGAATTCTGAAATCAGGTTCAAAGGATTTGGTTTCTATAAGAATCTATGAGTGGGGAAATTAATGATTCTCATTTTCTCCAGAGTGCAGAGTGCTCACACGGGAAGGTAATTGCTGACACAGCCACTGTGATGAATTCCTCTCTGCTAAATTATAAAGGGAAATTACACAATGTGTTCATTGCACCCATAAAGCAACTAGTCCCGATAATGAACCTGTTGATTAGAAACACTGCCCTCCGAGGACCCCCCCGTGTGGGGCTTAGAGGCTCCATCCTGCCCCTGCATACTGAGAACTGCTCCCAACATGCATCAGCACGCCGTTCTCAAATCATGTTGCTGCAAGACCTGCCGTTTGTTTTTACTTCAACACACGTCTGTCAGGACTCTGAGCAATGCACCGTAAAAAACGTGCATAATGCAGGGATTGTGCTTTAAATGATTGACAGCTGGTTTACTTCCAGAAGGACAGACTTTATTGAGCAAATGTATGCCTTCGGGGAAGCACTTCTTGCTATTAAAAAAAACACAGGATGGTCTCAGTTTACTTTGCGTAGCTAAATCTTGCAATGTTTCGTCCCACCGTGTAGAAACACAAATGTGTTTATAGGTGTTTTGAGCACCCGAGCAGGGGGCGACTCCTCTGGTTGTATAGAAGTCTATAGAAAATGACTCTACTTCTCTCTTGATTTATTCCCTCAGTAAACATTGTAAACATGAGTTTATGTCTCAATCTCCAGTTTCAAGTCTTCTTCAATACAGCATGATGTTCATTTAGTAAATTATGGTCCATTTAGAGTCAAACAGACCATGAAGCAGGGGATGCTTTTGGGCGGGGCTACAAGGTGATTGACAGGTCTCTGTCAGAGCCGTATACGACGTCTTAACATCACTCCTCCGCGTTCCAAATATGGTAACTTCCATTTATTGGTTGCAAAAAGAAACAAGATGGCACATGATGTATTGTTGGATTGTTTGTTTGGAAAGTGTCATGTGACAGGAAAAAAAATCTCTGTAGACACAAAAGCTCTGTAGAAATGCAGTCCATTTACCATTTATTGCTCTGACCAGTGGTTCTATGATAGCATTGTACTGGGAACACAGCACTATGGCAAAAGATGTCCAACGGGACAACATATTCCTTAAAGCTCTAATGAATGCCAACAGTTTATTTATTCTGACCAACTCACGATTACTTTGTAATGAACATTGCAGCCTCTAGGGGTCCCCTGAGGGGCCTTTAGTCCTTTTTTTTTTTTTTTTTTTTTTATTTTTTAAAATGACTCATTGTTTCTAATGGGATGATAAAATATGTACATGACTTGACTGGACAAACCATCTGAAGCTGCCTTCCTATAGATCTGCTGTTGTTGCTGTATGGAATGACAGGGCATCTGGAATTACTCTTTAACATTGCAACATGGAACTGCCAGGCATCACTGGTCACATTTGAGTTTTTGTCTCAAGGCCAGACCTAATTAACTTACCGTCAGCTGTGTAATAATGTTAAACCCATTTCCCTTTCTGACTAAACTAATATGAAATTCCATTTTCTTAATGTGCCTCCTAAACCTTTCACCTCCACCCAATTTGCCATCCCCACATACGATGTTGTGCTCATTACTCGTGGCTGACTTGGTTCAATGGCATCCTCATGGGAGAACCAAAGAAGCGTCATTGCATTAGCCAGGGTCTAGTCAATTTCTGCACATCATTTTTTAGTCTCCAACCCCAGCCATGACCTCCCCCAGGTCTGAGTCAGTGCTCAGAATGTCGTTGACCTTTTGACGGATGCAGGGTATAGCTGTGTGGAGTAACAGAGTAAATACACAGGGGCAGTGGTCACAGCCAAGCGATACTGAAGCCAACATTTAGAGAAATAGGTGAAGCTGCTTTTAGCTAGAGGTGAGCCAACATCCTGGCGTCACCTCTGAGCTCGCCCCTGTTCCAATCGCTTCTGGAACTGAGGGTTTCTGTCATTGTTTTTATAACCAAGTGAAGCCTGTTCCTGGGGTATATTAACCATATTTTATTATATATGACTATTTCCTACGGCACTGGCTATAAGAACTCAGAGCCTTTATTTTCCTTTGTATCTCTCCTCTCAAGTCATCCAAGCTTTGAGCTGTAATCGGAGCTGTTGCACCACAGAGAATACATTTCAACTCGGTTTAACTAATTCTGCATGATCACGGTCAAATGAAGAGAAAGGATTTATATAATTCATCAGCAGATTCGGTTCATGCTGTAACACATGTCTGAGTGAGTGTGTGAATGGTTGTGCGTCCATTAGGGCTGAGAAAAGGAAGAAACATTTATTTTTTGTGAACACCATCTTCACAGGACAGAATCTAAATGGTCCATATATATCTAACAATATCATACATGCTAATAAATGACTCACAGCAGCCATTTCTTCTGCAGCAACTGTGCTTTTACTTTTCATACTCCTAGTACATTTTGAGAATACTTTTGTACTTAAGTGGGATTTTGAATTTTGAATGCAGGACTTGATAATGAGACAGCTGTCACCCTGCTTCTCAGTGTATGCAGCTACTCTGCAGTGTGCGGCAGTTTCGTACACTTCACTGATAAATTACTTTACTGATGAATTACATCAAATGCAACACGTCACTTGGGGAAAGTGGGGCAAAAGGCCCGCCAGCTGGCAGCAGAAGAAATGGGGTTTTAGTGGTACCGAGTCACTTAGAAGTGAATACAATTTTTGATGATTGCATGCCATAAACAATCTTTAGTTGTGTCTGTTATTAATCATTATTCTACAGTTCAAGGTGAGAGGCTGGTCCCTATGTGGAGATAGCCCCACACTCACAATGTCAAGGGCTCCAAGTGGGTGAAGACAACAATACACATGCCCAAAGCCTTTCCTAATGAAAGCAGATGACACTAATGTGACGCCATGCAGGGCTCACTGCCTGTTGCCCTGTTGCTATTTGATTGGCTGCTTTGCCAAGTACTATCTTTATCAGTTGCTCGTAGTTGGCAGAAGTTAGTATTTCTTTTAAGGAAGATAACAACGGCACATACCATGAACGATGTGGATTTTCTTCTGATCTACAGCACCAACATAAAAGTCTGCCTTTCGAAAAAGCTCGAGATTAAACACCTCGGTGCCCACCAGCTGCGTGACATTGTTATAAACCAAACCTCTGGTAAAAATATTCAGATTTAACAAGAAGTGATTCTCCAGGAAAAGATGAGACTGCTGGGTTATCAGAGAAAAGGCTTTTTGGCTTCCTGTGCGTGATATTCAGAGGGGATGGTACCTGGAGATGCTTTTAGGATCTCAAGCAGCTTTCTGAGAGGATTACCAAACAACTTGGTAAAATAGTTACCCTAATTGGCATCGCATATGTAATTGGGTTGGAAGTCTAGAGAGAGCGCTGTTTCAGGTTTTATTAAAAGCTAACACCGACAACGCCACCATGGGACTTTCACCCAAAGAATAAACAGTAACACCTCTTTTCTCCCCTTCTCCATGAGAGGCTTCCCCTTCCCCAGGGTAGCTCACAAACAGAATACTCTTTATTATTAAATGTTCTAAAAAATATGAATGTTTTCACCTTTGAAAAAATTGTCCACTAATTAGGGGAGAGGCTGCAGCTGAACACAGGAGGTGTTGAACTCTATTCTATCCAACCGTGCAAACAGGAGACCAAAAAATAAAAATAAACTGTTAGTAAACACGTGGCGGCACACGAGGGAGGGGAATCTAAAAGAGTACAACAGAAAGTACTCGTGGTAAAATAAGCCCGCTGCCACCTCCCTTTACAGTGATCCATGTAATAGATGCAACAGAAATTACCACGACTACAAAGCCTATTAGATCACTTTTAATCTGAATGGAGGACAGCACCTAGTTTATCAAGAGCTGTGACATTAACAAACAACCTGAGCAGAAGAACTAGCTCGAGCAGCCAGAGCCAACGAAGACGACAACAGGGACAACCCAAACCAAAGGAAGGCAAAACAAACCAAGGCAAAGCTGCAACCAGACTGTACAGAAGAAGTGGACGCGGTGACATCACCCGTTGGTTTGTGGACTGATGTTATGAAGCCTCGAGTTCGGCGATTTCGCCGTCAGCATCTTGGTTTACGGCCGTCGCCATCTTGTTTTTTTGCAACCAATGAAGAGAAGTTACCATATTTGGAACGCGGAGGAGTGATGTAAAGACGTCCTATACGGCTCTGATAGAGACCTGTCAATCACCTTGTAGCCCCGCCCTAAAGCATCCCCTCTTTATGGTCTGTTTGACTCTAAATGGACCATAATTTACTAAATGAACATCATGCTGTATTGAAGAAGACTTGAAACTAGAGATTGAGACATAAACTCATGTTTACAATGTTTACTGAGGGAATAAATCAAGAGAGAAGTAGAGTCATTTTCTATAGACTTCTATACAATCAGACTTATTTTTGCAACTGCCCCCTGCTGGTCAGGAAAGATAATTCAAGTTTTAAGATACTTCCACATTGGTTTCACTCCACAGAACTGGAGGTTGCCGCCTGGCTGCAACTAAAGGCAGGCTCACAAGACAAGACAGCAATCTAGAGTCTTGGACAGCATGGCAACCCGGAACATCAGCCTTAAACCGACAAACGTAAAGTTCACAGCGGCGGGAGAGGAGTAGGAGGAGGATGAGAAGAGGAGGCTCATTGGTTAGACCCCACAGAGACACGCTAAGGAGCCGGCCCTTTAAACAAGCCGGTTACACACACACACACACACACACACACACACACACACACACACACACCAATGGAACAGGTATGTGCCCAGCGGGACGATCACTATTCCATAATTAATCTGGGTGGGAAAGGTGAAATAGTGCATTTTGTGATATTTTACGATTGTGTAATTTTCTGGTTTTGCATTTGACCAAAGAAGTCGTTGCCCCACCATTTATTTTCCACAGAAAACTCTTATTTTGAAGTATTGCATTAGACCCGTCAAGCGGCAGTGCAAACTACCGTGGAAGTTCAGGTTAACGGCTGTTCCTTGGAATTTTTAGGCAGCACTGAAAACCCCTGCGGGAATTGACGTGGAGTTTCAATTTCCGGCGGTTTTGCGAGCATGAGAAGCTTGGCAGTTTTGCCTTTTGCATAAATCTTTTCTAGAAAAGATTGGGGGCAAAGGAAATAGAAGAATTC
The DNA here is from genome assembly GCA_016806645.1 of Ophiodon elongatus. NCBI lineage: Eukaryota > Metazoa > Chordata > Actinopteri > Perciformes > Hexagrammidae > Ophiodon > Ophiodon elongatus. Next base: position 157,486 of record JACSYO010000711.1, on the reverse strand, counting down.
AATAAAACGTACAAAAAAAAGCTTTACTTGAGGTGATTTTTTTTTCTATTGTCGAAATATTAAGGAGTTGATACATTAAATGGGATGTGGAAACATCCTCCTTGGAAATGTGTCAAATAAAAGAAACTCCTCCCATTAAATTTGAGGATTTACTTCAATATGTAACATTCATCAGACCTTGTGTGAAGTGTGAAGGCGGAAGATTGAGAAGAGTGTGATGAGGAGCTTGTGGATGTGGATGGGACTCCTCTGGAGCTGCTCACATTAACACCAATACAATGAGAAAAACCAAACCTGTGAGGAATCTAGAAATTCAACTTTGGATTTGATGAATCAGAATGCAAAACAGAAGAAACAGAAGAAAGTAAGTGTTGCCAATTCTCTCAGTGATGCTTTTAACTGGTGCAATAATAATGCCTATAAGTCGAAATGTCTCCAAGAAACTCTTAGCAGTAGTCCTGTATTTCAGTCACATACCGAAAGCTCTCTGCAGGCCCCATGGCAGCTAATGGATCCTACCTGTCTGTAAACATGTTGACATATAGGCAGAGCTCAGAGCTGTGTGGATAATGGTGGTACTCACTCTCTGTGTGAGAAGGCAGCACCAGTCTGGCCAGCAGCAGGAGATGAAGAGCTCCCCTGGCGAGAGGCGACAGCCGTCTGAATCTCAGGTCCATGGTCTGACTGCTGGTGCGCTCTCCTCTGGTCCTGACGCTGCTGCTGATCGGCTACGACCTCACACAATCATTGAGTGACACCTGCAAGGAGGGAAGAGAGCCGATGTTGACACAGGTTCTGTTGTCGTGTGACACCTGTAAATCTGCATTTCAATGTTCATTAAAGCATGCTGTTCCAAACATCTGGTGGGGGTGATGGGTACACTTCGCTATTTTCATTTATCATGGGCTTGTGCTTCATGCTTTCTCTAATCTATAGAGGTCTTTTCTTTTCAGAAATACCCAACATTAATACTTTCTTTTCTTCAATATGGCTCATGGTTATCTATTTGAAACGCCAATACAGTCCTCATCTGGACCTCCACAAGAAAAATAGTTGATGTTTTAACACAGTAAATGACGGATTCCTACACGTACTGTAGATATGGAAGAAACTCGATCATAAATCCAGTTTTCTGTAACGGCATGCAAAATGTGAAATGCACTAAACCCATTACCTGAACTGACAAAATAACCAGCAGCCACAGCAGAGACTGACTGACTCGAAACTCCGTATGTGTGAACCTGATTTATGTGACAAGAACATTGCAAGATTATGGTGAATATTACAACTTTTATTTTCAGCCAGAGTAATATCACAGCGCTCAGAAATGAAGTGCACCTTCAGTTGTGGATGGATTACTAACTGGGCCTACTGGCGACAAGCTACCAAACAGGAAGTGACTCAAAACAATGACAAAGAGACTCAAAATGACCACAAAAAGACACAAAACAACTCCAGAGACTGTTTCTATGTAGGAGAGGTGGTGGGGCCTGTTGCATGTCTGTGCCCAGAGGTCCCTCTGTGTCATAATCCACCCATGCTTGGAATAACAGAAAGCACCTGGCTGCACTCTCACGTTGCTGCTATTTGTCTCCATCACCCTGAGCCAAACATGAAACCAGCAACGATCGGTGGCGGTCCAAGCCCAGGTAAACCACAGGGGCAGGCTGGAGCCAGCTGCTGTTGGAGAGCGGCCAGTTAAAGCTGCTCTGTTGTGGTGCAGTGCAACAAACAACAAAACAACCAACGAGGAAGCTCTCGGACAACAGATTCACGTTCACATTCAAAAGAAACAAGGCTGAATACTTAAGTTGAGGTTCATAGTACAGAACAGCTCACAAACACAACACAGATGAAGACATTCTCACAAGCAAGTAACAGACCTATATAAAATTAAATGAAGTTATGTGTTAGCGTAGTTGTAGTTTAGCATTGTAAAGCAAATGGGTCCGTTTTTACGCTCAGCAGCAGTAGCAGTAAATAGAATAAACCTCGTTAACTGGTGCAGGACATTTGAAGGTTGCCTATGATCTGTGATATTTTTTTTCATCAGAATTTCCAGTAACTTCATCAAAATAAATGCACTACTGCTGAGTTCTGAACACAAGCAGTGAGATTTCATATGACGGTCTGGCAGAGCGTGCAGGGATTTAAATCCCAGCCGGCCTGGTGTCAAAAATACTTGAGAAGGTATAAAAATATCAAAAATCATGTACACCACGAGCAGCCCCACAATAAGCAGCAGCTTGCTGTGGATTATCCAGAACATTTTTCTTGTGGTGTTTCACCGATTCCGTGTGGTGACTGAAAAGCAAACACCTGGGGAACAAGTCCTTTCCGGTCCTCACAACCTCACTGATTGCGCATCGAGGCCAAATATGTGGTGAGATTGAACGCTGTGGATCCGGGAGACCGGAGCGATGCGGACCACTCCCTCCTGTCCGTTACAGAGAGCAGCGGTCCGGCTGCACTTCCCCCTGATTTCCTCCCTTTTCTCAAATGAAATCCAGAACAACATGAATCCCATCAGCGTCACCGTCCATGCGGGTGCACACGGCGGTCTGCCTTTCGCTACGTGTTCAATCTATTTGACAGCTAAAAATGCTATTTTTGCGGAATATATCTAAAAGAAAAACACACATGGAAGTGTCGACTGTTCCCGCGCAGTGTGACTGAAAACCCACCAGAGTTGAACAATTACAGGGAGTCCCACAGAAGAAAAGGGTTCAGAGAAAGTTTGGGCACGATTTCCAACATCATTAGTTGAGCTGTGACAAGGAGGCAGAGCGGGGGAGACTAAGTGCTGGATTTCCACAATCTTCCCTGGATCAACAGCGTGTCTCCATACCTTTAGTGCTGTCTGCCAGCAGCACGTTCATAACATCCGTTCTACAGCTCCTTTCAACAGGTTACCTTCTGGCTCCGTTTAGCATGTCTGTAACCGGGAAAAAGCGACAAAACTTAGACACGAGTGTTGTGGGACTTTGCATGAGAGATGAAAGCAACACTGTCTCCTGTCTCTCCATTAGCACTTTTAGCTTCTTCAGACGCAAGGGAGCGCCTTTTTTACCGGTCCAACACAGCCGGACCACGGACGGCCACAGCCGGACCACGGACGGCCACTGTGACCGCGGTTTGGTGCGCTAACGCTCGCTGGCCACCCTCCCGACATGCAGCTGTAGCTCCTGGGTGGCGGGAGAGAACGCGTGCCCGTCACGTGGCCAACAAAGAGGAAACTCCCTGCCTCCTGATGGCGTACATTACATCGTCCTCACGGGTCAGAGCTAGCCTTTTTCCTGTGGCGCGAGCCGTCGCTATAATGCTCTGTTCGGGTGCGTTGGACTTTAAAGGACCTTGAATTTTATTAGGTCAAATTTGAGAATTTTGAAAACACGAATGGTTGCATAGAATCTAAGAGACATGAACGGTGTGCATTCAAAGTAGTATCCAGTCAGCCGTCCTAAACCCGCAACAATCTTTTGTTTGGTTGATGCTGTTGTTATGGTGTTAAAGCCTACATGAGGACAACCCCTTCTCCATCCCAACTCGTTAAATACCATGCTTGGTTCATAATAATAATAATAACTATATTCAAAAGAACCTTTCGAAACAAAGTTACAAATTGCTTCACAATAAAAACATGACAGTAAATAAGATCCAGAATCAAAGAGGGAAAACAAGATGGAGCAAATGAAGTGTACATGTGCAACACATAAATTCTGTTGGATGTAAAAATAATAATGAACAGTAAAAGTGAGTCTTCAGAAGACATTTAAAAGAGGATACTGAATTTGTACGCCTTAGATCTCCAGACAGGGAGTTCCACAGCTGAGGGGCCCGGACAGCAAAGGCCCGGTCCCCTTACAGTAGTCTAGTCTAGACGAGATAAAAGCACGAAGGACTCTTTCTAAAAGGAGCAGGACTGCACAACTTTCTTCACCCGAATGTCAAAAGTCAGTTCAGAATCAAAAGCTAAAACATAGGACATTATTAGAGAAAGCGCCCAGACTTCAGGAGGGATTATTGATGCAGCTAGTGCTGGATCCAGCAGGGGTAATTATAGTTATATTGGATTTGGAGTCATTTAATTCCAGGACGTTTTTGGACATCCAATCTTTTATGTCGGCAAGGCAGGACATGATACACAAAACAGTGGTGATGCCCGGCTCACTCGGGATGTACACCTGGGTATCACCCGCGGGGCAATAGAACTCTGATACCAATGCACCCTGAGGCATCTGTATGGGGATCAGCCAACTTCAATGTAAATGCTCCGTGTCATTAGAATACGGTCAGAGCAGCTGACGTAGTATAAAGAGAGAGAAAGCCAGCTCAGGGCAGGTGGGAGGGGAGACTTATTTTACCGGAGTTTGGTTTTTATGTAACATACTCATTTACTAACACCAGTCATGTTACAAGTGTACTTATCTAGACCCAAACCTCGATCCTTTGCTAAACCTAGCCAAGTTTTACAGGACTTGGAAAGGGTTCCTGCAGTCGTCGTGGTAACATGAAGTTGGAAAAGCTTAACATCAACTCATAAATCCCCAACAGCCGCTGCGACAATCAGCAGCAGATGTCCTCCAGCTCCCTCTCCGACCAGCTACTGCTGCTACTGGCCAGCAGCACAGCCATCTTGACAGGTGACAGTAAACTCTGGCTGATTCAAATCAACTGCACCCAGCTTTGATCACAGGGAAGCTGGAGCATCGGCATGGAAGAGCCAATGTCAACAACTGCTGCTCCCCCTCCTCTCAGACCGAGCAGCTACTCAGCCAGGTGGGCATGATGCGACTCCCCCAGGAGGAAGCACACCCCGAGGGCCACTCTCCCACACTTATCTCCCAGCATCCCTGGAGATAGAGATGCAGTGAGACGCTGGAGGAGGAGGGGGGGAGGGACACCCCCAGAGTGAGAGGATGGGAAAGGAGGGAGGCCATCACTTATGCATTCAAACACTCCCTTGGCGAGTGCAATGGACACATGCAGCTGAGGCTGTGGGCTGCGTCTTCCTTTGGGCTTCATGACATCTAACCACTGCTTTGGCAGCTATAGCCACTGCCTCATGCTAACGGGGGACCATGTCACCTTCAATCCAGAGACATCAGACACACTTTGACTTGATCTGTGTGGACAGCAGCAGTCCATTATATGTACGTACACACACACACACACACACACACACACACACACACACACACACACACACACACACACACACACACACACACACACACACACACACACACACACACACTTGTGAAGTGAAGCCTGAGATCTAACCTCCTAATGTTTGGAATTCCCCCTTAAAAATACCCTTTACGATACAATCAGCAATACTATGGACGTAGCCATAAACATTAATAGAATAGAAATATGTTGTTTTCAAGTACTCTTAATAGACAGAGTTTGCCCATCTTTGAGTATTTCTTCTGAAAGGTATCGCGTTGCAACCCTGTCAACTAAAAAATGATGTTCCCATAGAACTAAATTGCACTCTCAATTATGTGTCCAGGGAGACCAATTGTCTCCAGGATTAGATTTGCAATTTAAACAAAACAAAAAATGCTAAAAACTACTTTGCTATGTTTAGGCAACCACACATATCCGTTAGGTTTAGTAAAGAACTGCATGGTTTAGCTTAAAATGAATACGAAACAAACAAAAAGGTAAAGCTTTAAAAAGCCGCTGCACACTACCTGCTTTACAGCAAACAGCAGACACAGCTAGAGACTGGCTGGTGAACATAGTGGAGCTTTTAGCAGCTAACGCGACAGATTTCCCCCAGGGGTTGGTGAAGACCAAAACGGAGCTAAAAGACAGAGGTTATTGACCTCATATTCATCAGGCCGACCCAAATTACAACACAAAACACACTATTATTCAACACATGAATAATGTTGCTCAGTAATTGACGGATGTGGAAGTAGCAACTGTGTGCTAACAAGTGTGTCACATCAACCTAAAAGTGATATGTCATTGTTGTGTTCAAACTTCTTGCCCCCAAATATAAAAAAGCAGGTCCTGAAAGTTTAATATTTCGACTTGGTGAAGCAACAAAGAGAAGTTCACTCATTAAAAAGGTTTGATTCCCTTTAGACCCAGTTTGGCTGCAGTCACAGTACCAGAGTGACTCCAGAGGTGCCCCATGCAAGTACCCTGTAAAAGGAAAAAACTACTGTGGTCTGCTGTGGAACAGAGGTAATAAAAAGCAAAGCCCCACAGCTGACCGAGTTAGGAAGTAACATGAATGTATTATTACTCACGAGCATCTCACAGCATTCTTCAAGCTGTGGGAGAAAGGGCTTAGACATCCCAAAGAATTCAGAGCGATATGCTACAATAGCAGAGTGATGATACGCTGCCGCTGAGTGATTTCAAATTCCAGGCGACCATTAGCAGAAATATTTGTTTTTGCAGGGAGTGCCTGGAAGGCAGCATTGCTTTAATATTTCTAACTAGTCATTGTGAACACTGGCAGGGGAGCTGAGTTAGGGCACAGCACCAGGCAGGCCTAACCCAGACGGCTAGACTGTACAGTATGTGTTCCCATGAAACCGACAAAAACTAAACAAAGGATTCGACATATCAAATAGAGAGATGAGAACTTTAGATCTGTTTTTCAATGAAATCCTTTTGTCCATATAATGATAGTGAATCAACAGCAATGGGCAATCTCACAGTGCCTAAGGTCTTAATGTTTTGTCCACAGATATTCAGTTTACCTCACATTGAAAACACGAAACAAGTGAATGTTTGGTATTTTTGTTTAATAAAATAATTTAAAATATTAAATTATCGAAATTGTTGTTGATTATCTATCTATCTATAGTACATCTTAAAGGCATAAAGTAGGAAACCGGTCCCGTCCAACCAGGCAGTGTGGTCGGAGCTTGGCCATACAAAACCCAAATTGTCAGTAGTCACAGATGGGAGGAGGGATCATGACCTCGTCATAATAATCTGATGATGACATATCGTCGTTTATGGGTACGTAATAGCTTTTTATTAAGTGGGAAATACAAGAATAGAACGACAAACCTGGCTTCCATAATCTATATGGAAAAGGTAATGTCCTAACAACAAGCCTGCTGAGTTGTTACGTAACGTTCATACTTATGTAATGCCCCTTAAAAAATGATTTTAATACAAACCATGATCTTTCCTAAACTTAACCAAAAAGGTTAAGTATTAAGTATTTCAAACTTACTTATTTGAACCCTAACCATCTATTATATATCTGAGGCAAACCGAGTAGTTTTGTTGCCTAAACTTTACCAAGTACTTATTTTTGCCACAAATTGCTGTTGTTGCAAGACATTCATGCAATACCATACAAACCATGGCATGAGGAAACGAAGGGCTGGGCCATAAATTGGTATTATATGGATCCCGTAACATGAGTCTAGATATCGTCTTAGATTTTGGATATTGTAATATGGCAAAAGTGTTGTCTTTTCCTGAACTTACCACACTGTTCTAGCTCTTCTATTATTTGCCTTTCAGCACTTTGTCACTATATCCACATCACTGATGGTTATTTATCAAAAATCTCATTATGTGAATACTTTTTTTGAAAGCGCCAAAAGTTAATCCTACAATATCGTTGCAATACTGATAAGAGGAATTTAAACAAAAATATTGTGATATTTCATTTCCCCCATATCGCCCCGGCCTCAGAATACGTTGCCTTAAGAGCAATAAGGCTTGTTTGACAGTTGCAATGATCTGCAACTGTCAAGATTATAAGGTTACTACGAACACAGGAAGGAACAAATGGGTGTTATGTGCAGTACTCATAGATGCACTCCTGCAGCTGCAGTGCGGACAGCAACATAAACAGTGAGGGTTGAGGGCAGCCATGTGTGAGAGAGCGTGACTACATCATCTACATATGCTACACGGTGTGAGTGCTTTAAACGTCTCCAGACTCCAGGATGTCTGGACTGTAAAAGGGAAACCAATAAACGCTGTGCGTCCTCAGCACCGAGGGCCCTGATATCGATCACTGGACGTGTTGACTGCAGTTAGGGTCAGGTCATCTCATCACGCTGTCCGTCAGGCCTTTTGACAATTCCATTAATTACGAGGCTGCAATCGATCGGAGCAGTTACGCCATGCCATGTTAACATAAGAATCCAGCAGGAAACATTAGAGACCACCTTGGATTTGATTATAAATGACGAGCTGGATGGCTGACAGTAAAAGAGTTGTTTGTTCTATTACGCTAAAGTCTTCTTAACTTAAAATAGATGTGCACCTTTTCTTTTTGAAGCTACAAGTCTGTTGGAATAGAAGGAAAACTGCGTAGTCCATTACTATCCATACCCAGAAGAATCCAGGTGCAATGGAATCAGAATTTAGAAAGAAAACCGACACGATGAAAGGAAAAGGTGTCAAATCTAATCAGTGAACTGTGAGGTGATTTGGGTGAAACAGAGCAGCTCTGGGCTCCAGAACCAATAAAGAACACACATGAAAGTTGATTAAGTGAAACTAACCTTTACTGAGAGTAACTTCTATTCCATTCAAACCATGTCAATTATGTTCTTGACTTCATAGTGGCCAACGGTCGGCCCCTTTGATGGCCCTGGTTGCTCCATACAGCATCCTCTTGATGCAAACAGGCTGCTTTGATCACCACAAAGGAGGAGATGCTACCCAGCTCCATCGCTCAGCCTGTTCACAGGGAACTAACTATGAGTGAGCTCATACTAGAGCCACTTATGATGCCGATTGGAGGCACCAACCGGTTTACACATTCCAGTGGAAAGGTTAAAGGATCCACTTAAAAAATTTGATTCACACAAGTGAGGGTATATGAAATCGGGTCGGTGGAAAGATTTCAAAGATGCCAGGTATGTCGGGCTGAATAGGCAGACATCTTAAATGAGTCTTGAATGTTTCATTCAGTGTAAACATCTTATGGCTTCATGAAGAAACAAACTGTAATAATGTCAAACTATCAGACTACTGGAAATCATATTATTAAGGGTTAAAGTATCACTAGAGCCACTACAGCATGACAGTAGTGCATGAGGCGGATGGAAGGTGGTGTGTACTGTTCAGCTACACACCTGAACAACAAGCACCATCAAGCCGAAACAAACTCTCATTTTACAGCCACACAGTTCGTTTAAATACGTTTCTGAAAAGATTTTAGCGAAGAAATACGAAATCGTGATTCATATTTGATCAGCACTGCCTAGTTTGACCAGAGTTCACGTGCCGTGATTGACAGCTCGCGTAGCCCAGCTCTGATTGGTTGTGTTTTCTTCGGGCGTGGTGAATTCTTACAGATGCCAGTAGGAGTTTAAAAAGTAGGAGGAGCAACCTGATTGGTTCACAGTGACAGTTTGAACAAATCAACTGTGTGGAATTTTTCCACTTGGATTTTTATAATACTCTTTCCCATCATATTAAGTTCTGAATCAATAATGAATCATAATAAATCAAAAAGAAGAAGTTCTGTAACTGAACCCACATGCTGCCACACGGAGCTCATCTCCACAGAGACCATAAAAAGGAGATGGTTGTGTAACAGCTGCTCTCCAAAACGAAGACGCAGTGCAACTACCAGCTACTTTCCTTGTGTTATTCAGAAAAGTTACAAGCCTCTAAAGATAGCAGTTGTAGGAAATATCACAAGAAAGTTCCTGGAAATATTGCATAATTTCTATCAATGGGTGGGTTGGTCTTCCTACAGATAAAACAGCAACAAAGTGATATTAACTGTATAATCTTTTTTGTGACAATGCTAACACGCTGATGCGGAGCAAAAACGATGTTCACTTTGTCCTCCATCTTAGTTTAGCATGTTAGCATGCTAATATTCGCTCATTAACAATGGCAGATCCATCCAACTGTTGGGAAAACAATCACACATAACAACAAAGAGAAAATATAGGGAAATGTCAGTGTATCACCAGAGTCATCAGGATTAGTTAGTTGAGATATTTAAATTTATTTTTAGGTCTCTAAAAAATTATTTAAATACTTAAATGGACAAAATAAATACAGGACTGAAGGGTCATAACTTGTAGATATATAGTATCTATATAGTACGTTTTAAGAAGTCACAATCACCAGAAATGATATGAGAGCATGATGGAAACTATGACAATCCTGGCCAAATGATTCACGTCTCAAGTTTAATTCACTCCTCTGGAGACGTTGAACATCCGATGTTCACCATGCTTTGTGTGTAAAAACGTGCTATTTTATTGATCCTCTGAATGATCCATAACAATAACCATCTGCTGTTAACTACCACCCTAGTGCCATACAAACAATGCGCCTCATGTAGGAAGCGATATAGGAACACACTTCCTTTTAGCTTTATTCCTGTCCACGATTTGCTCTTATTTTTTAAGTTACCTATTGATTTCTGGGACTCACCAGTGTCTTCTTATTCTTGCTCTTCTCTTCGGTTAGAAAACATTTGACCAGTTACCGGTACTACTCTGTGATGCTTTTTAACACCAGTACTGAGGCTCTGAACAATCACATGTGTGCTCCATTTGATTGAACAATACCTCAGTTTCTCTCCTGCTGACCTTCTTCTCCTCACAGCCTGTGTGGTGGCGTCTCTAATTCCTCTGCATGTGTTTGCATACAGCACAACAGCAGCCCTTATATAGTGTTCAGGGGGCGTAACCTATGCTAATAAGAAACAATCAGCCACACACAATTTATAATCAATCATTCTGCACATGTGATAAGAGCACATTGGATGGTTAATTAAGTTTGGTGCTGGCATATTTTTTCCCTCAAAAAAAAGAAAAGAAAGAAGAGAAAATATGAGCATTTAAGTGAATGTTGCTGCATGAGGCCCAATGAACAAAGAATTCAGAATGTGGTCTAGTTTTATGCGTATTGTATTTTGTTATTTTATTCAGTCAGACTTTTTGATGTTTTACAATAAAAGAATATGTATTATTGGCAATCTGGGAAATTTCTTCGCTACAGCAGCATTTATACATACAGGTAAGCAATACAATATAAAAAATGCACAGTATATGCAAAAAATAGAATAGAATAATAAGAAAAATGCACAATATGGGAGGGGAGGGGGGGGGGGTGCTGGTTGCACCAGTGTAAAAGAAAGGCCTTCAGTATTGTAATAATAACTGTCGTGGGTAACAGATGCTGGTAAGAGAACTGTTTTACTTCAGGCTGGTTTAAGAATGTAGAGAGCAAAACATGAATACAGGGATTTGTGTGATTTTTTAAATTTTTTTTAAGAGAAGTTAAAGTTGCCGTGACTTCACTAAACTGACGTGAACGAAAGTGCGCGGAGCTGTACACACAGATACTGAACCGGCAAAGTCAAGAAAATCCAGCGTGCCCCAGGAAAACACTAGTTCTCCCATGCGGAGCTGCGTTCCGCGCTATGCACCGACACCAATGTAAAGCCCTCAATGTGTGAATAATTTCTTGGCGGAGCGACAGCACCACCCACACCACCTGCCATCTCCTAACCTTACCGGGGGAACCGTCATCTCTAATACTGTCATCTGGCAGAAAGTTTGTTCCTTAAGATGAGGACGTAATACCTGAGATAATCAACGAACATGCAAAGCTTTGTGTCAGTCTTTGTGCTGGAGTCATACAGCCTGTTGAGATTTAAACAAACTTTCCTTTTCATTCAAGTGATGAGGAGAAGACTTTAAGTAAACATCAGGCTTCAGACCACACAAAATTGACTGAAATTCTTCTTAGCTTAACAGAACAAAAGAAAGACTTGAGGAAAGTTGTGATGAACGAGACTCTACCTGGAGTTTTTAACTTGATGAGACATTGTCTAAAGCTTTAGTTTTTTTCTCTCCAGTCTGATTCTGAATAAGAATTAATTAACAAAAGCTTCTGTATTGGTCTTTCCTTTGACAGCAGTGGCACTTAGCTGCAGATGCAGAACGCTTCACATCAAGTGCTGTCGGACCGCCATTGTACTCTTTCCGTAATGATGCTAAAAAACCATCAGTGGCAAATCCCAGAAATGGGTTTCATTTGGGTTAATGTACATTCAATTCAATCAGCTATAAAGAGGGAAATGATGTGTTCAGTCTCGGAGAAATAAAAGGAAAGGAGAGCGGGAAGTAAATTGTGTTTAGCTGCTGAATTCACAATGAATCACACAGTAACTTATTAGAGAGAACCAAATAAAAAGTTCACTGGTTGCCTGACTCCGGACCTCTCTATAGATGTTTCCTTCAACTCTATTGGCAAAGTCATAAAAATAGCTTAAAAACAGATTTTAGTTTTTAGGGATTTAAAAAAGTTATATTGTTGGTTGTGAATCTATCAGTAGTGTTGCCAGTATTATTAACTATTATTACATATTATATTACTAAGCATAGACTGTATGTAAATGTAAAAGTGGACCCATTGGTTTTGTGGACTGTCGTTTTGAAGCCTCAAGTTCAGCATTTTAACAAGCGGGGCTAACTATTTTAGCCCCGCCCTAAACCATACTCTGCTTTATGGTCTATTTGACTCTAAATGGACCATAATTTACTAAATGAACATCATGCTGTATTGAAGAAGACTTGAAACTAGAGATTGAGACATAAACTCATGTTTACAATGTTTACTGAGGGAATAAATCAAGAGAGAAGTAGAGTCATTTTCTATAGACTTCTATACAATCTGACTTGATTAGAAATGATGCAAGTTTAAGGTACTTCATTGGCTTCACTTGTCACAGCGGGCGGCTGCCACCTGTATATCAGACATGAAGTTTATTTCGATCCACTTTTTAAAGTTAGTTCTGAGCATAAATAAGCCTGAGGTGAAATGGCCCCCATTACATGCCACTAAAAACACTAGAGGTCACACATGGAGCAGAAGAGCTCAGCCAACACAGGAACTATGCAGCTCAGTGTCTGCCAAATTGTTGCAACTATTATTGCATTTTTTATTACACTGCAGAGAACAGCAGATATATTGATGCATTATATTGTCATTACTTAGTTAAAACTTAACCCACATATCTGAGGCCAGCTTTACTGTAATTGGAAGTGTTCCCATGAAGTAATCTCATAAAGCTACAGATTGAAAGTGGCTCCTTTAAAACTTATCAGTGTCAAAAGTGTTGGGATTTTACATTAGAATGTCATAATCTGACCGATCTGAGCCCTTGAAACCGTAGCCAGATCCATTGAGTTGTTGCAATCGACAGAACAGAAGCAAAGGACAGATATACAGAAAGAGAGACTAAGAGACTAAGAGAGCAGTTGCTAAATAGTTTTATTGTGCACTGGTAACGAGCTCCATTCAACCAACTATAAAGGTGGATTTAATGGTTTTGTTGACGTCTACATCCCCCAGCTTTAGTGTACTGTTAAAAGTGTTCCTTTATTTTGTCTTAGTTGGGCTTTTCTCTACTTCGAGGCCGAAGTCCACAGAGATAAGGGCAGCAGTCATGCGGATAGGACGGAGGGAGGAGGTGCTGGTGTAGGTGTCAGGGGTGGGGGTTTGTACTGATCTGCCAACACCACTAGCTGGAATAAACAAAGCTGAATGCTGGGATTGCACAGAGCTGGCTGGTGTCCTCTAAGCCAGTTACACACGGGCAATTGAGCAGCTGATCATTAACTGTCGACAAGAAGTGAATGCAGGAGCACAAAGCATGGCATTTGGCATATGAATGAGATCCACTATGCATCATTCAACACAACCTGCTACATACTGATTTTATCACATGATCATGGCAGAACAATCGAATCATTAAAATCTACTACATTCTATCGCTTTGATAACTTCACTGTGTAAAAAACACATTCAAGTCATTCAAATGAATGAGCAGAAATAAGGACAAGGTAGATAAACGCCTCGACTTTCGCTGCAAGCAATGCGATGTCGTCTGACGACGCATTGTGATTGGCTAGTCAAATATGTCTAAACACACTGGTTAATTAACACGCAACGTGATACACTGTATTTATACCTGGGGATCATTGTATCACTACCAAAGGAGATATGATGGCTCCCTTAATTACTTTCCAGAGATTTAAAATCCTGTTTTCATAGTTTTAGTACAGTCTGCTTAGCAGCGTTTTTACAGCTGATAAACCTTCATATTCTTTTATCCATTACTAAATGGGAGTTCCTGGGTTATTCAATAGTTTCCCTGCCCATCTATCAAGTCATTCCAGCATCCACATCTGAAAAACACAGAATGGTTTAATGTGACAAGAGCATTACAATATATACTTTTTCTTTTCTTTTTTTATGTAAAATTTGGCAGCAAAAGTTGTTTGTACGGTGTATTGTACAGTGTACTGTGGGACATTACAAAGCATAGTGTACCGCAGGTGCAACGTAAGTAGTGTAGGCAGTACTGTATGGCATAGTGTATGGCATAGTGTACGGCATAACGTACTTACTGTATGGTGTAGTGTTGGCATAGCGTACGGCCTAGTGTTGGCGTAGCGTACAGCGTAGTGTTGGCGTAGCGTACAGTGTAGTGTTGCCATAGCGTACAGCGCAGTGTTGCCGTAGCATACAGCGCAGTGTTGCCGTAGCGTATAGCGTAGTGTACAGTGTAGTGTTGGCGGAATTTACGGCCCAGTGTTGGCGGAATTTACGGCTTAGTGTTGGTGTAGTGTAGGCGTAGTGTACGGCGTAGTGTTGCTGTCGTGTACGGTGTAGTGTTGGCGTAGTGTACGGTGTAGTGTTGGCATAGTGGTAGTGTACGGTATAGTGTTGGCGTAGTGTTGGCGTAGTGTTGGCGTCGTGTATGGTGTTGTGTTGGCGTAGTGTACGGTGTAGTGTACGTGTAGTGTATGGTGTAGTTTACGGTGTAGTGTTGGCGTAGTGTACGGCGTAGTGTTGCCGTCGTGTACGGTGTAGTGTTGGCGTAGTGTTGGCATAGTGGTAGTGTATGGTGTAGTGTTGGCATAGTGGTAGTGTACGGTATAGTGTTGGCGTAGTGTACGGTGTCGTGTTGGCGTAGTGTACGGTGTAGTGTTGGCGTAGTGTTGGCATAGTGGTAGTGTACGGTGTAGTGTTGGCATAGTGGTAGTGTACGGTATAGTGTTGGCGTAGTGTACGGTGTCGTGTTGGCGTAGTGTACGGTGTAGTGTTGGCATAGTGTATGGTGGAGTGTACGGCAGTGATTCTCAACTGGTGAGTGGGTCGCGGACCCGTTTTCACAGGCCTTTGCCTGGGCAAAAAAAAACAATTTTTTTCTTTTTTGTTTTTTATCCTGTGGTTTTATTTTGAAGGGGATTTTTTATGCAGCGGAGTGTCGTCTATTCACACTGTTTTTGCCGGCTCTGGTTTCGACATGTTTTGCTCTTGTCCTCCATGTTTTCAGCAGCATTGCTGCTACGTTTCAGCCACTCATTGTTTGAGTTTTTCAAAGCGGCAGTGATTGACAGGTGATGACAGGTGGTGTGTGCCAGGTTGGGTCAAACCATCCTGATATGGGGGAGACTGGGTTTTTAGGATAATGAAATTGACTAGCCTACAGCTTATGAACTTACACTTATATTTTATTGAAAATGTATTAAATAAATATTTTTAAAGGATTTTTTAAATCGATGCTAATTTTAAATCTTTTTTTTTTTTTTAAATCTTCAAGTACCCCCGCCATTTTACAGCATAGAAGAACACCGTGACCCGCAAAATTAGTTTCCTAATCAAACATGGCGAAACGTAAGTACGACACCGACTACATAAGATATTGGGGGGGGGGTTTGGGTCGCAGCTTGTCATTAAGGGGTGATGGTGGGTCCCACAGTCAGACCAGTTGAGAACCACTGGTGTATGGTGTAGGGTGTAGTGTTGGCGTAGTGTACGGTGTATTGTTGGCATGTACTATCCACAGTTTTTGCGAACGGAAAACCAAAAAAGAATGAGTCGAGTTAAGTAGAGCCATGCGTCACCACGTAGAGGAAATATGGCATAAGAAAGAAAGGATTGCCCAATGGATGGAGATGTGGTTTGTCAGTCTACCATTGGATTGATAACTAATCTGCATAAGCAAATACATACCAACAAGCCAGAGAGTAAGAGAGCAAAGCATTAGTGCGGTTGTTGGGAACATGGAGCAGTGACTCACTTTAAATAAGAGTTTAAGAGTGCAGTCGCTGTGAGTTGTTAAACGAGACGTGACGTAAGAGGGGAGACGAGCCTATAGTCGATACCAAACCTATCACCTGTCATGGCTCTCCCAGGCTCTCCCTCCCCCACAATGCTCCTCTGCAGACGCTGATTAGTCCCCCTCATCACTCTGTGGAGACTGAGAGATACTATACAGGCTATTTGTCGATGGGGTTATTCACTTACTGATGGCCCAGACAGCTGGCAGGAAGAAAGACTGGCTGTCAGCTGGCAGCCGCAGCACATAGACGAGAAGCAACCTTCAGAGAGCGTTGATAAATTAATGCAGTGAGATGAAACACTGCGCTCATCAAGCACCAATCATTTCAATCTTTTCATTAATCCACATGTCTGATATCCAACACCCTAATCAATTATAGTGAAAAACAGCCTTCTCCATATTCACTGTAGAGTTGTTTTTTTGCTGTGTTTATGAAAAAATGGGACACAAATTTCTAGTGTGTATGTATGTAACAATTTAATTAATTAATAAATTAAAACAGTCTCTGCAGTATGACTATTTGTCAAATCGCTGTCTTTGTAGTCAAACTTTGACTGGACGTCATGGCGCCCTGTTACACAGAACGATTAATAACTCACAACACAGATGAAATGAAGTCGGCCCTCCCCTGTCCCCACATGCACATGGGTCCAGTGGACCAGCTGTCGGAATTTAGTCTTTTCAAAGTCTTTGTCGCATTTTAGTCATTTGACAGTGGTTCAAATTAGACTGGTTTAAGTCAACGAAACCTAGACAATTCAGCTATTTCATATTCATAACATGTGTGATTCTGCATATATGCACATGCAATTAATTTAATTTTGTATTATTATTATTATTATTATTCTATTAAATTTGTTGTATATATAAATGCTGCTGCTGTAGCGAAGAAAATTCCCTTTGCGGGATTAATAAAGTATCTATCTATCTATCTATCTATCTATCTATCTATCCAAGTCATTAACACAATTAGGTCATGTCCTTTGGTCATTGTCCATCTTGCTCATTACTGTTTATTTTTGTTGCCAAAAATTGTATTCCATTTTTGTTGGCGTTTTGGTCGTCAAATTTACATTGGGTCTCAGAGAAGAACTTAATGGTAACAAGAAAAAAAAATTAAAAAATGAAAAAAATAAAATAGTATGTGGACAAAATAGTTCTCACATTTCAGTATCAAGGTGCAACCAAGCAAGAACATGTCGTACTGAGACAAGTTTGGAAGAACAAACAGCTGTGTGTGTGTGTGTGTGTGTATGTGTGTGTGTGTGTGTGTGTGTGTGTGTGTGTGTGTGTGTGAGAGAGTGTGTGAGAGAGAGTGTGTGTGTGTGTGTGAGTGTGTGAGAGAGAGTGTGTGTGTGTCAATTTCCTGCGTTTCTCCAGGACGGGAGGAAATGGCTCAGGTGAATAATTGATGTGCTCCTAAAAGCCATCTCTCAGCTAATTACTGCCGGAGCAGAGGGCCGGTGTGTTGTCGACCCAAAACCTCTACAGTCCTAAACTTGTATGAAATGCTACACAGCAGCAAGGCCACCAACAACACACTGTGTTGAATAGACAGTGGGGTCCTACGGTGTGGACAATGGGCTTCAGATCACATTTTGGAGCTAAAAATCACAAAACAGTATTATGGGACAGCTGTGTTAAATGTGAGTGCTGTAATAAATTTATGAATTTAAAGTTAAAAGTGACATGTAGACTAATTAGACCATTGTTTGTTGCCACTGTTTTCACATGTAAAGGAAAATGGATCCGATCCAAAAAGTAATACTAACCCCTCTTGTTCCCCAAGAGATACTTTGGAGTTTAGTTACATTGGGCTACAATAGCTTGAGTGAAGTTGGCAAAGCAAAGACACCCTGAAATTGAAATTTACTGCAGAAGAATTCAACCTGAGAATTCTGTTCACGACCTGAAGTGTGCTGGAAACCTAACAGCTGTCACACAATTACAATAACAAACTCTCTCACTGGCTATACTATCGTCACTCAAGGTCCATTTACAACCTTTTCTTTATCGGTCTGAAGTGACCAAACTCCACTTGCTTATAAAACCTTGAGATGTGGTAGAAAGTAGGGGTGGGGGAAGAAAATCGATACAGCATGGTATTGCGATATTTTGCGTGGCGATATTGTATCGATACACGGAAGCCAAGTATCGATCTTTTATTATATAAATTATAAAGTTTTTGGTCCTAGAATAATAAAATCAATTGCTTTCTCAGTCCACTAGATGGTGCTGTGTTGTTTTCTGGTTAGGTCAGCAGAGGTCCCGGGTCAGCATGATTGGTAGGAAGTTGGTCAAAACAAAAAAGGAGACATCGGAGAAAGAAATTAGAAATGCGCCGTCCGCCTTTAACTCTCGTTTTCGTGGTGTTTACTCGATGTTTAAATGAATTGCTCCGCGATAATACGGCACAGAGATATGGTTAAGATGTCTACGGAAGCGTATGCTCTCCACCTCCGTGTCCTAGTTTTCACGAGATCTTACGTGACTCACAGCGCACCAGGAGCATCGACGTGTCGTGTGATTCGTGGGTGTCGTGCTCCGCCTCTCACCGTCATTTGTGGATTCATGTGTCCGTCAACATTTAGTATGAAACTAACCAATGGACAATCAGTAAATCACTAAGGACCTACCCACCACCTCACCTACAGAAACACTGTGTTTACATTCAGTCTGCATCGAGAGCTCAGAGAGACGAGAGGAAGTACGAAGAGAAAGTTTACAGTTAGCAACGTACTATCAGCAATATAGTAAATATTATGTTTGAAAACAAAAACGGTTGTAATATTCATTTTTCATGTGCACACATCCCATGAAGCCTGATCTGTAGTATGATAAGTATCCCATTTGATCTCAGTCCCTCTAACAGCTGGTGGAAATAGAGGGACAGACATCACTTCTAAACGATATTACAAAATTTGGTTCTTGACATTTATTATACATTTATCTACTATTTTATACATATATTCCAACACTGTTGTGAACCTAAGACTTTGGTAAACCAATTGCAAGCACAAAAACAGTCGTCCACATGAGTAAAGATATGTTTTCACAAGAGAATAAATGTCTTTGAACTATTTTAGTCCCAAGGACAGCAGCAAACAGTAGCACATTATATTTCTTTTAATTTTATTTCAATTTAACAGTCATTTACTTTCAAATTCCCCAGTTGCTGAAGGGGCTGCATACTTTGCAACTTTGTACAAGTTGCATTGTTCAAAATACCTGTAATAGTACAGCAGTCCACACATGTTTGCATTCAGTTAAGTTGGACTATGTAGACTGTAATACAAACAGTTCAGTTTGTCAGGTGCATGCAACATTTATGACAGTGTTGGTAAATGGATGGACCTGTACTTGTATAGATCTTTTCTAGTCTTCCGACCACTCAAAGCTCTTTAACACTACATGACATCATTCACCCATTCATACACTGATGGGAGGAGCTAAGGTGCCACCTGTCCATCAGGAGTAGCTAACATTCACACACGTAGGCACAGCTACGGGAGACATTTGGGGTTAAGTGTCTTGCTCAAGGACACATCGACATGGGCTAGTGGAGCCGATCCTCCGATTGAAGGACAACCCTGTTCACCACTAAGCCACAGTCGCCCAGGTCAGTTTGTCTGCTTGACAATCCCATTTTGCTGCAATAAAAATTATTGAAGTGAGATGAACAGACTGAATCTTATTAGATCAAATATGTTGACAAAGTTTTCCTTTGGGGACAGTTGAAAAAAGGTAATAAATCGCAATATATCGCAATACTCAGCATATCGCAATACACAGCATATCGCAATACACAGCATATCGCAGTATCGTGATAATATCGTATCGTGACAATATCGTATCGTGGGACCTCTGTTGATTCCCACCCCTACTGGAAAGATGTGGGAAAAAAAACACTAGAAAGTGAAACTGCAGTTAAGATTATTTTGTTAAACTACTGTTATTAGAAAGGGTATAATTCAAAGTATTATCTATGATTGTGGGATTCATGGGCGGCGCCAGGGAGTGGTTACCCTTAAGATAGTCACCCCTATAACCCCCAAGACAGCCCTGTGGTTTACTTAAACTTATTGACTTCTAATGCCTTACAATAGATTTTATTGAGTGCGTTTGGGAATGTCAACGTGTAGCATGCTCATGAGTTTCTAGCGGTGGATTTCTGGCAAGTCAGGTGGAGGAATGCATCAAAATCTACGGAGCTTCAGAGCCTCCACACAGCTGTCACCATGGCGACGGCTGAGCCCACGGCCAGCAGTTAACAGCACAAACAATGGCGGCAGCGGTGCTGAAGGAGCTAACGGGGTTTCCCTAGCGGGGCCTCCAATCAGACACATTGCACTGGACAACACCGTTTATAAAAACCTGGTGCACATAGAGGACGGGACAAACAGAGGTCCAGCTGGTAGAGAACAATAAGCCTGAAGATGTCCTCTCTTGGAGCCAAAAATGTCAGTATCAAAATTCAGTAATTATATTACACATCACATTAAAATGCTTCAAGTATCAATGACTACAGGTAACAGAGTTGTAACCACGGGAACAAAACAAAACCTTTTGTTAGCCTGTGGGCCAACAAAGCTCAAGTTTCCTGAGAGGTGTGAAGTACTCTTGGAGAAATATGTCATGCATCTCAGCATCTGCAGAGAGGGATCAAATAGCTGAAGTGGGTATGTGAGCAAGTACTATGAGGATTTTGAAAGAACAGTACACAGTATGTACTACTTAATAAAGAAGGAACTATGTTTGTGCAACGATATGATCCCGGTAGGGGGTGAGCTCTGATTGTCTAGGAATGTCACATTGTCAGTACAAGTTTGATACGAGGCAGAGGGAATTATGAGCGGTTTAACTTCCTCACTCTACGCAGCTTGTAATACATCATTAAAACTACTAATGACAAGGTTTATTTATAGCTATAAAAATACAGTCTTTTATTTCCCAAACATTTGAATAGTGTGTTTTCATGCAGATAACCACTATAGATGACTTTATAAAAAAGTAAAAGGATTACATTTACAACTTTTGATAGTTTACATTGACTTTAGAGCAGTTGAAGTTATGTTTCAGGACGGGGGTGAAAGAAAATAGTCTTGAGTCTCGTATACCAGCGGCTATAACAAAAACGGTTTCTATTGGCCGATATGGCTCATTGACAATCGGCAAGCTGTGCTGGCGGCAAAAAACCCTGATCTGTGCAGTTCTAAAAATTATATTTTCTCCCTTTTTTTTCTTGTTTTGCTGCTGATCCAATCCATGACTCAAAACCATGATAGGATCCGAAGCGTGCGTTTTGTGATCCTTTTCACCCCTAATCTCAGCCCAGAGGCAGATCAACATGCGAGTATAAGGACTCCAATACTGTCACCTGAAATTACTTCTCTGTATTACTGATTTGCAACAGGAAATGGAATTCAAAAGAGACATCACAGAGCTTGAAGAACATTTCGCAATCAAATGAATTACCTTATCTGTGAAGTCATAAAACGGTCAAACTTAACATAAAAGCATGATTAACCTCTTAACGGTCCTGTTTCGTAACTCAAGTCGCTTGGTTAACTCTGGGGAAAGATGCTTGCTTTGAAATTTTTCAATATTAACCAAAACCACAATCTTTTACTGACCTTAACCAAACCCAACAACACGCCCGACACAAACTCTGCTCTCCAGTGTCAAACTCATGTACATGCTCATTAAAGCAAACACATTTAGTGAAGGACTGGCCATCAGACGGCACATTTCCAAAAATCAACCAAAAGCCCTCTGCGTCATTTCAATCTCAACAATTTCAGCAAGACAAGAAATGGAATTATTTGTGTGATGGAGCTGACAAGCTACTGTTAAAAATGAAATCCAACGAAATGAAAGCCTGCGCACTGACAACCGTGATAGGCTGCCGTTACTGTTAGAACGGGTCAAAACTAAATGTTCTGCTGGCAGAAAAGCTGCTGATTACATTTGGTCGGCCTTTTAATTACAGCTCTCCATTTTCTATAATCATGCTGTAATTAGACAACAATACAGTGCATTACAGCAAATTACAAGTCAGGGAAGCAATCGTTACTGCACCAGCATTGTTGTTTTTTTTAACGTCTCCATCCACTGTTGATTTCTAAAAGCACATTTTGTCACATCCCGGTGTGAGCGAGTCGTCTCCACGTTGTGTTTCAGGGTCACCCAAAGGCCACAGACACACGGGAGCTCTTTAAGGTGACACTTCCTGACGGGACAGCTGCTCACCGACCGCCTTCGTGAGCGCTGTTAAATGTGAACGCCGCTCATCTGTCGCGGCACATTCCCTCACGCCCTCGCTACAGGAGGCCGAGCGTGTGAGCAGACGGATCAATGGGACCGGGCTCCGGGAGGACCGACGGATGAATGACAGCTACACACCTGATAGCATTAAGGCCTGTAGTATGACTGTGGTGGTTATAGATATTGAAGAACATTTTTAATCACATAGCCCGCTGTCATGAATGACAAGTTTGCCTCGAGAAGCTCTACAGTCTGTACTACATCCTCTATCTTTAGACCAGGGGTTGAAAAACCTTTTTGAGAAGTGTGCCATGTATTTTTGGTTTCTATACCGTTTCCAATGGCGACTTCTCATGGTTCTGTGGAACAAACCATCTGGTGGGTCAGGTTAGGTCTTTCTTTAGGAGTTGGTTTTCTTGGAAAAGAAGATTTCAGTTTAAAAAGGTTTGTACTGGAAAACAAATTCACCTTCACCAAGTCCTACTCTCACAACCTGAAACACAGATTCATATTAAGGGGACACAAATCCAGGTTTACTGAATATAAATTGAATGCCTGCCAGCACAAATGTCTGTCCGTACCCTGCAGCAGTCACTTATCATCTCCCTCCGCATCAGCCATCAGCATGCTAATGTATCTGTAGACAGACAGGCAGGCCAAGAGGAGGGCCCTTCAGATCTGTCTGATGATTAATATCCCCCTTCATGTATGAATGATGACACATATTTAAAGAATCTCAGCCCTCCCCTGCTCTCCATTTTATTGTGCCATCCAGCTTGGATCAGTGAAATGAAGGCAGAGTGGTTGTCTGAGACCATAACTCCCGTCAGTCGGGTGGAGTCCCCCCCCGCCCCCATCCCCCTCATCACTAAATATGTTCTTTAACCTCAATTGTTTTCCATGACTAAGACGAGACAATGACGAGACGTCATTATACTCTAACTGTAACGATATCAAAATGCATCGTTGTTGACCATAAAGGATGAGACTAAAAGGTAGTTTAAAAAAAAATAAAACTCCCTTTGTTTGTTTGTAGTTGTGTTTCCTGTGAGCTCATTCATAAGGACTCGGAAGAACTTAGGCTAAAGCTAACGACAACAACAAGAGGCCTTGGGAGAAGAAACCAAGTGATATTTTTTGTCTGAAATGTTCAATATGATCCGAGAACTAAAACCGTGTTCATTGACTAAAACAGTCACCTTTTTCTTTTACAAAGACTAAAATGCAAGTCATCTAAAACGTGAGGACCAGGTTTACTAACTATGAGAAAACTAACAAGGACATTTGACACCAAGACAGAGTAGATTAAAATAAGATGAAGCTGACAAAATAAACACTATTGCCAGACTAGAACCTGATGCTGGACCATTTAGCAAAACCACTGATTACATTCAATGCTTCAATGTCTTTTAAAACAAACCTTCTGTGCTACTACAGTATGGTTGATGTTAAGGGAAAGATGGTGGTTGTGTCAAATACACTATGGAAAGCTATGGTAGATATAAGGCTCCAGCCAGCAGCCGGTTATCTTAGCTTAGACTTCAGCGCTGTCCAAAGGCATCAAGATCTACCTCCCAACACCCCCAAGTCTTGTTTGTTAAATCCAAACAAAAGCCCAACCATTTTACGGGACATTATCTGCCGTACTACGTCTTGGCTGGGATTGACTGCTTTACGCCAGAAAATATAGATACTGCGCTGAACTCTAAATTAAATTCATGTCATTGGGATCGCTGCAATCAGAGGATCAGCTCACAGAATTATCGTCATATTCAAGTTTTGGCTTAGAGTTGTGCTTTGAAATGCAAATGGGTACGTTTTAGAAATTCTAAACTGTTACTATTAAAGTGCTAGAAAACCAGAGCGTCCAAAACGGTGGGAGCTCTGCTGAATGAGACGAATCACCAGCAGAACCAAACAACAGTTCGCATCAAATCCACTTTTCCGATGAACACAACCGGCCACGACATCCTTGCTGTAACAGTGTGCTGGTGGGACCGAGCGCTGGCCGCTCCACGCTGCGTGCCACCAGAGGCAATCGCTGGGGATGTTTGATCGAAAAAGAAATAGGCCTCGAAATCCAATCTGTGAGTGACTTGATTAAGTCTTGTACAATAAATGGCTTTAATTACAGTTGACTGACATAACGCTAACAATGACAAGGGTGCAGCCGCTCTCTGAAGGAGGCTGTAGTTCATTATGAATCAGATAGGCTTCATAAAAGCCATCAACAATCCCTTTAAGGGTTTTCTTTCCAGCTGCTGAATCAGAGAGGCCCCTTGATGAGCAGGAGACTGTGAGAAGACGCTGCAGGGAGCCTGGAACTGGCCTCTGAAGGCGGCGTGTCACTGACTGCTTCACAGCAAAAGAGGATTCCCTCAGGCTGGTAGAATAAAAGGAACATTTACATGTCTTATTTACGAACAGCTATAACTAACAGTTAAGTCACACATGTCTAATAAAGGAAAAATACAAGGACATGGCAGAGAAAAAACTAATTCAGTTTATAATGTTGCGATGTCAATCCACAAAGAGGGAAACGTGAGAGGGATTTAATTCCACGCAGACCCCAGTTATAGATGACTTCCTAAACAGCTGTAGCAGGAAAATGAAATGGTAATAAATCTTTTTTGAAGCTTGTGGAACAGAAAAGGGACTTTGAATTCCTACATCAAAGAGAGAAGGAACACAGAGAAACGCTGTTACCACAAGCAAACAAATTACCACAGTTATTGGCAACTTCAACTTGATATCCAGCTGATGGAAAAGGTTTCAGAATGTCTGTTACTGAATGGGCCTACCGGGCACAGTGCCAGGGGCCCACAGTGGCAGGGCCCCCTCTGGCCTTCACCTACAAAATGACACTCAAAGAGACTCAAAATAACCAGAAACAAACAACAAAGAGATAATAAAGAATACAAATTTAAATAAAACACAAAACAAGTACACAAAAGGGGCAAAACAACCACAAGCAAAAAGCGACTACAAATCGACTACAAAGAGACACAAATCGACTACAAAGAGACACAAAAACAACAACCACATGAGGCTAAACAACTATATAATCCATCTTGCTTCCATGTTGGAGAGGTGCTGGGCCCATTGTCTCATAATCCCCCCCATGCTTGTGTACATCTTTAGCAGTGGTCTCGTGTCCCGGTGGAAACGCGACAGCTCCCTGAGCTGCTTGTGAAGTATTCATCAGAAAGACAAGAGCACACGGAGCCTCAATGCTAATCAGTTAATACATGCGACCTCACACAATATCCTGGCAAACAAGCTCAAATCTGGAGCGCAAACCACACAAAGGCGGGATTAGCTCCATTAGTGCAGGAATCTCAGAGGCAATTAACCTGCCGTGAGCAAAGCCCTCTCTCAGATTCCATTATGTGGTGCAGAGCGGGAGGAGCTCGGGCAGGCAGAGTGACGGAGGAGGAGGTGGAGGAGAGGGGCTGTACTTTTGGAAGGCTCAGTGCTGGGGTCAAAGGCAACATGTGACTGGCATAGAAAGCAGCGGTGAGGTGATGACCTGTTGCGACAGCAAACACCGGCCCACATGAACCCGGAGGGAGGAAGTTAACTACCGTAGACACAAGCCCACACTAGATAAAGCATATACATCTCAAAAGATTTCCAATCACAGTTAAACTTTTTAAAAGTGATCTGAATATCAACAGAGAAATACCAGAAAAACTATGCGAACGTGAAGTTGCATCAACGCCACGAATCTGGCAAGGAGTAGGGTCTGTTGGAGGGCTTGTTGGATGCACCCGGCTTTAGGAACACTAAATCACTGTCCAACTCTCCTTGTGATCACCTTATTCATCTTTTAACGAATCAAATCTGTCGTCTGAGACAATAATTGCCTTGTGTTATTGGCTGAAGTAATACACTGTACAAAAACCATCACAGAGAAAATAAAGAATTTGGCATCTCCAAATGTTTTGATATCTCTGTACAGAACACAGTGTCTCTCAGTCCTCTAAGGAAAGTTATTTATTCTCCTCAGTCAAGTACATTACGTTGTTCTGTGGTTATTCAAACACAAACCATAACTTTTTTTTAACCTTAACCATGTAGTTTTCTTGCCTAACCCTAACCAATCCTTTCCCAACGTTAACTACACGCCACTGTGTTTCTGCCAGCGTGACGCAGAACTGATATGAAACGTCATCTTGACCAACTGAGACGTCAACATTTCTTTGGTTTGCAGAAACATACAATGCCAAAAAACATTTTTTTCTGGTGACTCCCTACATCACTGAAAGTCGAAAAAAGGATGTGAATCTGAATATGGACTCATTTTGATTTTCACACAGATGCATTGCTGCCTCACAGAAAATATGCATCTGTTGGAGTCTTTGATTAGCAACTGTTTCCAGATCAGTCCAAACGCATCTTAAGTCAGATGTTCTAAAGTGTTCTGCAGAACAGAGAAAGTCCAAATGCGAGACTATGGTTTCAACGGGGTCTCCATTTGAATATTCATATTTTTATACAAAGAGTTTTACCTTCACATCATTCTGGTTATCCTAAAACAGCAGCAATTATGGTGAAAAGGCCTTTGATAAATGCATAAAGTCATAATGAAGTCAACCACCTTGACTTCTGTTTCATGTTAGGATTCACTAAAGCAAAAAAACAAAAAAAAACAAATCATCATATAGTTCTTTGGAAAGAAAACTTGCATAACATCAAACAACGTGATCGTTATTATGAAAATGTTGCCTCAATTATCAGCAGTATCCAGTATTTAGGAGCAGGTAGAGTAAATTCCTCGGGTCATAAAGGACACATGGAGAAATGAGTTGTAGTAACATGTTGGACTAAGAGATGGCGCTTCCTTAAGCTAACAACCTTTTCTTGTATAGTCAGGTTATAATATGACCCATCTGAAGTCATATTGTCCTTGCATGAAACGGTTTAGTGCAGATTTCTGGCCAAATTGGGAGCTGAGATTAAAAGTCTTCTTCCACTCAGTTTGAAAGACAGAAATTATAATACGCACTTCTAAAACGTCTCCTCTCACCTCTGGAAAAGAACACATTCTCTTGGCTTGCAGTTTGGTGCTTTTACTCGTTGGCTTCAATTTTTTTTCTTCTCAATGTTGAAATAACAAACGCATGCTGTTTATTTAGCTGATTGCAGTATTTTTAGACCTGATATGTTGAAAAGAGACTCTTTAAGGCCAAAAGAATGAAACCGTTGACTCAAGATCCATCGCTCTATTCACACACACACACACACACACACACACACACACACACACACACATCTCTAGCTTTACAAGAGTAAATCCATCAGTGGATTTCATTTATTTATTCCATGTAAACTGTTAACATTGTACAAATGTTTCTTATTATAAAACTATGAAATATTCTTGCATGTGACGAGCCCAGAATTCTTCTTCTCTGGACTAGGTTGTCCATGGTGAGAGCTGAGGGGGGTTCTGGGGAACCTCTAACCCCAGCACACACTGCTTTGAACGGCTAAGGCAGAACACGGCTGGACTGGCTCTGAAAGACTCTCAGGCTTTTTCCAAGAAGACTTTTAAAAGGACTGAAATGTTAGTCCATTAATATGACCAGAAAATGTATCATAATTGTACGTAACAATTAAGCAATCTTTAAAGACATTTAACAAGTTTGTTTACTGCATTTCATATCACAGTGAACTGAATATCTTTAGGTTTTGAACTGTTGGACGGATAAAACAACACAATAGAAGATGTCACCGTGGACATATTTCACTATTGTCTATTTTGTTATTGACTATTTTTTCAGTGATTGAACAATAGAGATGTTATTTTTCCCCAATCAGTAAAGTTAGTTTTAAATTGCCTTAGTGGTTATTAGGTGGATATTTGTGGATTTGTAAATGTTCCCTGAAGCATTTTAACCTTGCATAGATAAAGAGTGCTAAGTGTTAGCACACGTTTCTATTAACGCTACAATCTGCTGGAGCTGGACCGCTGCAGTAGAAACGTGTAGGAGGGGAAGCATCAGCGAGCAGCAGCTCTCCAGGTTCCTGCTCGGAATCACGGCGGACAAAGTTTCACTGACTGCCGCCACAGGGACGTCTTCAGCGGGCTCGGCTGTGGAGGTTCATTCCTCCTGGCTTGTGTGCAATGTGTGCGTCAGAGCAGCAACTCCGCGTCTCTTGTTGTAAGAGCAATCCATGACTCCTACGTGTACGCCGCGACGGGATGATATTCACAACAGACACTTGAGAGCCACTCCAAGTTTGAAAGGAAAAGAGATTCTCCCGAGGCGCGTGAGCAGGTGGCCACGGTCGGCATGAAGGCTCCACAAGTCGCTGGAAGGCGAGTGCTTACCTGAGCCCGGCTCCGTGGAGTAAAGGAAGAGTATCCTGGGGAGAAGCAAGTGCTGGCAGAGTTGTGCGCTGTTCCTAGGGAGTAACGCGAGCCCATAAAACAATCCCCCCTCCCAGCCGATGGGAGCGGCGAGCCTTGTGGGTGGGGGGTCGGGGGTCGGGGGGGGGGGATAGGTGTGCAGCCGCTGGGGTCAGTTGCAGGTAGAGAGGCTCCAGAGCTCCGCGGGGCTGAGATCCGAGCCTGGGAGTGAGGAGCTGTGAAGAGCCTGCAGCAGCAGCAGCTCTGAAGGGGGGGGGGGGCGGGGGGGGGCAGCCGATGTCTGCGTGCATGATGTCACAGGTGTCGGGTTTCAGCTGGAGGCTGAGAGGGGCGGGCCCTGCTCCGGTGGAAGGCTGTGCTGAGGGGTTTGTGACCCAGCGCAGGTGAGACGGACTCCTCCCTTATGATCTACCTGGCCTCAGCGGAGGAGGGAGGGAGGGGGGCGGAGGGAAGGAGGGGGGCGGGGGGGATTCTTTTCTTTGGAAACAGGCAAAGTGTTTAATGGGTCAAGTTGGGTTTTTAGAGCTGTTAGCACTAAAAAAGCCTTTGGACACACAACAGGGGTCATAGAGGTGAGGTCCAGAAACCAGAGAACTTTAAAGAGCTCCTCGTATCAACACACTTGATTTAAATGCTCCCATGAATACATACAAAAATGTCAGAGTTTGTTGGAGGACAGAAAGCTTACCTTGAGGTTATCTTAAAGCTGAATATTTAGATGACTTCAACAATGTGAACGCAACGCTAGATTTCAGAACGAGACTTCTCTGAGTGGGAACTACAAACAGAGCGAAAGGTGAAGAAAAAGTGTTTTATTTCTCGACAGCTTTCTCCTTCAAAACTGGACCAATTTCAAAGATTGTTATCCCAATTAGTCACTTAGACACAAAAACATGTACAAGAGGGTCCAGGTTGAAAAATACCAAAGCCATTGACGGTCCTCGACCTCAAGAAAGAAATTCTCAGAAAACACTCAAATGAT
The DNA here is from genome assembly GCA_016806645.1 of Ophiodon elongatus. Classification (NCBI taxonomy): domain Eukaryota; kingdom Metazoa; phylum Chordata; class Actinopteri; order Perciformes; family Hexagrammidae; genus Ophiodon; species Ophiodon elongatus. The sequence goes on along the minus strand of JACSYO010000711.1, from coordinate 127,759 downwards.
GTTGCCGACCAATCGATAAGTAGATGTAATCAACTGAGTTTCCCCACAAAAGCAACACTTTACATCCTGTGTTTACCAGAGATGTGCTCAAAGGTTTCCTGGAAATAGGCCATTTCCAAATAAGTTTTTTTCATTCTGCATAAAAAAGCATAACAACTAAAGAAATCTCAGTGGACTGAGAGCAAACCGACTGGTTAGTTGACTTATTGACCAAGAGGGGTGAGACCCTTCAAGCTGTCCATTATACTGCACTGAAACAACGTGCGTGGGAAGGACGTCTTGCATGAACCTCCTTTTACCTGATACACATGCAAACATCAGTTTTCTGAAAACTGGATTCATGATGAGTACACCGATTACAAACAGGAAACACCTTTTTTAACTGCAATAACCAGAAGGTTTTTGTCACCACTGCTATTCTTTTATCAAAGAAGAAGATGTTTGCGAACACAAATGGAAAATATTCTATGCTGATGATCCAACTAGCAAGCTTGAAGAGCTCCAACTGTGAGTCACATATCTTATGGAGAAAATGAGTGGAACTTTTTCTTTATATATTTCACATACTGTAAAAGCATAACAGAGGCAGCAATTACCTTTTTTTCCTCAGAAGAATATACACATAATGTTTCCATGTAATAAATAATTTATCAGACACCAAATATATCATTGCATTGGTGATTCAACGAAAAGAACAACAACAAAAAAGAACTACGCTGCTACAAAAAAGGTTCCTTCCTAAAACACAAATCTTTGGGAAGTGATGAGGCACATTTGACTAAAAAGTCCCGAGCTCCTAAATCCTTTGTCTTCAGGGAGATATTGAAGCCTTCTGGTCTCTTGTCCCGATGGAATCAGGTATGTTCAACAAGCGGCTGCTTTCAGGACAACATATGAACGCATGTTGGTTTGTCCAACATGTGAACGCATGTTGGTTTGTCCAACATGTGAACGCATGTTGGTTTGTCCAACATGTGAACGCATGTTGGTTTGTCCAACATGAGCATGTTGGTCCAACATGACGCATGTTGGTTTGTCCAACATGTGAACGCATGTTGGTTTGTCCAACATGTGAACGCATGTTGGTTTGTCCAACATATGAACGCATGTTGGTTTGTCCAACATATGAACGCATGTTGGTTTGTCCAACATATGAACGCATGTTGGTTTGTCCAACATATGAACGCATGTTGGTTTGTCCAACATATGAACGCATGTTGGTTTGTCCAACATATGAAACTATGTTGGTTTGTCCAACATATGAACGCATGTTGGTTTGTCCAACATGTGAACGCATGTTGGTTTGTCCAACATGTGAACGCATGTTGGTTTGTCCAACATGTGAACGCATGTTGGTTTGTCCAACATGTGAACGCATGTTGGTTTGTCCAACATGTGAACGCATGTTGGTTTGTCCAACATGTGAACGCATGTTGGTTTGTCCAACATGTGAACGCATGTTGGTTTGTCCAACATGTGAACGCATGTTGGTTTGTCCAACATGTGAACGCATGTTGGTTTGTCCAACATGTGAACGCATGTTGGTTTGTCCAACATGTGAACGCATGTTGGTTTGTCCAACATATGAACGCATGTTGGTTTGTCCAACATATGAACGCATGTTGGTTTGTCAACATATGAACACATGTTGGTTTGTCCCATATGAACACATGTTGGTTTGTAACATATGAACACATGTTGTTCCCACGCAGCGACAGACCATCGTTCCTCACACATAGGGACTACACATATTGTTACACTGTAACCTGGATGTCCATGCAAAATTCAATATCTTGTTCCAAATTCAGATCACCACATATTCCTGTCAGACATTTGGAGGATTCTATCCCATAATCACCATTCAAAGCTAAAACTAGTGCAAACTGATGAACTCCCATAAGTTGTCTGTTTTGGAGTTTACAAAGTGACTTTTTAATGGCTTTCCTGGGTCACGACCTTTGCTCTACAAATGGAGCAGCGTGTGAGCTGTCAAATGCAGGAGGAGGAGGGAAAAAGAAAAAGAAAAAGAAAAACACAGCGAGTTGGGAGTCACGGGGGTTTTCTCACAAGAGCAGAGCTCAGGGGCAAAGAACAAAAGCGGCACAGTATGCGCACATATTTCCCTGACAATTAAATGTCCGGCGCTTGCAAAATAAATGAGCTATAATTACTTCCATTAACTTGGAATGTGAGAGGCGGAGATCAAGATGGGAACACAACTACAATTATTTCATACCGTGTGTCTTCACCACAAACGGAAGATGGAATCTCAGCAGAGGGGAGAAGAGAGGAGACAGACTGCTGGGACCAACGATACGACCATCAGACGGAGCGTCTGAGCTGGGATCAGAGTGGTAACCGTGGAGATGCCTCATGAGCCACGTTCAGACTGGCAATGCATATGTACCTGACCATGTGTTCAATTCATATTAACTTATTAACCATTAACCAATATGTTAGAAATGGTTATTAGTGAATGCATTTTAGGTTATTATCGGTGAACAATGAAGTATTGTTATTAACTGACTTTTGAGAATCATGTAATTCATATCAACTATTAGCAATGCTATCAATGGGTAATATGCTATAAATTATTGAGTGATCAGTTAGACTATTTGGGATTAGATTCTCAATGGTTATTGTGTAGTGAGTGTCATTAATATTAGTTATTAACTACTAAGTACTGCTTCATTAAGTGTTATTCACTATGGGTTCATGTTTATCAACTATTTGTTATTAGATTCATAATGTTATTGCCTCTTGAATTCTCGGTCGTTATAATCCATAGAAGGCATCAGTAAAAATATCAACCATTTCCCTTCACATACACATATTATCACTATTGTCGAAGTTTATGCTTGTTAATAATTATTATTTATTTATTTATTTATTAATTATTTTTCAATAATTTAGCATTTTCAGAAGCAAAGCGGATGTTTGTTTCTTTAATTTACCAGTATGCAGTTAAATATTTGTGGAATTCAGTTATTGAAACTCATTTTCATGTTTTTACAACAGATTACAGATCTTTTGGTCCGTGCTGGTCAGGCAGCCAACAGCTGAAGCAGATGGAAAAGAATAAAGAAACAGAACCACTAGATGAGGAGATGTCCTGCATTGGAGGAAAACATTACCAGATGGCATGTGTATTTGCCAATGGGAATGTGTTGTACATCAACCATTTTTCAAACGGTGCGTGTTGTGCTGTATATGTATAATTGTAATATTGTCTTGACTGGAACCATTACCATTCAGTCATTATTCAATTGCTCCAAATCTTAAAGAAATAATAAAAAATGGAGAAAAGTCTTGATGAAGTAAAGTAATGTAAAGCAACAGCTGTAAATGGAAGCAACAGCAAAATGATATCACAACATCAATTTACAAACTATTGAAAACACTTCCTCTACTATCGTCGCATCCACTGCACTGCAAGTGCTTTGAGTAGTGTGGTTGGCATGTGTTTGGGACTTATGGATGTCATGACTGATAAGAGAGACATGGATAATAGCTCACCAGTTGAGAGGATGGAACCACATGTTTTGCTCCAGCTCTGCTGTTGAACCTGGACCCCCATTTCATTCAATTCATCAAGACCTTTCTCTCGTGTTTTTGGCTGGGTTTTTATTCACCGCGGAGGCATGAGAGAAAAAAGACGTCTCCAACAATTCAAGGTCACATGGGGGAGTAATTGAGAAACAAGTATCCCTGACTTCCTGTTCAGAACAGAGTTGACTTTAATATTCTAATAGGTTGTTTATAATCAAATGCTTCCAGGTTATCAATCCAATTGATTTCTAATTTTTTCTGTCCACGTCAATGTTTTAACTTCTTGCCATTTTGTAAAGCACCTTTTGTTTGTTTTTTGATTGTTTCTTTTGATTTTTCTCTACAAATAAATGTCAACGGACGTGCACTTTAGATGAACCGCAACATTTAACGCACAGTGGCAAGACGTTGGCAGGGTTTCTCACAATAATAGTGAGCAGCGGTATTGATTTGCCTCACATTCAGATGGACTTTACTGTCCCACACGGGGACATTTGTTCGGTCCAGAGATGAGGAAAGCAAAAGAGTCCACATTAAAACCAATAGCAGAACATACACAATAAGACCACGCAGTCAGAAATAAAACACAATCCATCACATCTACGCGGTAGTCTATTTGACCCGCCCCTCCTCCACTGTGATTGGATGGCTGGGTAAAAAGTGACAGCAACAAGCGCAGCGTTTTAACTAAAGACGAATATGTTTTAAATCCAGACGAGGAAAAATACAAATAAATGGCAAATGTGCAGCGTTCAGCACCTCTTTCTGCTTTCTGCTATTTATTGCATAGCGTAAATACACATGCAAATAATTAAAGAAATGATCATTATTGAATTAATCAATAATTGAAAAAAAAAAAAAAAGTTGCTTTGGTGGAAACGGACCCTAAAAGATACAAATTTAAAAGTTCTCCTCTCAAACCAAATCCACAGCCTCTGCTTAACCTTCTGGAAAGACTTTAGTAATGTTTAAAACAAAATGTTTTATTAACAAGCTGTGAATAAGCTTGAACCTTCCATTTACAGAAGGGGGGTTTCCCCACAGCGTTACCTGGTTCAACACAAAACAAGCAGCATTAAATCCGTCCGCGACAAAGGACGTCTCTCTTTACCTCTGCTGGGGCAGCTCTGACAGGGGGGATCTATTTCAACATCACAGTGAACATTTTTTTCAAAAAGCCTGCCAGCTCATGTTCCTCATAAAGATTTATCATTTCAGCAAAATGAACCCCCTGCAATTTTGACGGGGGTCAAAAGACACATCAAACGAGCCGTGGTTCCCCCTGGAAGTGAGCGGCCACCTGGTAGAGGAAGCTGGCTGCGATTCCTCTGCCTTCATTGGGTTACAAAGGGCCGCCTGGTGTCTGATTAGTGACGTGAGCTGGCTGCTAACGACCGCCTGAAAATCATAGTTTCTGAGGCAAAAATGGGTCTGACCAAAATACAAGAATGCTGGGAGTGAACTGATCCCCCAACTTAAAAAAAAAGCAGAGTCTTGAGTCAGCTTCTGTTCAGCTGTGTGCAACGCATCACTCTTCTCCCCCAAGGAGGAGCTCTAACACCCCCTGTAGGGGCGGCTGCTCACAGGAACTCCTGACTGACATTTACAGTCTCTGGAAGCGGAGCGTTGTTCATGTCATCACGTTCTGTGGGAGGGTTAGTGAGGGCCAAAGGCCTCCGTGTACAATCCCTGGATTGACTGAGAAAAGCACAGCAAGGTAGCTCAGTGCTTAAAGGGTTAACCCCCACTGCTCCGTGCATTGATCGGCTCGTCAATATTCAGTTTGCAAGATCTCATTGGTTGATTAATATAATAACGTATATCTATTACAACAGTATGGCCTTGTATACAACACATACTGTTGTGTGTTTGTTTTAAGGCGTTACTTTTCCATCTGTTCTTTGAATGACAACTGCTGTATTGTGTTGAATGGAATATTTGAAAATAATAATTTAAAATTAGTCTGTTTTTTATGTGTCTAAAAAAACCTTTACGTCCTGTATTTACAGGCCTGTGGTGTAGTCAAGTGTTAGAAAAGCCATATATTGATGGTGGGAGTTGTGCTTCTCATAAATGGCATCAGGGCACAACGGGCCTCAGGAGGGCCTGAATCACATAAAAGGTCAATAGGTTTAGCAATAAAAACCACCTCATCATTAAACCACATAGAAATGGATAATCAAACTGGAGCTAGACTGGATCTAGATCAGCCTGGTTGATATCATCTTATTGATCTTGTAGCGGTTTACTCTTTTGTCCAATAAGCTAGAGGAGTAACAAACAGGGCTGCAGAGGAAGGTTCCTACAGAGAAAGTATAAAAGGGGGCTTTCTAACCTGTTTGGGTTCAGTTCATATTAACTCCGGTCCGTTCGCCCAGATGGTGAGATTTGTTCTGGCTGGTGTGAAAGCTGTCAATAGAACCCTGGTGCGGACCAAGACCTCCGGAAGAAGGGGGTCTGGTTCCGTTTCCAAGTGGACTCTGATGCGGTTAATTTTTGGTGTGAAAGCAAACGAATGGACCACAGGATTCTTTTGTGAGCAGACATATGATTTCCAAAGTTAAACTACTAATAAATCCACGTGTTGGTCGTGAAATCTGTTCAGGTCGCGATCTAATGGATCTCTATCAGGCCATGCATGTAAATCAACAAGTCACATGGGTATTTCTCCTTTAATAGGAGGTCAAAAGATGTTCAAATTGCTCTACTTCCGACAGAGTACTTTGTCAGTTCATGAACTCCATTAAAAAGAGTGTGACAGCGATCAGTCATTTTCCTCATGATCGCGTCCGTGCGCTCCCCAACCTTTGCATCTGGGAGAGCGCAATTTACAATCCAACAATACTAATAATGATTCAAATCAGTTTTTTTCTTCGCAACGCTGATTTGAATGAAATTTCATTTCCCACGTGGGTCCCGATGATGCAGGATGACAATGGCCAACGCTGTCCAATCAACACGTTATCAGCTCATCATTTTAACCCTCGTGTCGTTCTCCCGCTTTGAGGCTGGAGAAATGAGTTCCAAACACCAAAATGAACCGTGTGAAGTAATCAGGGGAGGGATCTGAAGCATTATGTGCACAACTCTGTTCAACGCCGAGTGCCGTTCTTTCATAATTGAGCATGATTCAGCGTCGTTCTCAGGAGAGGATGGCAGTCTGTTCCACTCGGCACAATCCATAGAGTGACAGTTCTTTAGATAAGACATCACTGGCTACGTTACCTTTCTAATGTTTTCTCTGCACGTCTGTCAAACTGCCATAAAAGAGTTATAATCTATGTGCCTTACATTTTCATTCAGCTCTGCTGCTCCCTCTATTTTTAGCCTGAGCGTTCCCATCGTGACACGGCAGTGCCTGATATAGAAGGTTATGAACACACGGCACACAGGCATCACTTAGATACAGTATGCATCCACTGGCTCCATTATCAAGAGGACATGAAGCATTTTAGGCCTTGCTTAAAAAAGCACCAATACACTGAAGCGTTGCATTTCTTTTACGAATCAATGTCTGCTGTGAAAATGCTGATGCGGACTACCTGCAGGCTTCCATCGAGCCCTCCACAGGCTCGGGAAATGAAAGTCAATTGCAATTTGGTAAAGAGTCCAATTCAAGCATTTTTATTTCACTATAGTCCGTGCAAGTTAGGTTCAATGGTTTCAATGTGTCACTTTTGGTGATGCAAAATCGCTAAAATGTGTATTCTTGAGACCGTCACACAGACGAGCTGAGAGCGTGTGGACTGGCTCCTGCTAGCTAGCTACTGGTGATTAGCGGGTCGACCCACAAACCCACAGAACCGCTGGTCTCCATCCTCGTCTCTCAGACCTCGGTCCTAAGAATTGGGCCACAAGAATGCATAAAGTTGCCAGTTTGCACATCGGGTCGGGTTTAGGTGGTCGACTAATTAACGAGTCGGGTGGGTGCAGGTTAATAAATAATGTTGACCAGCGCATCACGACTAGCTACGTTCACCTATCGCACACTTCAGTCCCATATTGACAGAAATGTCCAATCTGTCCATCTGCTCTGCGAGGAATACGGATCAGGTGTGCTGTGTTGCACAGTGCAAATGGAACCAAATATAGATCGGAAACAATTAGGAGAATTAATGTATTTTTAGCGCAATCACAAATATTTCAGCCAAGTCTTTCATAACAACACTAATAACTGTGTGTAGGCTACAGCACAGCAAAGTAAGAAACAACAATAAACACTTGTCTCTCCGACACACACACACACACACACACACACACACACACACACACACACACACACACACACACACACACACACACACACACACACACACACACACACACACACCAGGGCTACTGAAATAGCTGCATCCATGAAAGCACAGGGAACTGGGCACAAAAATGATGAGATGAATTAGTGAATTAATAACGTTTTAAAAAAGCATAATCCTTTACAACGAATCCTCATACAACGGTTCATATGATATCCTACAAAAAGTAAAAAAAATTGTTTGATCACAGGGGTAACATTCAAAATGTTTGTGGGATATCTACGAATTACATTTTCACAGGTTTTGCTAGAACAGCATATTCTTTGATTATCGTGAAAAACATGAACGGCTCCGATCAACATATGTCAGAACAGAATGGCCCCAGCCCTTATATAAATCAGCTACCATGAACACCACGTCCGAGTTGATGTGAAAGTGAAACAAAATGACAAATCAGCCTGATTATATGGGGAAAAATAAGCAAAAGACAAAACATCAACAAACAAGGTTTTTGCGTGTCGATTTAAAAAGGTTTCCACAAAAAGCACCTGTGCCCCTCCCCCCCTACCCCCACCACCACCACCACCACCATCACTGCATGGCAGACATTGTGCAGTGAGGACACCTGACAGCAGTCAGTGTGGTTGTGTTGCTTTCTGAGATTAGTGAAGTCTCAGACTCTGGAGATTTATGTCTGTGCGGCAAGACACACAGAGTCATTATCCTCCATAGAATGCATTAACATTTTCTTTCTCTAATTACAAATACAGCCTCTGTTCATCAGCGGATAATTAAAGGTCTGTCTAAAGGTTTCCTGGTGGCTCTGTGTGCTGCCGCTCGATGCAGCGGGGAGGCTTGACAATCTGTCCGATCACACCTGCTTTCCCGACGCTTTGCTCGCCAGGGGGGGGGGGGGAGAGGGGGGTGACTGCTCCGGAGCCTGAACACATAACATGCATGCATGTGACATCGCTATGGGGATTTTATTGAGCGTCCCCCGTGAATTTGCGTGTGTTCCCGTTTTCGCGTTGACCTTTGAATGTAATCGTGCGGCAAGGTTCTCTCCGTGTTTGCTGTTAACGCAGCAGAACCGTGTAGGCGAGCTATACACAGTTATCTCAGGCAGGGAATCGGCAAGCTGTTCCCACTTTGATATTTAAGGGTATATTCAGTAAGACATCAGCAGTGCATAAATACAAATAAATAAAAAAATGCAGGCTCCTCCTTCATTTCAATGAGGCCCAGGTGTAGCAGTTGTGTACTCTCTCTCTTGCGTTGTGTATTAATCCAGGCACACTTTATTACAGTTTGGCTCCAACCAGCCGTTTATTCACGGGGACAGCAAGCTGGTAACGAACGAACATTTTAGAGTTCTCACAGCCCACTTTGTGGCAACAAGCTCCGGGAACACGGAGATAGCGTACAGCAGACTGGTAACAATCTACAGGGCGCACCGCTCAAGTTTGCAGGGGCCCAGCAGAGGGCACTAATGCCACCCAACACGCTAGTCTCAGTGGGAGACTAATAATAATACATTTTAAATGACAGACAAAAATAACAGGAAATAATATATAAATGATATGGATTAGTAATAACAGTAGTGATTGCAAATAATGGCCAGTGATGGCAAGTGGAATCATTAACTCCGCTACACAGGCAGCTACCTCCTTCAGGTCTGAAAAGTGAAGAAAATTCTGAAGTCTGTTAAACCTGCATGTCTTTAGTTTCAGCCAAGCAGCAACCTGCGGTTCAGCAGCGTGAAGCCGATGCCGAAGGATCTTAAAAGCTGCATTCTCTCTCCTGACCAGCAGCGGGCGACTCCTCTGGTTGTATAGAAGTCAAAGCTTCATGTGTTAAAGCTGCATTCTCTCTCCTGACCAGCAGCGGGCGACTCCTCTGGTTGTATAGAAGTCAAAGCTTCATGTGTTAAAGCTGCATTCTCTCTCCTGACCACCAGGGGGCGACTCCTCTGGTTGTATAGAAGTCTATAGAAAATGACTCTACTTCTCTCTTGATTTATTCCTCAGTAAACATTGTAAACATGAGTTTATGTCTCAATCTCTAGTTTCAAGTCTTCTTCAATACAGCATGATGTTCATTTAGTAGATTATGGTCCATTTAGAGTCAGACAGACCATAAAGCAGAGTATGCTTTTGGGCCTCATCTTAAATACAGGTTGATTTTTAATTACAAGCATCATATTTAGTAGATTGTAGTTGTTGAGCTGGTGATAATTGCAACAAATGTCAAAATTATTGCCGTCATGAAAATGGCTGTAGATTGCATAATCTTGTCTTGCAGCATTATTAATCCATCCATTCATCCATTATCCGAACCGCTTATCCTTTTTAGGGTCGCGGGGCGCTGGAGCCGATCCCAGCTGACATCGGGCGAAGGCAATTATTAATCGTATCTCTGATATGCCTCCTCTTGGATCTGCTACCCAAACCAAACTTTGTGGATTGTCTTTCATTGTCTCACAGCAAGGAACTGAACAAACCAATCCATGTTGCACTAATCACTGATGTTTTTGTCTCCAGAACACCTACGTTGCCTCCAAACCTCCAATCCACACAAAAGAATCCTCTGAAACTACTTTATGATGGTTGCCGGCCTTCGACTGTCTAAACCTATTGGTGATATTCCACCTGAGGTTTGAAGGTGATGTTTTGGTACAACTCACACAAATTTCAGTTTTAGACAATTTTGCAAAACCCTGGATAACGTTCAATGAGGATGCTTTTTAAATCCATTCTGCCTGCAGAGATAACCATTCTTTGGCTTTTCCAGACATCTGTTTTGATGTCTTTTTGCTTGAATATTGAGTATTGTTGTCAAGCACTCCAGTTTAAGGCGCTGGAGAACATTGATACTGGACAATTCTGGACTTCTTCCAGTTTTTTAATGTCCAATGCCAACATTTAAAAGATTCTTGCTTTCTGCAATATCTGTCTGTTTTTTGTTTTTTTTAATTTGAAGCTCGGCTTCCTTAACACAAATCATTCCATGTTTGCTATGCACAATGTTTCAGGTAGGGTTAAAGTTCAGCAACTAAAATGCTATGAATGGTTAAGGTTGAAAAAAGATCATTTATCGCAGGTCTGAGCAGCGAAACACGAACCCCAACCTCCTGCATCGGAGTCAGAAGAGGGACATCCATCCATCCCCCATCCTGACCTCTCCAGCAACGGCACTGAGCAACCGACTCCCCCGTGCTAAGATGACAATTATGATTAAGTTGCAGATACAGACAGACTTTAAACAAAGATTAGATTTCCAGCTCCTTAAATCCCTCAGTGGCTTTACTGCTCACTTCAGCCGACCTTTTAACCCGATGCTGTGACGTCGTTGGACAGAAAGGCAGAGGGAAGTAAAATGGTGTGTGGGACGGCCCTTAAAGCTCTGGGTAGCCCCGCACTAAAATTATAAGCTTCTCCTCCATATATGTGCCGAGGAAATGTCGGCTGTGATTGGTTGTTCCTCGTCACATGACCTACTTTTATCTTGGGGGGAAGCCGTCACACCCTGAAAAATGGTTGCTTAGGAACGCTTTTGCGTGCACCTCCACGCTTCTACATCGACACCTATTGATTGGAAACACTGCACGTGTGTTCTTAAGTGGCTCCAGACATTGGTCACTGGTCCAGGCTGGATTCTATTCTTCACCTCCTGAGGTCCCGTATTTAACGCCTCAGCATTAGACAATCTGACATTCAGCATCTCTGCGCCCCATGCGTGTCAGTTGTGAGCATTCATATTAAGAAAACTGACACGTCAGCGCACGCCGGGGACGATGGAAACCACAGAATGGGGAGGCCATAAGCCTGATGAGAAGCCTTGATAGGTAGGGAGGACGCGGCAGCCCGGCGATGTGCTCCATCGCTAATGCTCACAATCTAAGCCAATAATCTGCCACGCGACTGACACGGCCGGCTCCGCCATAATTCCACTCACACAGTCAAAAGCACTCCTATTAACCGCAGGAATCCAAATGTGTTCATCAGTAGCAATCAGCGGTCCGCCTCCACGAGGCACGCCTGATGATCGGTGCTGATGGGGTTTTACAGCGCTTCATAACGCCCACATGGTCTGTGGATGCACCGTCCCCGGGGGAGGGGGGGGGGGTCCACAATAACGAGGTGATAACAACCCACGTGTGTGGAAGAGCTGATGCTGCAGGTATGAGCTGCACATCTGCACTCGCCCCACCGTGAGAGGAGCCGTGTTTACTCAGCAACAAAATGAGGTCTAATGCCGGGAGCAGATGCAGCGGGCGAGCATCATCCAGAAGGTGTTTCTGAGCCGATGGAGGATTCACGGAGCTGGGATCGGCTGATCACCGCTTTCAGAGCTGCAGCCACCGTGGAAAACAAATCCTCATCTTATGATTGCATGTTAGTGGGACTGATACAGAAGGCTCTGGGTGATGTTGAATAGACTCTATCTATTTCTGTTGGAATTAGGGATGGGTATTGTTGGGATTTTATCAATTCTGATTATCGGTTTGGTTCCTTACCGATACTCTTATCGGTTCTTTTTGAATATATTGTTACAAAAACAACAAGAAAGAAAACAATCGACATTGCTTCATTAATCTTGCATGTAAACAAATAGTCTTTCTTAAGCTGCAATGCAAGAGGTTCCAAAATCTTTAAAATACATTCTCAGCTAAAGAATTAGCTAAGTGATTATCTTTCATTGATAATCCTGTTCTTGTGATCAAACTCTGTATGACATCACTGACGTGACCTGCTGCTCCACAAACTGATGTTCTGCTTGTTGGTCACATGTCGTGGTAAACTGCTGCTGTTTCGGTTTTATTGATTCACAGCAACAAAAGAATTTGCCAGAGATGGCGGAGACAATGAGGGGCTTACCACCAACGTTTTATCAACCATGGCCGCTATGACCTTAAGTGCTGCATGTTGTGGAAGTCCATGATGCATTGGAAAACCAAAAACCTTTCTGGGTTCATAACATCATCTGCAGGCGCTCGGTTCATTTCACAGAGCTGTATTCACTGCATGTAGCAGGCCACACGTCGGCTGGTTTATCACATCTCTATGAACCTAAAATAAACAGATTTTGCTGTGATTTAATCGCAATAAAATTAGAAAAAGGATGCCGACGTAACTAAATAATGATGGCAATCAGTAAAAAGTCTGAATTCATGCTTTGTCAAGTCTAGCTGCAAAACGACAAGCAAGCAACTTTTAAAAAACTTGTTTTCTGAATGGAGTTTGGATCGGTCAGTGCTAGGCCGTCCTGACTTTGCAGCTGCTTCATCAGCACTCAAAATAACATCATCTAGACGTAAATACGGCAGCGGCGATATTGTTCATACCATAGACAGTCTATGGTTCATACGCACACGTTTAAAGAGTTTGGTCCGACCCTGAACAAGTATGAGGTACTTTCCTAGAGCTCTGGGGGCCGACAGACAGCTACAATATGTTTCTCTGATTCAACAATGTCCAGACGTCAGTAACGACAGGAGGAGAATCTAAACGCCGACAGGCTTTCACCACAGTTTGTGTGCATGAAGAAAATTCCACGTATTCACGTCAAGCCTCAGTCATACAAGGAACAAGGTCGCACGGACATGAGCCGACGCAGAATTTTGATCAACAAACGTTTGGATCCTCTATATTTCATAGAAATATGCGGGTTTCTCTTCGCAGCAAACCGACATTCTCAAAGCTCCTCAAAGTTCTCCATTTTCTCTACACGTCCGTGTTAGAAAATGTTGGCTGTGCATGGACAGGAGGAGAGATGCCTGACAGAACCCCCCCGAAGGAGCGTGACCTCACTTTGGCTGTGTGGACTCGTGCAACCCTGGCGTGAATTAGCCTCTTAGCATTGACTGTGTAATCGCGCTGCGCTTACAGTTTGCTTGGTGTTCGGTGTGAACACGCAGTATAGCGCAGCGACCCACGTACCCATAGTTTTCTATGTAAGCCCACACACATGCAGCTCTCTACAAGGGCAGCAACTTTATCACATTCACTCTCCGTATTAGCAAACCTTCAGCTACCGTCTGTTGGCTGCAGGTGACAGTTAATGTAGCCAGGGGGGACGGAGCAGCGCTCCATGAAGCGGCCAGTCCTCTGCACTTAAAGAGTACTAAGCCACAGTTTGAGCTGTGAGGCTGGAATGCTCACTTCAAAGACACTAAGGATGCGGCCCCTTCACTCATGTCTAAGTCCTGCAATGTTGTTCATTGCTGTTCAAAACAAATAGACTAATTGCACTGTGCAAAGAAATCCTTGACATTGTGAGTGTGGGGTTACCCCCACATATTGGGCTCCAGATTCAAGCGCAATTAAAAACACCATTTGAAAACTATTATATCAGCCACTGACCTTACGTTGCAGAATAACAATATAGGAGTATTTAATGACATGCATTTCTCCAGATTTATAGTAGTTCCTAAGTTACTCAGTACCCCTGAAACCACTCTTTTCTCTGCTTCGCCCCAAATGACCCGTTGCTCTAGCTCCGTGTGGTAAAGGTGTGTGCTTCGCTAGAATGCAGTCATAGTGAATGAGGAATACAAAGCCAGAGTGTCCCATTTGTTTCCCTTGTCGTTATCGGCTGTATTTGCAGAGGGACAGGATAAGGAGGTTGTTCGGTATCTTGATTGGGATATCATCTACACGTCGAGCAGATGTGTCCGTTGTCAGGGCGAGACACCTAAACAAATTCATCAATGGGAAGTGCACGGAGCGAGAAACGCTCGTAAAACTGAAGCGACTGTCAGTGAGTGGAGTTTCGGAGGAGGCTGAGATTGGAAGTGATGCGTTTGATCTCTGTTCAAGGCAATGCATTCATCAACTTTTGAAGGCGGCGCAGCACTCAAATGTTTGGTTTCCACTTGTGTCACAGAGCTGGAAGAGGACGTGTCTGTCAGGCTTAGGCAGCGTGTTTATCAGACTTATCACACTTAGATAATGGCCATGCATGAAACTTAACACCATCAGCCAATAGGCCGGTTAGGCTTAAGAACACCTCTGATGAACGTGTTACATGCTTGCCCATGTAACAAAATAAAAATTATTTTTTTCTACTTATTTATAATCTAAAGGTCTACCTTATCCTTTAAAGATGACTGATATGGAGTCATGAAAATGTTGCCACATATAACTTTATCTTGAAATGACTTCTTCCAAATACAAAGGCAATTCATGTGTGAACAGGGTTTTATACAACTGCATGTCCACCATCACCTCCCACATATTATCTCTGTTCAGCCCGCTGACAGGTCGGTATCCGCGTCATCAGCTTTTTTCCTTTCTATTCTTTACTCTGTGGGCCAGAAGTATTTAAACACAGCCAGACTTTAAGTCTATATGCTGATTGAATTTTAGAAGGACAGCACTGTAGGATGGACAATGTCATACATGCTATTACCAGCAGCTCAGCTTTGACTGGTTTTTCACAAATACTGTCATACACCCTTTTTAATACCATCATATAGAGTATAGCCCAGTGAAATGTCAGGAAGGTATGAAAAATAGTTACTACCCAAGCCCGACTCATACTGCTATTTTCATGACTAAATATGACAGTGACAGACTTGAACATCAGGAGCAACGGACAAAGTGCTATTGAGGAAACGCTGTTCTGGAGCCACAAGGTCGGACAAGAAAACCGTCGCTGTTCGTTTCCCATTTCCTGTTTCCCAACCATAACCACTCGTTTATTATCTTGCGTTGCTGCTGGAAAGTTTGTGAACTTTTCTGTACTTCTGCATGAATGTGACCTAGAATGTGATCAGATCGTTATTCAAGTCCTAAATCTAGATAAAGACCAAGTTAAACAAATAAAAGAAAAAAAATGTACACTTATTTATTTATTTAATTTGAAAAATGTAGTGAAGCACTATGGGTCAGTGTATTTAAAGGTCGTAAACAAATGGAGGACTGGTCCGAGTTAGGGCTGGGCAATATTGAGAAAAATCAAATTGGCCAAATACTTCAATTTCGATTGACAACAATAAGCTAGGGTTGACCATTTTCGCTTTTAGAAAATATTTGAACATTGAGGTTTTTAGATGAATGATCAGTAACGTGGATATAAAGACTAAAGTGGATATAAAGACTAAAGGGGATAAGGCAGGTAAGTTCAGAAAATGACATCACTTCACTGTTCTGAATTCTTTCAAACCAGAAAAATAAAACACTTAGGACATATTACAATGTAAAGATATCCCAAATTAAAGATATCTAATCTCATATCGCGATATCAATAAGTCTGAATTATATGGCACTTCTTCAGCGGTTTTCAAAGATATAACTGCATTCTCTCTACTGACCATCTGGGGGCTACTCCTCTGATTGTATAGAATACGTATACAAGGTGATTGACAGGTCTCTATCACGGCGTTGTCCGGTCCGGGAGCTGTCCGTGTTTTCGTTTTAGAACTTTAACCCTTTCAGTCCGTTTTAACTTCATGTTAGTAAACTGAAGACCAAGATGGTGACGGCCAAAATCCGTAAAGCTGTAATCCACAAACCAGTGGGTGATGTCATGGTGACTATATTCCCTTCTTATAGACACGCTTTAGTATTTACTTTCTGTAAATTAGGCAGTGATAGGGCTGCTTGTGTTTGCTATTAATCGGAATGGAGCCAGAGCTAAAACCTCCCCTTCCTGTAGACAGTTGAAGTGAGGCGCTTGAGACAGATAAAACCGAGAGAACCCAGACAGGGTCATTGTCCCGCTGCTGGTGTGTCACCTCCCGCGATCTGTCATCGGCGATGTGTCTAACAAGGCAGCTGGCTGAGAGCGGACAGGTATGAGGACAGAGCGGCGTGGCCGGGAGGCCGACAACTGTCAAATGAATGTCCTCTGCCACGAGCCGCTCAATAAACTCCCCCAACAGCACTGGATGAGGGATGTGCTCCTGCTGCCCTCATCGATCTCCAGTCCCAATACAAAACACACCTTATTGCTGTAATGTGACACTGCTCAGCCCTTTGAAATCCATTACCAATAACAGGGCTCTATTTTTACACTTCTTATTTTGCATTTAATTTTTTTTTATATTGGCTTTAAATTTATTTCCGTTTGTGCGTTGACATTATTTTTTGTCAGTGTTATCATGCAGTACTGTTGTATGCAACGCTGTGCCAAATTCTGCATTACATGTGTGTCCATGTGTGTGCATGACATGTCCCTCGTTAGTGCTTGCGTGTGTGCTCACCAGGACTGTGGAACGATCCAGCACCAGATTGAGGTGTGTGTGTGTGTGTGTGTGTGTGTCTGTGTGTGTGTGTGTGTGTGTGTGTGTGTGTGTGTGTGTGTGTGTGTGTGTGTGTTGTACCTAGGTGCTGTCATGGAAGTGCAGAATCAGCTTTAATAGTCGACCATATCAATCCTCACAACGACTCCCGGGATAAAATCTACCATTTTCTCTCTTTATCTCCGTATATTAGAAGTCACCCAAAAGCAGCACGGTGCTTTATTGTTTCTATATCTTTTTCACTCCAAACCATAGACTGTATATAAGAAGTGGACGTAGTCATCGTGATGTCATCCATTGGTTTGTGGACTGATGTTTTCGCCATGCTTTTTTCGCAGCCAACGAACAGAAGTTATTACATTTGGAATGCGGAGGAGTGACGTAGAGACAGCGTATAAGTCTCTGGTAGTGACAGCAACCTGTCAATCACCTTGTAGCCCCGCCCTAAAGCATCCCCTGCTTTATGGTCTGTTTGACTCTAAATGGACCATAATTTACTAAATGAACATCATGCTGTATTGAAGAAGACTTGAAACTAGAGATTGAACCATAAACTCATGTTTACAATGTTTACTGAGGGAATAAATCAAGAGAGAAGTAGAGTCATTTTCTATAGACTTCTATACAACCAGAGGAGTCGCCCCCTGGTGGTCAGGAGAGAGAATGCAGCTTTAACACATGAAGCTTTGACTTCTATACAACCAGGAGTCGCCCCCTGGTGGTCAGGAGAGAGAATGCAGCTTTAACACATGAAGCTTTGACTTCTATACAACCAGAGGAGTCGCCCCCTGGTGGTCAGGAGAGAGAATGCAGCTTTAACACATGAAGCTTTGACTTCTATACAACCAGAGGAGTCGCCCCCTGCTGGTCAGTAGAGAGAATGCAGGTTTTAAGATACTTCCTCATCGGCTTCACTCTGCAGAACCGGAGGTTGCCGCATCAGTGTTTACTGACAATCGTTATCCATCAATATTTAGTAAACCAAGACATCAGGACATCATTTATGATCTCTGATGTTAAATTGTAAACAACCAGTGTGTTTAAACTGAAACGAGGAGAACGAAGGTTCCGTTCAGTTACATTATGATGCGTTCAGGCTCTGTTCAGTGAAAATGAGTATTGGGGGAAAGTAAATTATAACGTTATCACGATGTGTTCACATGAAATCTCGTAAATATAGTTTTGGTGAGAAACTTGAATAAATCCAGTTGTTTTAAAAGATATTATAGATATAAGAGAATTATGAGCTGTTTAACTTCCTAACACTAGCTGTATGCACATTCAAATACATCATTAAAACTAATGACAAAATTTGTTTTAATCAATAAAAATATATTTGCTTATTTTCTTATCATTTGAATTGTGTGTGTTTTAATGAAGAAAAAACACTATGACTATAACAAAAAAAATGATAACATTTAGAATTGTTGATGGTTTCAGACTTCAGAGCATTGAAATTATTTTTGAGACGGTGGCAAAAATATTCTGGATCCTTGTAGACCAGCTGCTATTATCAAACAAAGGGATCTGTATCTGCTAATATGGTTCATCAATGATCAGCAATTAGTATTGGTGGCAAAAAATTATCAGGGATCTCTAAAAGTTATATTTGCTAAATTTTTTCTTTTGTGCTGATCCGATCTGTGACCCTGACCTGTGATCCGAACCCTGAGTTTTATGATCAGTTGCACCACTACACTTCTGTCAAGATAAAGTATGGAGAACCATTCACTTGGGGTCCCCTGTAATACACCCGCCAAGTGTGAAGTAGATCAGATGAGTGGTTCTCGAGGTGTGTGAAGTACACGCAGTCAGATGGATCCCTTGCTTTAGAGTTGGAATAAGTGCTGTGGGAATGTAAATCTATCAGTACAATATCAGAGCTGTGTCATTCTCCACACACTACTTCTCAAACATAAATACTGTATGTTGTCTCCACTGTTCGGATACGGACACCAGCACAGATATCTCACATTATAAATCATCCAGCTGTTCAAAAGGTAAACTGGTCGGGTTTTAATGCGACATGTCAGCAGGAAGTGTTGATTTTCATTGACAGCAGCTTAACGCCTTAACGAATGAAATACAAGCAGAGCAGAATCGATTGGAATTGAATAATGAATGAAAACAACATTTCTGTCAGGGAAGAGAAAGTCAGAGCAGCAGAGTGCACAGTATGAGATGAGTCGTCCTGACAACAGGTGACCTGGGCACGCTAAATGCCAGAACTAGATATCTGGCTCTGAAGGTGGACTTATTGGACAGAGACAGGATTCAATCTTATTTTGGCTTCGAATTGGTTATAGCAGGCTGCAACTTCCAGGTCTGTAAAGTGAGGGCAACTGTTGAAGTGCTTAAACCTGCATTATCTCTAATGTCCACCAGGGGGCGACTCCTCTGGTTGTATAGAAGTCAAAGCTTCATGTGTTAAAGCTGCATTCTCTCTCCTGACCACCAGGGGGCGACTCCTCTGGTTGTATAGAAGTCAAAGCTTCATGTGTTAAAGCTGCATTCTCTCTCCTGACCACCAGGGGGCGACTCCTCTGGTTGTATAGAAGTCTATAGAAAATGACTCTACTTCTCTCTTGATTTATTCCCTCAGTAAACATTGTAAACATGAGTTTATGTCTCAATCTCTAGTTTCAAGTCTTCTTCAATACAGCATGATGTTCATTTAGTAAATTATGGTCCATTTAGAGTCAAACAGACCATAAAGCAGGGGATGCTTTAGGGCGGGGCTACAAGGTGATTGACAGGTCGCTGCCATGGCGTTGTCCGGTCTGAGAGTTAGTTTTTGTCTTACAACTTTTACCCTTTCACAATGTGTTTTCACATAAATAAAGTAAATAGTAACATTTTGGTTGCCTTGAACTAACCTCTCACATCACTGCTGGTTGCAAAAAAATAAAGATGGCGACAGCTAAAATGCCAAACTCAAGGTCTCAAAACTGTGAACTACACATAGTAAAATAAAATAAATGTAAAAAACATCTTATTTAAGATTCTGGATATTCATCTGGATTTCAACATATTTGGACACGTGCACCATTTCCTCAACTGTCCCTAAAGGTCAGCACTATGCGTGACTCCAGGTGTTTAGGTGTTAGAAGAGCGGGAACACATTTATATTCATGAATGCAGCTTTGCTAATACCAAGAGGTCCACTGGGTGCACGGCAGAGGAGGCACTCCTTATGCGATGCACCCCTCCCGCCGCGCACCAGCAGCATCTCTCCAAGCCTGCCACTGCAAAGCTTGTTTGCCCACATGCCATTAACCGGTGCACTTCAACCAGCAAGAGCTCCTCTCAATTCCAGAGCAACGGCAAACTGTGTCTATTTTAACTGTGCCTTGCTCGCAGAAAAAGAAAAACAGACAATGAGGGAAGTTGTCTTGATAAGAAGTTGGTATTCAGACCTCTGAGATGGAAGAGGACAAACACGTCACACGGTGTTTATTGGTTATTCCATCAAGTCAGACTTCCTGATACATGTTTAATGAGGAAAACAAGAGAAGCGATCAGCAATAATGACCTTTTCTTTAAGGACGGTTCACTTACAGCTACTGCAGCTTCAGAACAAAAAGCTCAAACCGTGTATGCCAATGTCATCAGGGGATGAGGGTTCTATGTTTAGGGTAGGGCGATACTGATTATTCTACTATTGACAATATTGCTTTCAGGAAAACAATGAATAAATCAGATCAATCACCTGGTAGTTACTGCCCTCGTACAGTCTCTCAACCAGTCTTCACGTTTACATTTTGTTTGTTGGTATGACATTTAAATCCCTGATGATAGAGAGTCAATTGCTCTCTGGCTCTCCTCCTGCGTTTGGTTTAAAACCAAAGAATCGCCAAATATGCAAATCCTCCTTTTTGCTCACGAGTGCGGACATCTTTCCTGTTCGGTCTAATTAGTATTATGACTAGGGCTGTACCGAAGAGTTCAGTTTAATTCATAACAGACATTCTCTGTCATTCTCTCAGGTCAAAATGTATTGAAAAAGTTGAGATGTAGTCATTTCCAAAATTCACAACATGTTTTAATCTAACAAAATATTCCGTATTAATATAGCCTTTCAAAGACAATATTTTTACTGAGGTCATGAACTGTTCACCCTCCCTCACACACCTGTATCTACGGAGGAGTTCTAGCAACAATTTGACAGCCCCATGAATTACATTTATGATTACAATAACATACTTTTTTAAAACACTACAACTTGAAGCAAAGAAAAAGCAAGAGAAAGAGATTCAGAGGCCTTAAACAGACTAATGATTATACTAAGACTGATTATATCAGAAATTTGCTTGGACACCCAGAGATGTGAGGAGCCACTACTTGGACCAAACGCAGTACAAAAGGTGCACGAATGACGACGGGTGTAGAGCGACATGTGAGCCCGGCTGACAGCTGAGTGTGCTGCGTCCTCCTGATGCAGAATTTGAACTTGACATTCAGAAAAGTCTGGTGGAATCTCATAATGCAGATTGCAGAGGTGACGGTGAGTCCCTGTAACCTTTTGTTCAACACTGCCATGGGAGCAGCAAAGACATAGACAATCCCGTCTTGACGGTGGCACATAAAGACTGCTATCTGAAGATCTGGTGACCTTGAATCGTACTTGAATGTTTCTGTTTGTTGGGGGGACGTGAAGCCTGGAGGTGAACTGTGAGGCTTGTTGCCGCTGTAGTAAATGTTGGCTGCAGCAAGTAGCCAACAGGGAACATATCTGTTTTCGGACAGGAGGTAAACAGGCCCGTGCTACCGTGTGATGTTTAACTGGGCTGTGGTCCACAAAAGATAAAAGGAATAAAACTGTTTTCGGTTTGTGTATTTCCATAGAAGCATCAGAGATTATCAGTGATGATATAGGCCGGCTGGAGCTGATCTCTGAACGGCCATCATCAGACTTGAGTAATGGGCTGAACACTGGGGCCCATTCTTTACAGCTGTAACATCACCATGACAAATAGCCAGTGGTGTGCCCGTTGCTTAAACATCTACTTACTTCTCTGAAAAGTCATTGAATTACTTTTCCAATTACTGTCAAATAAAAGTATGGAAAGTCATTTTTTAGTTACTTTGAAATATATGCTTCAGTTTTCTTGTTTCAGCAAACATAGCATTATTATTGTATTGTCTCTGTGGTGCATTGTGGGAGATCTCTGTGATGTCGGCGTCTCTTGTCCTTACCTGGGTGGCGTGGATCTGAGCGGTGCTGACGTTAGATCCTCATGACCTGGTAATATTCCAGTTTGTCTGCGATGATCAAGACAAAAGTAACTAGAGAGCATCTCGTGATGGGCTCACACCAGCCGGGACGCCAAATGGGGCAATGGCCCCTTCATCTTGCACGACAGTGACGCTATTAGGCACAAAATGACCTTTGAATATTAGTTCTTAAATTTCTTTTTAAAAAACACATGGGTTCGAACTATTAGCATTATGTCCATGACATGTCATAACTGGCACTGTTTTGAGCTGAACTTTTATTGGAACGCCCCATTTGTGTTTATTCCTGTCGCTCACTTTAAAAGAGCCAAGCAGTTCTACAGGCTGACAAGAACCCAGACCTCCTGCTCTGTGGTACTTCCTGCTACAGTCGCCGTCTCCAGGACCACATGTTATCATGATGACTCACACTCAGACTCACAAGGTGAAAACAACACCAGCGTTACTGTCACAGCTGGAAACTATGAATAGGATGCAGAAAAACAATACATGAAGAGCAGTGTTAAAGCAGCTATGTAAAAATGATGCAGTTTTTAAACATCGATGACAGCTGATAGAGTTGGGCAACATTATTCCTTTTGTTGGCACGAAGACAGAAACAAACAGAGATGCTGGTGTCTGAATGGAAACAGCCTCACCACCCATCCAGCTTAAAACCTTCAAAAGGCAGCAACCAATTCTCCCACTGCTGAATACATTTAGAGGAGAAAACCTGAAATCCTTCAGGGATTCAAAGTGGCTAACACCCCCACACCTGCACACAAAGCAGGCAAAACAGGTGTCTCGCTGCTCTAATGCTGCATTTTAAAAGCAGCTCAGACGACTTCCTGCAGTCGGAGTCAGACTGCCTCACTGTGTGCTGAATCCTCAGCAGCGGTTGTCCTCCAACCTTTCAGCTGAGGGATCAAACTATAGCTCAGCGTGCACCGACAGGGCTGGACAGTGGAGTGTTGCACGTGCTACAGAAAAATTATCACACAAAAATGCGTGAACTGTATTTCATCACTAGCGCCATAAAAAATAAAATAAAATAAAAAATCTAAACAGTCTGATTTTGTCGTTTCTAAACTTGAGGTTGTGCATGAAATGGGACTTAAGGTAAGGGGAGAGATGAACTGAAGTTGGTTTAAAGGGTCTACAATAAAAAATGAGAGCTACTGACAAAAATCTGAAAAAGGCCTCCTGATGCCATTTTACACGCACTTCAACTTCAGCTCCTTGTTTCCTCATCTACTGACGAGTCCCTGAAGGCCTTAACTCACTGGGGGGCGTCAACCATTAACAACACCAAAATGAAAAATACTCACCTGCAAATATTATGTGTCCAGGGCTTTTATTGTGAAAGGTAAGAACGGAAGCCTCTGTGTTGTTGCTTCATATATTTTGGCACGCAACTTGTGACAACTTAATTGGTTGATGCCTCTATTGGCGGTGTAAAAGGCCTTTCAGCAGTGCCACAAAAAAAACAAAAAACAATGCAATAAAGTGAAGAATATTTTGAGTAATGGTTCAGGTTCGCCTCATCATCACTCGGGACGCACAGTGGGTTGACAGAAACAGAACAAAGAAACAGAGCCCATAGCCTAAACAACCAGCTCCAACTGATTCAGAACTCTGCAGTGACCAGGATCAATAAACACAATACACATGTTGTAAAGTCCTTACGTTGGTTGTCTTTCAGTTTAAGTCTTGATTTTCAGATTCTCTACTTGTTTTTAAAGCACCTCGTGGTCCTGCATCGACATACATGTCTGACATGTGTATGTATATGTGTATGGCCCCTCAGGTCCTCTGGCTCAAGTCTGTTGGCTATTCCAAAGTAAAGGATCAAAACATTTTGGGGAGTCAGCTTTCACCTATATTATAGTCTGAGTCTCTGGAATAGTCTGCCTAAGAATCTAAGCGCTGCTCATTTCAATTAATAGATTCACTTATTTTATTTTATTATTTTAGTTGTAAAATGTTATTTAGTTGTATTTGCGTTAATCACTTATTTTAATGTATTTGAGTTGTATAATATTCTATTTTGCTCTACTACTGTTATCATAGCATTTTATTCTATTTTATCATTTTATTGTCTCATGCATTGGTCTCAAATTGTAAAAAAAAAAAAAAAAGAAAAAATGTATTTATATATTTTCTGCTTACATGTTTCACGGTCCACACTTGTTCCGTCTTATTTTCGGCCCATCAGTCATCTGTGAAGCACTTTGAACTGCACTAACCTGTATGAAAGGTGCTATACAAATAAAGTTTGATTCATTTATTGAACAAAAACAAAATTGCATTGCATTGCATTACATGGGGCAGGTGTTGGTTTTACTACAGCTGGGCTTCCGCCTTGAATTCCCCCAGTAGCTGCCAAAACACTTCCAGGAGTTCAGCGGCTCCAACCCATGTGCAGCTGGCCATAAAAGTATAACGTCCTCAGCCGAGACTCCCAGGAGAGCCTCGTTAAAGCCCACATCAAACTAAAAAGGACAGGGAGACGGAGACAGAGAGGCACAGGAGGACTGCTGGTGCAGCTCGTAGTATCACACAACTAATTAAAGTGGCAACAGGACTAAAGGGCACCGAGAGGACAATGACTGGCTCATTATTTACAACTCTTTATCTCTGGTTTAATGGGAAAACCAGGCTCTAATTGCAACAAATTAGTCTTGCCAGAGGTTCGCAGGCCTGCACATTAAATCATTAGCAGGTTCGACCCCGTCTGTCTCTCTGCTGCTTGATACCCTGCATGACCCTTTGGTTTGTCCCCCAACTTCTGACATACAGCTGTCAGTGTGCGGGAGCAGCAGAACGTTGTGTGGAGAATGGACAATATTGGCAACATTCACACTTTGGGATGCTAATTTTATTGTTTTTTCAGACCGTTAGTCAACCCTCCTTAACCGGTCATTAACCGTTAACAGACTTGATTAGGGCCTTGCATGCAGGGCTGAAGTGCCAAACAAGCCACCCAGCTAGAACAATAAATGGGTTTACTACCAGCTTCAGTGCAGAACAGGCAACTGTGTCCCCAGTTCACCCGTATCGGGGAGTTAGCAGCCATGATGGGTTAGGGTTAGTGGTATTGTTGCCTAAACCTAACTAAGCGGTATTGTTGCCTAACCTAACTCGGCGGTATTGTTGCCTAACCTAACTCGGCGGTATTGTTGCCTAACCTAACTCGGCGGTATTGTTGCCTAAACCTAACTAAGCAGTATTGTTGCCTAAACCTAACTCAGTGGTATTGTTGCCTAACCTAACTCAGTGGTATTGTTGCCTAAACCTAACTCTGTGGTATTGTTGCCTAAACCTAACTCAGTGGTATTGTTGCCTAACCTAACTCAGTGGTATTGTTGCCTAAACCTAACTCTGTGGTATTGTTGCCTAAACCTAACTCTGTGGTATTGTTGCCTAAACCTAACTCAGTGGTATTGTTGCCTAACCTAACTCAGTGGTATTGTTGCCTAAACCTAACTCTGTGGTATTGTTGCCTAACCTAACTCAGTGGTATTGTTGCCTAACCTAACTCAGTGGTATTGTTGCCTAACCTAACTCAGTGGTATTGTTGCCTAAACCTAACTCAGTGGTATTGTTGCCTAAACCTAACTCTGTGGTATTGTTGCCTAACCTAACTCAGTGGTATTGTTGCCTAACCTAACTCAGTGGTATTGTTGCCTAAACCTAACTCTGTGGTATTGTTGCCTAACCTAACTCAGTGGTATTGTTGCCTAACCTAACTCAGTGGTATTGTTGCCTAACCTAACTCGGTGGTATTGTTGCCTAACCTAACTCTGTGGTATTGTTGCCTAACCTAACTCTGTGGTATTGTTGCCTAACCTAACTCTGTGGTATTGTTGCCTAACCTAACTCTGTGGTATTGTTGCCTAACCTAACTCGGTGGTATTGTTGCCTAAACCTAACTCGGTGGTATTGTTGCCTAAACCTAACTAAGCAGTATTGTTGCCTAAACCTAACTCTGTGGTATTGTCCACTACATTTATCTTACCGTTATACCTGCTACTTATTTTACGGATCAAGATGTTACATGAAAAATATACATGAAAGGCTTGTAAAATACAGCATAATGATAAAGATTGAACCCTCAAACTTCTTGCATGGTTCCGTTTGAATAACTGGCCGAGGCCCAAAAGATAAAATTCTCCAATATTACCCCAACAAATCAAAGATTAGGCCTTTCAAGACCGATGAACAGAAAATGAAATTGAGCATAATATGGGACCTTTATTGTTCTGCTTTGATTGTTTTTTTTCTCCTTGGCATAATACTCCCCTGATGCTGTGACATACAAGGCGTCGCCCTGAAGCCCTGCCCAGCCCAGCAGTATCCAGGGGAGCAGCAGATTGTCGGGCCCAGGGCTCTGCCAGGCTCAGTGGGTCACATCCCCTCAGAGCCTGGACCAGGCTGCCGCCGAGCCAGAAGCCAAACCTCCTGCCACCGGGGACGTCACGCTCCCGGAGAAACAGGGCCAGCACCCTGCCGGCCCCCTCCTTCTTCAGCTCACAGCTGACTGTACGGGGGCACATCATGTACTGGACATATGGGCATGACTCATATCCGCCGTAGGAATCGCTTGTGCAACCAAATAAGATGTAAAAGCTCGACGTAAAGGCAAGTAGGGACAAGACAATGGTGACCGACGAAGAGTAAGCTCTGCGAGGCAAAAGTTGGGAAGCCATTAGTGACAATGTGGGAGATCACAGCGGGACAGCAGCTCCAGTCCGAGGCATGAGCATGCAAAACGTCTCCAGTAAAACAGTGGTCACGGACCTATATGGGCTCAAACGTCTTCCTCCTTCTGATTAATGACACTCCAAAGCATTTTTGCATTTGTGGGTTTACCGTCCTTCAACTATTACGAATGCAATTCTTTGGGCACCAATCCACCAGTTAAGGGCCATGCACTACAACAACTGAGCTGAAGACTAAACCCTTTTTAAAGGACATTCATTTATGTACTTTGCTGCTCTAATTGGGCAGATATTTCCCTCCATTTCCACTATACCAGTGCAGAATTAAGTGATTCATTTCCTGGGCAATGCATTGCCATACATGGTTTTATTTGTATCCGCGTCCCTGTAGCTTGTTAAAGTTTTCTCGTGAAGGATAAGGAAGCTGTTAACCATGACAATCAGCCATATTTGGTACTATAAGGTAGTCGAGTTGGAGTTAAAAAACAACCGTGCTCCTGTTTCCAAAGGAACAAAGCAAGACAGCCTCAGACATTCTGGTTCAGCTAAGGTCCCTTTTCCCCATGTCAACTTGCTTTGGCACGAGAAGTTGGAGTTGAGGGACGACGTGTCCGATCAGATTTTTTCACGAGATAAGCTGATTTTAAACCAATAAAAAGCTAAATCATAGTCAGACGATAGCCCGTGGGCTCCCAGATTACATTTCAGCCTGTGCGTTCCACCTCTTTGGCTCTCCACATGGACCGTTTACCTACATTAAACATTACGTTGCACGCGATTGTAGTCCGAGTGGTATTGACCAAACGGTAAACCAGAACGCTTCCGATGCCAAAATCTTGTCCAACTGCCTAGAGATTCTGCATTCATGTGCAGATATCTGAATAGAGATTATCTAAAAGAGTAGTCACCATGGTTACGAATATGTAATAAATACACAGTTGGCCTCGATCCCATCAGACTGCTGTTACCAGTTAAAGAACCGACAGTGGAGATGAACACATTGTCAAAGAGGATGCCATTGTCACTTCTTGTCAAGCACATCCTCACTCTGCAAAGGCTGGTGATTTGCTTGAGGTTTAATTCCCTGCTACCTGTGAGGGAGCAATATCCAGGTTTCAAATAGAAGCTGAAGAAATGGAAATCCTCAATAGCTCGGAGACAGTACCACAAACACACGAGGAGGAGCTGCAGCGATAAGAGCTAATGTAGCCGAGAGAACAGCATTCATTCAGATGATTTCAGTCAGACTTTGACAAAGGTGACCTTCTAAGCCTATTGTCAAATTTAAATGGGAATACGCAACCAATGTTAGTGTGGATAAGGTACAGAATGGCTAAGAACTGGCACAGCAATGGCTGGATGAAAACGGGGAAGTGGTCGGCAGTAATCTTAGCCCGAGCCACAATGACTCACTCAGCGGCTCCACATCCGTGGGCAAAATTCAGATTTTGAGCTGGGGCCAAAATCCAGGGGAGCAAAGTCAAGGGTAAAGCAAGGGTAGAACAAGAGGGTCAAAGGAGGAGGTCAACACTGTGAGCCAAGAAAGGTGCATCCAAGCCGACGTGTCACTAATTCAAGGGGGACTGGACAGACAAGGGATTCTGTTGGATTTATGTGCTTATTTAGGATTTGTTCAAGGTGCTCTTTGATTTGGGGGTAGTTGGTAAATGAGAGATGAAAACTTTCAAACAAAAGAAGTAAGGAACAAGAATTGATTTCCCCGTCTAGTAACGTCACATTACAGGATCTTCTTCCATGTTTTAATCATTTTACAACAGATATTTTCTTTATCACTGCCCATTTTCCAAGCATACCTTGAGCGGTTTAGAATTTTTAGGGAGTTTTCATATCTGTTCAGCCAAGATGGCTGCTTTGCATCTATACTTTTTTTTTTCCCTTCTTCAATAACATATACCTTTGCCCACACTTATTGATTATAAGCAAGTTTAACTTTCAACATTTGCAAGTCACAAAAGTCCTCACTACAATTCTGTTTTTGACCTGTAATTTTGTTTTAATTGCTTGGGAAGGCAGCCTAATTATTGTTGTTCTGAACCTGTAGCTGCATCCAGGAAATGAGATGGGCAGCACAAGATAAGAAACGCTGAAATAAATTGTTGTAGCCAAGAGTCGGAAACAATCCTCCACACAATGGCGTCGTAATTCACAGGCTGGCAGTGAAAAGGTTTTTGACAGGCTATATTAGTATAATATTTCCTTTGATAATAGCATGTTGTTAGTTTTGGAACATATTACACCAATCCTTTTTTGGAAATGTTTGGATCACACAAGCTGGAAACAATGCTATGCAGTCACCACTGGAATCTAATTCTACACATAGCATAATACTAATATATAAGTGTAGCCTGATCTTCATCTGCAACTCTGGAAATATCTGGTTCAAACACAATGAATACAAAAAACAAAAAACGCAGAATTTGAATGTTGATATTGCTTTCAAATGTCAACATTAAACGTATTCCTTTTACTGATTAGGAGGGCACTCTGTTTACTATTGTCGCTTTCCATTGAAGGGGGGTGCTGAATTGATGTTGCTGTGGCATATTGTGAAGGGAGGGAAGGGCCCCCAAAACTTCCATAGCCCAAGGGCCTAAAGTAATAACAAGGCACTTCTGACTAAATTGTAGCATTTAACTGAATGTTGTTTTTCAGTGCTATTGGCGCATGGGAACATAGACGTAAGGTACTGTAGTCTAAAAGTCGTTCTTGTCCGTAATCAAACAGAATCCTGCTAGGGCCACTGGATATGTGGCCCTAGCAGGATATGTGATGCAAAATGCAACTGTAGATCTATTTAGTTGAGTTTCATCACGGTTGTCTTAGTGAACAACAAAAACACACAGTCTACGGTCCTAGAGTGATATTGGAAAGTAATGTTTCTTTGTTCTTGCAAATAATATTTAGCCCAGACAGCTGTGTGCAGAGAGCACAACGAGACGACAAACAAAAGCTAGTGTTCCCAGCCATATGTATTCCAATATCCATAATAAATGTTGATTTAATTAATAATATAGTAAGAAATACTACACCCAAAGGACAATATCAAAATAGATTGTAGTGCATGTTATTCTATCTGTAATTAAAATATTGTAAGAGTAAAGCCCACTGTATGATGCACCTATGAGTTTAGCTTTCAATAACGTGCACCTCCAATTGTAAATGGGTTTTTACAACTAGAGTCTAGATATGTCTAAATACAGCGAACACCAAAACAAGAAAATAAAGCTGGCAGTACACTGCACCGAACACCATCACATCTTCAAGACACAGCTCATGATCAAAGGTTTGTGGAAAATATCTCAGACAGACCTGAGTTATGAGGATGCCTATTGAATTCTGATGGTTGGAAAAGTCTTTCAGTTACTTCTTGGAGGGAGGGACCATTTAGAATCCTGAGGAGCTGCTGTGGAAACGTTCATTCTAAAGACCAGAATGTCCTGCTAACTGTTGCTCTCCTTCCTCCTTAAACTAGTAATGGCTGAGACAGCAATTCTTGCTGATATACATGTTAATAATTAAAAAGACAGAGCAAGTTTAAGTAACCGTGGCCGAAAATGTAGGTAGATAATATTGAGTTATTATGAATAATAATAAAGCATTAGCGTAGCCTGTCCAAAAAGCTCTGCAGCACAAGACGGCAACTGTAGTTTGTTTAAACTCCTGATATCATTTTTACACCTTCCTGAGAGGTAACCTGTTGTCGTCATCGAAATAATAACTGTCCTCTCTGAGAGGCAAAGGTGGAAGGCACTTTGAACTTGTTACAGCACCACAAAACCTCTTTTGGAAGGAGGTTGAGTGGATGGTTGGGTAAACAAAGTGTGCTCTGCGGCAGCTCCACCACTGACATCTCTTCACAAATTCATGTCTATTCATAGGTCCTGCGCGCACAACCACGCACGCACGCACGCACACACACACACACACACACACACACACACACACACACACACACACACACACACACACACACACACACACACACACACACACACACACAATAAATGACGGAGTGAACTAAGAATGAATTTCCCAGAGAAGATACTCTGCTTTTATGAAGAGGCATTCATCAGTGAAATGTGTTTATGTCGTCATGGGACTTCATCCTCCTTTCTGTTATTTGTTGCAGCTCTGTACACTGTAAAGAAGAAAAGACAGAAATCTTCATCTTATTAAGAAATGTTTGCGTATCGGTCTGGTTTCTTCTAAAACTGCCAGTGCAGTTAGATTTCTTCTGTAAAAAGAATTTTTCAGAAAATACACGATAATTTTGCTTCAAAAGTTTTACCTTTAGAACTCACACTAGTTGTTACGACGCACACACGCGAGTGGTATTTTATTTATAGTTACTTAGACTATTGTATTAGGAAAGGTGAAAGAGAAAGCTTTCAGGAGTAGCTAGCTTATACAGTTTGTCTTGTCACATGATAAAAAGGAGACTTGACATTGGACAACACCAACATACATATTACCAAGCTATCATTGGGTATTTATGGCAAAAATACCAAAGAAAACTAATTATTTGTTTAATTGAGTAGTTTATTTTATAGCCATTTATAGTTTACGTAGAAAAAGTATATAATTTGGTTCTAGACTGCTACTGAGTGTTTTCACACACGTCAGACGTGTTGACACGTTGTCGATGTCATTGTAGTCCACAGTCGAAGCTCAAGTTCTATGCTCCATCGTCTGTGTTGCTGTGACAGCTGGTGTCACCCACAATGTCAACGCTATGCTGAGGTCAGGATTTAGCAATAAATGGTATGTTTTTGAAAGGGGCAAACCTATACATTATAAAATAACTTGATTCTTGTACAGAGGCTTTTGATCCAGCTATCACTCCCTTTGAGGCTCACAGCTGTTAAGAACAGACACATTCAGTTAGCATAAGGCAAGTATTTACATTCATCTCACATCCAGGCTGTGGCATTCAATTTGTTTCACAACTCATATTAAAAACCCATTTCTCTTTCCATCAGCAACATATTGATAGTGACATTACCTCTTCTCATAATATTTACATCCTTTAGAATGAACTCAGCTGTTAAATAAGCTGTAGTTTACTCAGGCTTATTGACTCACTTCCCTGAGGAGCGTTCTGCTTTTGGTTGATGGTTTATTATCAGAAATACCACCACAGTCCAGATGTGTTGGATTAATGGATCTCTGGAACTGAACTTGGAGATCTTATTTGGATCAGGAAAAATGCATGTTAATTTAGAAGTCAATGCACACATACACATTCAGCCAGACTGCATATGGTAGAGATCTTCATACCGGGTGTGAATGAAAAGCTTTGGATTAGAGGCCGTTGCCCAGACATCCAGAACCAGATTACATGTTAATACCAGCTGTGCTCATAATGTAATGCATCTTAATGCTGTACCAGGCTATTTCTATGGAAATATACAATCGGTTTGATTACAATCAACCACAGAATGGAGCCACAGAGGAGGCTCGCCCCCACTAACAAAGAGAACCGAGCAAAGAGCAATATCCACAAGTATCTCCTATACAGCAGTGGGTTGTGGGTGTTTCAAAAATAGCAACCTCTGTTTTATGCAATGAGAAGTAAGGCGAAGGACCCGTTTACATAAAGACAAACCATGGACAGCATAAAGGATATGTTATGTTATATTGTCTCACGTTTCTTTTAAAAATTTGACAATGTTTATTCAAGAACTGCAGTTTGTGACATTGTGGGCTCCATGGCAACGTAGCTCTGACAGGTTGATGGAGTAGCAGTTGGGGGAGGGGCTTAGAGAAGGCTCAATTGTATTAAGACAGACATGACAAACATTTGACATATCCTTTATGCTGTCCATTGCTTGTCTTTACATTCAGTATACTGAACGTACTCTGCTAATGTTAGCTCCACAGGTATTTACGTAGAAACGTAACGTTTTAGAAGAGTACATCTCCTTCCAGCATAAAATCTCTACAAATTACAATATGAGGGTTGTGCATCAGACAGATTTGAAAAAAATGTGAACCTGTCAAGGGCCACATACAGTATATTTGTTGGGCCCCTGTGTCTTTGTGCTTTTGTGTGCTACCCCATAGCTCCCATCACAGAGAGACCTAGAAACCAGTCACTACTCTTATGCTGGAGTACTTCCTGGTCCCAGGTTCTCTGTGTGATTGAACACCATTTAATCTGGTAATACCTAAAATAATAAAAGGAGTTCCAACTAGATTTTTCTACAATCCAGGGCCATGAGATTAGGTCACGTCATAGGATCCACTAAAGTAGATATTCTACATCAGTGGTACAAATTCACTGTCTGTAGAACAAACAGACAGACGGGGACCCAGAGCAGTCGGTTCATTTTGTGTAACCAGACGTAGTACAGGGACACACATAATGCTAGACATCCCTATGTTAGCATTGTAACTGTGAGTATGTAAACATGCTGATGTTAGCATTTGCTCAGCCATCTGAAGGCAGCAGGACGCATATGTTGATAAATCTGCACCCTCTGAGTTGAGAAGTGCCTCAGCAGAGTGCAGTGCCATTACACGCGGCCGTCGGCTGTGTTTACCTTATTAAATTAGGTGCAAAGACACCAGGCGGCTACAGAACAACCGCAAGCATCAGGCTGCTGCATTACAACTCGGTGCGTCTCATCACTCCTGCGTGTCACTGCCTCCTTTCTATTAAATAAAGTGGGGTTTCATGGTTTGAATCTCAAAATGCAGAATGGTGCAAACTCTGCTTGGTCACATTTTACAACACGACGTGACCGGTTGGTTACAACGTGAGAGGCAGATGTAGAATTTTATCTGAAATAGCGACAGCTGAGGCGCTCGTATCAATAAACGGCTTCACCAACCTTTTTTATGATCATTTCTATCGTCATTACAATCAGTACGAATTCAGTATTAGTGTTAATTTACTTTAAACACAAACACACATATACACATATACACACCCCATCTGCCTTGGGCCACAGACGTGTGAGGCTGTGTGTTGACGTTGTGCTGTTCTGTAACATCCAGACAACACTATGATTCCCTGAAGACGAATCTTTCCATTTGTTGAGTTGTTATTATCATACTTCACATTGGCTGAGCAATTTCAGAGCATTGAGACCAGTGATGTGATTGGTTGACAGAGTATTTACTAGTGGTGCAACGAATCATAAGACTCACAGTTCGGATCACAGATCGGAGCAGCACAAAAGAAAAAAGGGAAAAAATATAACTTTTAGAGATCACTGATCATGTTTTTTTCCGCTGATATTAAATGCAGATCATAGATGATCAATATTAACAGATTCAGATCCCTTTGTTGTTTGATTATAGCAGCTGGTCTACAAGGATCCAGAATATTTTTTTTTTTTTTTTGCCACCGACCCAAAAGTCATCCATAGTGTTGCTTTTTTTTAATCCATAAAAAAAACACATCTTGTCATTTGTATATATATATATATATATATATATATATATATATATGATATTTAATATTTACTGTTGAAACAGTAAACGGGTCATAATTCCCTTTCTAATGTCTTCGTTTAATATCAGGCAGCCATCCAATCTGTCCATTATTATTAATATTTAGATGGCTTTTCACGTGAT
The DNA here is from genome assembly GCA_016806645.1 of Ophiodon elongatus. Lineage (NCBI taxonomy): Eukaryota > Metazoa > Chordata > Actinopteri > Perciformes > Hexagrammidae > Ophiodon > Ophiodon elongatus. Next base: position 93,176 of record JACSYO010000711.1, on the reverse strand, counting down.
AATCTGTCCGTGTACTGCTGTAATCTCCAAGAGGAAGCAGGCAGGTCCCAAAGTGGGATTCTAAAGCACACCTTGACATGTGGTAAGACGGGCCACGGGGATGACACGGCACATCCATCCGACTGAGTGACTCAGCGTCCCCTCGGGGAACCTTTAATATGCAGAGGAATGTCATCTTCTGACCGTCACGTCACACAGCATTTCATTCTAGGACTAACCTGATCCTCCACCCATCCTGCCATCAACACGTACGGCGGCTTGTTAAACAAACAAAGCAAATGCATGCTATTTACAATATGAGACCAAACTCGTTTGTCCCAAATCCACAGCAACGGGCCGTTTGTCCGCTCCTGTCCTCCGTTTCTGAATTGCACTTGCACTTGACCGAGTGGACTACAACACTGAGCGAATGCATCTACTGGGAATCATTAGTGAGTATCTTATTCATGCAAGCAAAGTTGAAAATTGATTAACAACAAATGTGGACAGGAAGCAAAAACAGATTCATCAGTATTCCACGACACGGCCGCTCTGACTTCCATGTGCTGCAACGCTCGGAGAAAAACATCCTTCCAAAGCCGCCTGCTGCTGCTGGCAGAGGAAGCTCTGAAAAGCTGTGTGTTTAAAATTTGGAAATAAAAAGGTGTTGATTGTTAGAGAGAGACACACTACAGGTGAATGAGGTCAATATTTTAACTAATACATATCCCAATGAAACCTACAAAGTCGGTTACTTACATTAAGACAATTATTTTATGCATTAAGAGTTTTCTGAAAATGTATGTTTGAATGTGCAAACTAGGCATAATCAGATTTTTTTAACATGCTAATCTGCATACATTTCCAAAACAGAAAGCATTGGATAAAGCCAGGTTCAAAATTATTGTTTTATTTTGTTGACAGACTCGAGTCAAAGTTTTTTTTACAGAGGGGATTTTTAATCTCTTTGACGCACAAAAAAAAAGTAAAATGTTGTTTAAATCAGGCTATGATGTATGATGTGTGTGCGCTTCATAACTAGCGTGCACTAAGGCCCATCATAATAGTGGTGCCACTACATGACGCCACAGCAATCCTCCTGCCAAGGAGATGCACATTTTGGCACAAATGGCGGAAGAGCGTTGGCACCGATGTCAGCCAAATCACCCGAAAATAAAAAGGTAAAATCAGGTGAAAGATTGCAGAGGAGCGGCAGTGAAAAGGAGAGAGGTGAGCTCTGCTGGGAGAGTTCTTCAGGGTGCCTCTGCTCTGGGGGGAGCTGTCAGTTTTGCGGGGAACAGTGTTTGGTGGCAGCCAAGGGACACATTCAGGCAGGTTTCCTGCTCACAGCCTTCAGAGCTCTGTCATGAACAGGCTCACAACAACTGTCAGCTTCCTCTTTAGACAATTCTACTTGGTTTATCAGTCACATGGAACCTAAAACTACCCTGTGTTCTGTGTTCTTCTCTCCACTTCCTCAGCAGGGAGGCTGTACGTATACAGTGTGGCTGGAGTTATGGATGGAACGTACTCTGGCCTTTTTAACATGAATAGTGTGTGATCAGTCCCTTCTTTATACGATTCATAAATAAGTGACGCAAATTGTTTTGTATTACGTTAAGATGTGTGGCTGCTCGGGTTCCAGTAACATTTTGGATTCTCACATATGTGGCTGATTTGTCAGCACCGCTACAGCTGTTAGCACTGTTGGCTGCTAGCCGCGGGCTGAGCCGCGACCATATTGAGAGCCGAGACGTGCTCTGAATTTGGAATGTGTTGTATATTTCAAGCGACAGTGATGTTGGAGTGATGATGAAGGAATCTCCGCGGACACTGTTCTTGCTGGTATAATGAAGTTTATTACAAACAAGCAACATATGTCAAGACGGGCGTCATGAACACCCGGAGAGTCCCAAAGTCGAACAGAACTCTAACCGTCGGGGATCTCCCGATCACTTATATATGGATGTTGTTTACGCCCCAGACTTGAGGATAAAATGACGTCATAAAGAGGGCCCCCAATGAAAGACATGTTTCGGACATAGGCACAGCTACTCCTCCATCCTCCAGGTCAAGGAGCATTCCCCAGCGGGGGTACCTAACGAGTATCCCATGTGCAACAAACATCAATGGATCCGACATTCCAAAGTCACGGGCCCCTTCACATATGTTATCTTCATGCATTACAGAGCAAAATATACTACAAATGTAGCACCGTTAAGATTGATGCCTTTATCGGACGGTTAACGTTGTAACAGCTTTTGGCTCCTTATGTTCAGATCTGCCACACGCCAATGATTATGAATACATATAAAAATGAAAACAGAGGTGTGGTGTATGATGTGAGATTGGTTTTATTGTGTTATCCATTACAGTCAGGTAACAGCTGTATCTGTTGAAGTGTAATCAGTGTAGCTGCTGATGTCAGCAAAAAAGCTGTTTTTCATAAAGTGCTAAATGAGCGTACTGTGTCCTCCTGTTTCAGGTCCCAACGTTAAACACAGTTTACCGGGCAGAGCGTCCAGTGGTCCCTCATAGGGGCCGTGCTCCGGCTCAGGCACAGCTACAATGTCAACCTTCAATTTTCTAACACAGTTAAGACTCCTTTTGCCAACTCTTTTTCTTTTCACAAGCATTGATTAATTAAAGCCATTAGCATTAGCAACTCATTTAAGATGTGGTAACAGATGCTTTTTGGCTGTATTAAATGTTACTTTCCCCCATCATCACTCATTCCAAATGTCAGTAGAACCAACCTCACAGCACAGCTGTCGTCATTAACCTGTATATTCGTTCATTTGTGATGGAAAAATAACCATTTCTATCTGCAGCTCAGCAGCTCGGTAATGACTCCTGGTCAACGTAGTGAGTGTCTGTCTGACAACAGAAACAAAAAAATATGGAAATGAAAACAACTGTGTATTTGACTATAAACTGTATATAGAAGTGGACGTAGTCATGGTGGCGTCCCCCGTTGGCTTGTGGACTGACGTTTTGAAGCTTCTAGTACGGCGATTTCGCTGTTGCCATCTTGGATTACGGCCGTCGCCATTTGTTGCAACCCATAAACAGAAGTGACCATATTTGGAATGTGGAGGAGTGACGTACAGCAGAGTGTAAAGAAAGCAGCATGTGGGGAAAAAGCATAACATATAGACGATAATACCAGCGTAAAGAAATAACATTTTGGTTTTGTGACGGTTTATATTACAATTGTTTTTGGGGAAGGTGCCAAGATGGTCATAACATATCGATATCAGCTTTAAAACGCTCATGTTGGGGAAACTTTAGATGTAGATGTGAGAATACTTTTATTCTTTGCTGTATGGTGGGCCCAGAATATTTATTTGGATGCAGCGCTGGACAAAAAGCGAGAGATAAGAGAGCGGGATGACCGTTCATCCTTGTCCACAGAGTATTAAAACACAGCTTCCTCCTGGCAGCTCCCAAACAACAACCCCCCCTGTCATAAATCCACATGCTCTTTTTGTTCCATATCTCTCAGAATTTATGGCCGAAATAAACTTGAATTGTGGCCATGAAAGTGCTTATATCCCTGCCGGTAACATGGCTAACTGTTTGTTGCATCGCCAGCCATAAATCAGGCAGCTGTGAGCCCGTCTCGGCCCGAGCCTTTTCAGATCCATTCACCACTGACAATGCCTGCTGTTCAAGCAGGCCCCCGAGGGCCACGGCCAGATCCCTTCATGAGCAAGCAGACCTGCTCTGTCCTGCAGCTGAAGCCCCTCAACTGGGTGCTGAGCAGCGGGAAAACAATGTGCACCATATTAGCATAGTGCTGACGTGACAGATGAGAGAAACTCGGTTTTTTTTTTTTTTACATGATATCTAGAGAGCTGGAGACTTCCATCATGTGAAAAGAAAAGTTATGAGCTGACTCATGTAACAATCTGTTGTAGTTAGCGGTAGTTAGCTTCGGGGACGTAGTGGTGTTATGCTCAATTACGGCTGGTTGGAAAAACAGGAAGAGCTTTGCAGTTGGTTTTATGAACGAGGGCGACAATTTCCAGTGCCAGAGCGAGAATGCATTAAGATGTAAAAAAGATGCAACAGTGAGGAGACGGATGCAGCTGTCAGGGTTGTTGTACGTCGACTAAAAGCAACAATCTGCAATCCAACGTAACACAGCTTCTGTGTCCACTAAAAATGACGGATACAAGATGACTGCCTTCCAAACAGAAAGCAGCCAATGTGAACTGTGTGTGAAAACTAAATGGCAATATCAGGCCACAGATTTCTCCCCTGCCTTACTACCACCAGCGAGCCTCCCAGTTACTAACAGGTGGTGGTGCTCATGAGCACCACTATAAATGAGCTCCTATTGGTCCCTGTGAAGCTTGCTGGAAGTGACGTAATGTCAAATCTTCTTGCATGGTATAGATCATTCCATATCTCAATAGCAATATATAAATGGTAAATGTACTGTACTTACCGTATAGAGCTTTTCTAGTCTTCCGACCACTTAAAGCTCTTTAACACTTCTTGTCATCATTCACACACTGATGACAGGAGCTACCATGCAAGGTGCCACCTGCCCATCAGGACTAACTAACATTCATACACTTTAGGCACAGCTACAGGAGCAATTTGGGGTTAAGCGTCTTGCCCAAGGACACATCGACATGGACTAGCGGAGCCAGGGATCGAACCGCCGATCCTCTGATTGAAGGACGAACCTGCTCTACCACTGAGCCACAATATAGCACGTTTTCTGGTAATAAATAAATAAATAGTCTATATAAAATAACCACATGGGTTTGTATGCTCTTGTGTAAATTAAATAGTTGAGAAATAAAAAGTATTGAGTATTTTCTCATTTTATTAGGGATGCAAAATAATCAAGAAACTATAAATTATCATATTGCAAGTATAATTTCAAAAAGAAGGATCACACAGGCCTACGTAGCCCCGGTGCGTTTTATGTGGAGTGAGCGCTGGGCCAGACTGATTTTAAAATGTGCCTTTTAAATGCTGCATTGCTTATCAGCAGCTGCTCTTGTAGCAACTTAGGAGACAATCTGGCCTTGTGTGCTCTGATTAATTTGGCATGGACACCAGTCCTAATTCTGTTTTAATGAAAACTCGACTCCTGGCATTTGCTCTTTTAAAATAACGGGTTTAAAAGGCTAACCAGTGATGTAAAAGTGATGGATTTTCTATTATTTCCAATGCTAATGTGAAGAGTGGTTCTGGTTCATGTGGATCTAAAAGTAAATTATAAATATTTACAAAGAACTTTGAAGTGTTGAATTTGAGAACGGACTTTGGTGAGGTGGTAGAGTGAGTGTTTGATTGGGTCATCCTGTATCTAAGCTGCCTATCATCCAGAAGAATATCTTGGAGTGTTCGTTGAGTCCAAGAGAGAGAGTCAGATTAAAGTTTCCCAAAAAGTATTTCTGAAGCTGCTCTATTCCGTTTCTCGTGGAAACAAGACAAGCAAGTAAAACTTTCTCACTGTGTCAGAACGTACGGTCCAGTCAGTAAAGGAAGGAAATGAAACACACCTTGGAGTAATGTCAGAGAAATGTGTTATCTTCAGATGTGCTCGCTAACTTGTAAAGTTTTAGATATTCAAATTGGCTCCAGATGAATTTCAGGAAGCCCCCCCGCCCCCCGACATGAATACAACTGTGGAATGAAACCCACTTGATTATCTGTCCAGAAAACAAACGGCATGCGCGCTGCATTTATTTTATTAAACACAGTCATTCACGGTTCCAATCTAGCGGCCATGTCAAGGCCTGGTAGAGCACTCTGTCCTCGCTGTCCTCTAGAACTGGCCACTCCGACTCCTCTCTGTTAGAGGGACGCACCATTAAAAGCCCCATAAAAAACACTCCGTACATTCGCCTTTACAGCTTTTATATTGCTACCGCTGGCTCTGCACGGCGCAGTCATGAATATCAATCCTTATTACATAACAAGTCATTGAAAATGGATTGTGTCCCTGTGAGTGACTGGATTATGCTTCACTTGAAAAATTGCTCATGAGGCAAAAAGAAGCATCTAATGCGGCTGATGAGATTATCGCTGGAGCACTAGTCATTAGAGCCCTGCATGATGTACTATGTTGCATTTCAATGCGTTTCATGTTTTCTGAGGCAGCTATAGAGCTCGTGGTAGAGAGTCCTGCTAAAAACATACAGGGCGTTTCTCAAAGTTCCTTGGTAGGAAGCATCCTTAGAAGTCGGCTCCTACACAAGCTCAGCAGGACTCCTTCCTCGCGTTCGGAGAGCATATATTGGAAAAGTCCAAAGCAAGTGTGCCGAAGAAATGCACTGATAAATTAAACTTAATTTTAAATATTTCAGTGTACTTCTATTTCTAGTAGGAATATTAATATTGCATTCTTCAAAACAATATGTACACAGATTCAAAACCTCTAGGTCTATGAAAAAAACAAACATTTACGGGGATTTTTACAATTATTATAATTCATAAATGTAAGAAACATACTATTACAGTGCTCGCCTCAAAGCCACAAGACTCCATTAAAAAAATGCAGCAATTTTACCTGAATTATTTCAAGCCCAACAGAAACAAACAAAACTCTTTCCACAGTTTCAACACGCACCAACTCTGGTTAGGTCGAAATAAACCCTTCATTTAACATGTTAGATCTGAAAAGAATCATTTTACCTCACCCATTGGAACAAAATAAAATTCATCAAAAACATTTTGGTTAGTCTACTCTTTCTACTTCCAACAACCGACAACTCTGGTTTGGTGGGAATAAAGCCTTCATTCACCGATATTAGTGTACTCTTACTACTTAGAGTTAGTCAGACAGATCCTACACTGCCCATTGTGCAATCAGTTTACCCTGGATACCCATTCTCTGTAGTGGAATTTGCTTACCCTGCGAACACTAGGGGGTAGAGAGGGAGGTTTCCACAGGTCCGTTAAACCTGTGGAAACCTCCCTCTATACCCCCTAGTGTTCGGAGTGGCCCCCTAGTGTTCAAAGAACTGTCAGACCTGGTCTGAATGAACCTGGGGATAATGAGACCCAATCCAAAATGCAGTCAACGAGAACACACCCAGACAACAGAAACGCCAACATTAGCAGCACCACTTATTGAGTCGGCGTTAACGTGACTAGAGCTGATAGCCGGTCCACACAGAAATGAGATCTGTAGCAATACACTGTTTCTTTCTTTGAGCCAAGAAATGTACAGTGAGGTGACATCACACACATAAAAACAACTTTTTCTACACAGTAGGGAAATGCACAAATACGGTTACTAGGTTTCTGTCAATTAAGTGAAATTACCAACAGAAAGCTGAATTACTACATAGCAACTTGAAAGACTTCACAGAACAAAAACACAGCGCTCGGCTTGAAAACTGTGAGTGAGCTTTCCTCACATTTCCCGATCACTCTAGTCTCCCCATCCAGAAACTGAGTATCACCGATTAGCTGATACAGAAGGCTGACACGTGGCTAGCCGGAATACAACAGAGGAACAGACAGTAAATGTAAAGAACCCTGAAATTCCCTAAAACAAAAAAAAGGTGTCCAAAAAGGTAAGTATAGTCCTAATTTTTTGTTCAACTTTGGAAAAAGATACTTGTAGTTGTGCACACACACTTTTCACCTCACTTTTTTCACTTTCAACTTTAGGCAGTGGTTCTGGAAGAACTGCTGGCTTGATTACACAATGACCGATTGTCGGAACACTCTTGTTTCCTACCTCGTCTAACAGCCACTACAAAACTAAACATCACATTTATCCTTTTAACAACAGATACTAGACTTTTAGTGAACTTTACCAAATGGAGCTTCCTCAGTGCTCACAGTCCGGAAAATCGGACCTATTCAAGTTTTTCATTTATTTAGTTTCCTTGTGTCATGACCGCTCCGTCATACCTGGCAACAGCGTTCTAGGACAACAGTGAATAACTTGCATGAACAAGCTTTCATTCATAATGAATATCAGTAATACATTACCCGTTTCATAAATCAACAGATGCATCACTCTTATGTACTTGATACGGCAAATAAGAACATGGAAACATTGTGTAATTAGGGTCAACAGTATCTCACCAAAAATAGGACAAATGTAAATAATTAATGCCATATTGCTATATTTCTATAAATGAATCTCCCTGTTGAGCTGCTGGTGGCCATGTTTGTCACAAGCGTTTGTTTCCCTGCAGAGTGCTAGCACACAGCTACGGCAGCAGGTCTGTTTGGTGGTTGGACTGCAGCCCTGATTTGGAGGATTCAGCCAGATGACCAAGTGCAAATAACTGGCAGGTTGTTGTTCGGATCCCAAATACAAAGTCTGTTGCATCGGACAACAATGCCCATCGAAATATTAAAGCCCCTTCCATTCAGAAAAGTTGGTAAACAGTATAGTAACAACAGTACATGTATTAAATGTTTATCAGAAAAGTTGTGCAAGATATAGCAACAATTACTGGCCAAGAAATGCAAGTTGAACGTGTAGTGCCACCGTGAGGGCAACTCTTAAACAATAGTCAACAAGAAATATCTTAACAGTCAGATTCATTTGACAGGAGTGGGCGATATTGCCCTAAATGATATCATACTGCAGGGTATTTAAGGATATCAGTGGCCATGAAATACATATTACAAACGCAACTATAAGGACCACTTACTAGCTATTTCCAGACATTTCAACCGTCTCTCACAGTCTTCATCGCTCGGTCGTAATTGATGCATTAGGGTGTAGCATCATTACAAGCCAGAACATCATGGAACGTACAATAAGGAAGATCAAGGATGAGGTGACTGAAAGTTCCAGAAGAAGCTCTTGAGTAGAGATTATTTTGTACAATGAGGAGTTTCTCACTGCTCAAATCAAATGTTGCTGTGGGCCATAGATATTGCTGCTGTGCATAGTCTTGGCATAAATACATCCCAATATTGCCAAGATCATGATACAACATATTTTCAGCATGTTGAAATTTACACTGGCATTAATATAAACATGTTGTGATACAACACTATTTGACATTTATGAACAACTAAGGCTTCAAAATCAAGGTTCACTTATTTGCTTTTTCCAGAGCTTTCAGCAGTATCATACGGTCTTCATCAGTTGATAGATGTTGCTTGGTTGTCATGGAGATGTAGCTTTTTGAGATGCAAGCTCAGCACACATTATGATTTTGTACATGGCACTTATTTCATCTGTATTGACTTTGAAGTGATACTTCAAAGGAAATTCTTAACCTTGAACATAGCAGTTTTACCCAACAATACCAAATCACGGTCCACTTACTGAGTTTTTTCCAGGACGTCAACTGTGCTAAAGTTGCATGTCAACACCTCCATCTCTATGACAACAGAGCAAATTCCATTCGCTTATTGAGACTGTGTGATGCTGTTTAAAGCCCCAGAAAAAAGGGACTTGATTTGGCCTGTGATTTAATATATTTCTGTGAAGCTGCTATTTCCAAGCTCAAAGTTTGCTCCATCCCATGCCTCAGTCTAAGTGTTGTTATGATTAAATGTGTGTATGAATTTAGTAGTTCATGCTCAACCATGCAGCAGCAGGGGAGACGGCCAAAACGCCAAACTCAAGGCTTCAGACCCGCGGTCCACAAACCAATGTAACACGTCACGACGACAACGTCCACTTCTTATATACAGTCTATGTGCCCAACCAGCACCTTGCAGTCTCAACCTAGAAATCACTGCTAGTTTTTATTTCAGGAGATATAACCCAAGGAGACTTCGAACGAGGTAAGTCACTGAGCAAAGTAAATGAACATCAGGTGAAACGACGCAGAAAATAGTGATTTACAAGTTTTATTTATTTATTTATATATATATAAATAGACTTATGTTTATTGGTTTGATGGTCCAGGCTGATGAAATCACAAATGTATTGCATTTGCAATTGCATTGCATTGCATTTAACTTAATGAGTTATTTATGAGAAGAGCATGAGCTGATTTAATCCAATAAGGCATTTTGATTTAACATACATATGTTGTGGAATATTTTTTTCTGAATTCTAATAGAGGGCTTAATTGCCCTGTTGATGACGGAGAACGTTGGCTTTTTAACCTTCAATCTAATAAACCTAATCGACTTTCCAGACTGCAGGGCCCTGATATGGTGACAGCCTTGAACTGATGATGAGGGAAGGTTTTACATGCAGGGAGCATCCAGGGGAATGTCCAAGTCACAGCTCCAACACTGCAATCTATTCATCCATAACATCCAGCAGTTAGGAGCAGTGGGAGGGAGGGAGGGTGTGCAGACAGGCTGGTGGGGACGCTTACTGTAATCACTTCATTTCTCTCTTCCATATCTGCTCTAAACTCCGCACCACATTTCTTTCAATGATTTCACATGTCGGCACAACATGTTGGCTTTAATCAACCGATCAAATATCTGGCGTCGGCCCGCCGCTCAGCTATCAGCTCTCTGTGCTCATTGGTCTCATTAATTGATGCGCTGCAGTTAATAGCAGGCTCACAGTTCAGAGGGGCGGGGAGGAAGCAAGCGGTAGAGCGGTGTGACGGAGACACAGCTGAAAGAGAGGAGAGACGGAGGGCTTTGAAATACAGTGCAGTCTCGTGCACAATAGGAGGACAGAGGAATGGCAACAGCAACCCAGCAGAGCCGCTTAACTGCTGAACAAAAGGAAATGAAACCATTTCAAAAGGAAAGTATCACGCAAACGTCAATGCTATTGATATTTAAAAGTGCAAAGACTGCAGCTTTAACAGGTGATTGAGCCAACAACTAAAAACTAGAATAATTGCCTCACCACGGTTGTTTGCCTCCCACAACCAGTCAAGTTGCAGTTTACATCCATGTCTGTCCAAAATGTCCTCACATCATCATTTTTATCCTCTTAAGACATTTTGTGTGAAAATTGTCATACGAGGCATTTAGGTTCTTGAGTTATGGCCAAAGGCGGGTTTCCGTGAGGTCACAGTGACCTTTGACCACCAAAATCGTATCAGTTCGTCCTTGAGTCCAATTGGACGTATGTGCCAAGTTCCCTCCCTCCAGGCCTTCGGGAGATATCACAATCACGAGAATGGACTGTGTGAACGGACAACCTGAAAACGAGGTTTCAGGTCTCTTTGTCACCTGACTTTGTGGCAGAAAGCCCTGAAGGCAAATTTGTTGCCATGTGCGATCAAAGACAGCTTGAATAAAGACTTATGTCTCTTACAAACACCACCGGATTAAAACACAGAGACAGGAATATAATTTACGTGCAGACCGGCTACAAAAATGGCATGAAAATGTTATGTCAAAAATAGAAAATGTTATGTCAAAAATAGATGTCAAATAATAGTGGTCTTCAGACGCGGAGTGGACATCACAGAGTTACCAAATTGTCAGTTAAATGTTGTATGGAAAAAAGAAGGACATGCGTTCACTTTGTTCACATCAATTACATGATCAATATTTCCTGGCTTGTAAGAGAGGCTCTGATGGGACATCATTGGACGTGGAAACGTCCTCACTTGGCCGTCCACCTCATGACCACGTCGCATTTTTCTCATGTTTAGAATAAACACCTGACAAAATAGAAATTGGGTAGCCTACCACTTACTATGTGGTGTTTTATTCAACGTGTTATCAACAGGCGGCAACCTCCGGTTCTGAAAAGTGAAGCCAATGCGGAAGTACATTCTCTCTCCTGACCACCAGGGGGCGACTCCTCTGGTTGTATAGAAGTCTATAGAAAATGACTCTACTTCTCTCTTGATTTATTCCCTCAGTAAACATTGTAAACATGAGTTTATGGTTCAATCTCTAGTTTCAAGTCTTCTTCAATACAGCATGATGTTCATTTAGTAAATTATGGTCCATTTAGAGTCAAACAGACCATAAAGCAGGGGATGCTTTAGGGCGGGGCTTACTGTGATTGACGGGTAGCTGTTGCTACCAGAGCCATATATGGCGTCTCTACGTCACTCCTCCGCATTCCAAATATGGTAATTTCCGTTCATCGGTTGCAAAAAAACAACATGGCAACAGCCGTATTCCAAGATGGCGAAGGCAAAAATCGCTGAACTCGTGGCTTCATAACCAATGGGGGATGTCACAATGACTTCGTCCACTTCTTATAAACAGTATATGATTATTAATGATGCATCATTCCCCAGGTGTCCATCCTGAGCTGTCAGGCCTTTCACTGCACAGAGCATTTGTTTTTTTTATCTCCTCACCTCCACAAGTCGACAGCTAGTAGCAGCTCTGCGTCAGGGGCCACAGAGTGCGCCAAACGCGCTTTTTTTGTGGCGCACTTGGGAACGAGATTAGATCGGTCGAGAAGGCACCACGATAGGCGCCATGACGCACCGACAGCTAGGGAATCCTGAAGAGAGGTTTTCCACAGAGGAAACGTTTTGTTGTCTGGGACTTAGTTTTAAAGTTTAGATTTGAACCCGAACAACCATCAGGTTGCTCATTGCAGCCACTCATCTACCTGTACTATAATTAGAAATGTCAATATGACATGCTGTTGAGTGAGCTGTATATATATATATATATATAAGAACAAATATTACTGGGACTACTGCAGAGAATGTAGCACACTTACACAATCCAGCCATAGTCCAGCTGGTCTTATTGAGTCCATGTTTACTCCGTCTGCTTCTTCACAGGCTGTTTGAGGAGGAGGGCAGATGGGAAAGTGTGGACAGTGGAGGAGACACCTGCACCTTAAGGTTCGGTTTCAAAAATTCGCAAATTGTGAAAAATCCAGCATCTTATCATGACCTCACTAGGTCTGAGGCGAACAATTACTTTCGTTATCAATTAATTAGCAGTCGCTCAAGTCAATCAATGAATCACTTAGTTTATAAAATGTCAGAAAATAAAGGTATATAACCAGTCGACGTAGTGTTCGTTTGGTCCTTCAGAACTTCAGACCTTCAGTTTACCGTCAAAAACAGCACAGGAGCACGCGCCTCCGGCACGCGACCGCCGCACGCGGCAACGTTCTTGTGCTCACAGCGTCAACTACGCCACAGTCTGCGGGACCTTTCGCTGACCCTCCGTGTGAAACGATGCATGATACCAGCACAATGAAGAGTAACACAGAGTACAACTCTCTCCTGTACACCACTTCCTGACGTGCGTGAAACATACATGCATCGGCAACTTCAAAGGACTAGAGAGAAGTTAAAGCCTACCTTGTTCCCCGCTCACATCTGAGCGTTAGCACCTGTTACGTTAACGTTAGCTAGCGGCGCTAGCGGCCTCTCGGTTCGCTGGTCCAGCACTTGAAGGCGCGCGGTCATCCTTGCTAGCACCCCCCGGGACACATACGTTAACAACGAATCCCTCTGCTGCCGGAGAACTTGCTCCGTCAACAGTCTGCTCTTTTTTCGCTCGTTTAGACCAGGCGGCAGTATTTCCGTACTCTCGCGCTGCATTTGTTGTGTTTTTTTTCAAAGGCTATCGAACTTGGTGTCAGCCAGGCCAGGCTACCATTAGCCGAGTGGGAGCTGGGAGGCGGGTTAGGATGCGGCTGCAGGTGAAGCGTGATTGACACAGTCCTCAGCATTCTTGAATCCTCACATTTGAGAATATAAAATCTGCATTTTTTATTGCGTGTATGCTTGAAAAAAAAATGACTAACAATCAATCGATTATCAAAATAGTTTCCAGTTAATTTTCATATTAATTAATGTTTAACTAATTGTTTATTTGACTAATCATTGCAGTTCTTAACCTCACTTTAGTAAGTCATGCAATTCATTTAATTTGTTACAGAGATGATATTTTAAAAAATATTGTAATATCATTGTTTCTTTAATTTTTGAGTTTTATATTTGTTATTTTTACAAGGTAGTTATATTGCTTTTTATTTCATTGAATTGAAAAAGAATATATATATATATTTTCTTTTTAAATTATACAATATGGATGTTTTTTCTTACTGTTGAGACCCCTCTCATTCTTATTTCTGTTATTCAGTTCCACCGCTGAGAATATTCCAATTCCCATATATTTTATGTTTTGTGAGCCGGTAAACTCATGAATACATAAATTTATTTGGACAGTAATTTGTTAGCTCATTTTGCCCCTATAGGCCTCCTAACAGGTAAATACGACCATGCCTAGTTTACCTATCTATCACCAAGTCGTTACATTTGTGCCTACCGTAGAAGCACGCCCAGATTACACGGGCAGCTCAGCCCCGTTGTAAGCTTGTTGTACCTCCGTGTGCAGCAGTGTGTTCTGGTCAAATGCCTCTCTGCTACTGAGCAGTCCCTCTGCAGGTCGCGTCTCACCCAAACATCCTGTTTACCATGAATGCAAGCAGGACACATGCAAAGGCCAAACACCCAATCGCAGAGATCGTCTTTGATACCGGCAGCCATCCTGTGTCGCAGTGGGGAAATTACAGGTCTGTCGGTGCTGATAGGATCTCGCCCCTCGCGCTCTCTGAGGTGAGATGAAACAACACCAGCGCCGGCCGCTCTTTGGCTGCACACCAAACAATAGAGAGTCTCAGTGGAAAGGCTATTGTGGTCCCGTTCTATTGTGGGGATGAAAGGAGACGAGCTGGACTGTTCTGCAGAATGGTCAATCAGCACAGGGACAATGCCACGACATGCAGGAGACAAACTGAACACTCCCATCCAATCATGTCCACAGGAAACAATGCGCAGCCTGTCGCTATCAAACCTGTTCCCTGCTCCACAGAGAGGCCGCCTGTTTAACCGAAAACCATGTACATCATTACCAACCACCACACTGAAATAAAGAGGAATGCCCTATCAATACTGCCTGGAGATCTACAGCACGCATTTGATTTGACAATATAACCAAAAAAAAGCTGTAAAGATCTTTTTTAACCTTTATATATTCAGGGAATTATCCCTGAGAGCAAATCTCTCTCACTTTTTTTTAACTCACACAGAAAGCTTTAAAATACCCCAGTGTGTATGAGATGGGATGATAGCAGAGAGCGGTTTGTCTGTGTTGTTACAAAAACTTGATTAAGAAATATGCTTTCCTTTGAAGGCGCTGCAGCAGGAAACAGCAACCTGCTGTAATCGGATCTCATCGGGAAAACAACTGTGGCACCGGCGAAATAAGAACGGAGCGCCGAGCATCTGCTCTCTCTCATGTTTACAAGAGAAAAATAAAGAAGAGCGGATGTTTCCGCCGAGGGAAGATGTACAGGAATCTTCATGTGTGAGGGAGAGGGAGAGGGAGAGGGAGAGTCACCGAAGAACAGATTATATCTGGTTTAGGCCCAAGAAGAGGTCCAGAGAGTTAAAAAATGCCCTTCAAGATTTCATTAAACACCACAGGCTTTGAGCCTCACAAAGTCAGATGACATCTCGCAAGCTCAGGTTTTTGCTATTTTGGTCTGAGAATCATCCACTGAGAATGATTTGATGCCAGTGGAGTCAGCAGGGTATTTGAATGATCATGCTCTCTCAAAACGTCCCCGTAAGCTTTTTCAAAAACCTGTCGCAGACGTGTAACTAAGTATGATTCTGAATCTGCATGGCCTGTTCCTTAGAAACTGTTTTCTATGAAAAGCAGAGTTCCAGAACAGCAAGCACGCTTTTAGATTGAAAATCTGAAAATCTGAATTTTTTAATTTTAAGGAGATACAAGTGACGGAGATACTGTCAATTTATGTTGAGCCTTGGGAGACTGCAATGAGAGGAATTAGAATAGATTGATCAATATCAATCTCATGTTAGTGTGTTGATTACGGAGTTGGAGTCAGCGCATTGTTAGCCTAGCTTAACGCATGGGGAAATGAGAGATTAAATCTGCAGATAATTCTTTCAATTAATTGATTTATTGTTTACTACATAAATGTCAGAAAATACTGAAAAAGGCCCACTACAGTTTGCCAGAGCAGAGCCCAAGGTAATGTCTTCAACTGTCTTGTTTTGTCCAACCAAAAGTCCAGAACCCAAATATAACTTAATTTACTATCACACATGAGACAAAGACCAGCATTAACATCACATTTTAGCTGGAAATTGTTCTTTTGTTACGTGACTTCAGTTACATTTGTAAGTTACGAACAAGTCAAGTAGGATATGTTACATAACTTAAGTATTGAAATTTTAAAAAGTCAGTTTTACCCAATGGGTTGGTTTCGCGCAGGACACGAACAGTGGTTTCCTGGGTCAAAGTCCTGTGTTCCCACCCCAGCGTTCTCCCGTACGTCTCCCCACGTCCTCCTCTGGCCAATAGAGACAAGCCCTGCAATTCCAGAATCTGACGCTAGAGGGCTACGTGCAGCGTCATAGTCTGACGCGTATGTGACCACAGTCCAGGCTGCCATATTTGAGGGTGTGGGAGCGAGAACGCCCTGGCTCTGCTGACGAGAGAACGCTGACGTTGCTGCTCTACACAAGATATAGATGGCTGCATTAAAATAGGTTTTGTATCCATGTACCATGATCTGTATTCTGAGGAATTCATGCAAAACTAGGGGGGCACCATCATGAAAGCAGAGCATTCCCCCCTGTTGGTCTCGAAGGAGAACACAGGACTATGATTTACAGAGCAAACTTAAGTGATCGTTTAAGCTTAAATTTAAATATCTCTACTTGGATATGTCTTCATCACAGTGTTTGTTTATGCTGACATGAGAAAGAAAAGAATATGTGTATCGGCCTTATATCTCCGGTACAGCAGCCTCCATCTACATGATACTACAGAGGCGTTCTAAAGAGGCTAATAATAGAACCATAAAGGTCCTGCACAGAACCATCAGAGACCGGTTTCAAGCCTGCGGGGATCTGTAGTCCTCTCACTGTGCAGCTGACTCCAACCTGGATGAAAACGCTGTATATACAGAAAGCCCAAACATCGCAGCCCTCTCCACCCATATGTTTTCATGCTTGCTCATCCCTGAAATTACACACAATTTATCAATGCGGAGCGGACGGCTGAGAGCGAGCGGGGCTGGAGGGCAGCCGGGCCCACATACCGCTGTGGTACCAGCACACGCAGCCTCGGATGGAACTGTGGTCGAGATCACCAAGCACAGCTTCGATCCAGCCCGAAACCAGATGTGTGTGTGGACACGTTTTGATGTGACTGAGGCTCAATGTGGGACACGCAACATCTGTGCTGGAGTCGCTCTCGGCAGCGTGCAAAGTAGACTGAATGAAGACACAATGTCAAAATGTCACAGCCGTAAAATACTTATCATTTAGTCATTTCATTTTTTCCTTTTTGCCAGTGCATCTCATAGAATATTAGGGATATGCATATATTACTTTGCGAATAAGAGCATTTCTACCACAGTTTTAAGATGATGTACGCAATAATAAGTAATAATAAGGTACTTAAAAGGCCAGAAATGGCCTTTGGTTATGAATATAAGAAGGAGTCTTGTCAAAACACCAGTGAGGCCAGGGAGCAGCAGTGTGTGTGTGTGTGTGTGTGTGTGTGTGTGTGTGTGTGTGTGTGTGTGTGTGTGTGTGTGTGTGTGTGTGTGTGTGTGTGTGTGTGTGTTGCTCCTCCCCTTTCTGATAAAGGCTGCATGAGCCTCACACTGCTGGCATTCAGCTGATGCCTCTGTCAAGGTGGACAAACGACACGCGGAGCATCACGCACCCCCCCCTCCACCTCCACTTCCTCCCCCCCTCCACCTCCTCTCCGTCTGCATCTCCTCTCCGTGACTCCACCTCCTCTCCAGCCTCCCTGCCCTCACTCCTCTTCCCTCCATCTGTTGCACGCATGCACTCCTCCCACCTTACTCCATATCTGGTCCCTGTCCAGGTGGAACTGCACCCTTCTTCTTCTTCTTCTTCTTCTTCTTCTTCTTCTTCTTCTTCTTCTTCTTCTTCTTATGCCTTATTCAATCCTAAATAACTAGGATTTCTTTGGCATCTGGAGAATTTCACTACTCTTGCTCTAGAAAACTGACAAGAGAATAAATCGCTGAGTGCTGTAATGCAAGATAACTAATGACAACACAAAGTTATCCTTTAACTTTAGTCTGTTATTCTCGACATTTATATATATATATATATATGAAGCCTAAATAGCCTATTACAAAGAATGACTGACCTGATGTGTTGCTGGTGCTGCTAATACAGTGGGCTTATATATTTCTGGAGCATGGATGCATGAGGAATATTCCGCGAGTCGCACTGTTTTCCCGACGCTCCCGTACACACACACACACACACACACACACACACACACACTTCAACTTTAATACCCGCATCAAAGCGGCATGTTTTGCGCGTGATGTATGTGATGATGCATGTGAGTGGAACAACACGGTCACACAGACCGCGGAGGGTCTGCACACATGCGGAGAGCCGTGGAAATAATGCAAAGAAATGATGCAAGCGACGCTGTGTGTTTGCGCGGCATTCATCCACAAATGCCATGTTCACGCCAAATGACAGGCTACAGTTGCAAAGATTTTTCTAGCAGGGGAGTTACATTATTTACTTAATTTTTTTTGTACAAAAAGATGCTCTCACCCATCTGTATTTAAAAAATCTGTAAGAATGAGGAATCTCTGTCAATCATAAAGGCACCGGATTAATAAAATCTATGACTCCAACATGTTTCTGGCTCATAATGACCAACTATTGTTTCACAGCTCGATATCAGTCTGTCAGAAAAAAACCTTTGCTAACTAGATCCGCCCATAAAAGTTGACTTCAACAACATTATCCATATTTTGGGATTCCATGGCGAACTGTGATATCATTCCCACGCGAGACCGGATGTGTAATTTGGCGTGCAAACAATGTATTGATTCTGAACAGATTTCTGGTGTCATGTTCTGACAGCGTGCAGCTCCAATGTCAGATGTGAGGGAGTGTTGACGTGAGTCAGTCCTGCATGCAGCGTGTCAAGTCTGCAGGACGCTCCTGTGACACACACACGCACACACACACACACACACACACACACACACACACACACACACACGCGCGCGCGCGCGTTAACCCAGCAGAGCGGTCCCATTCATCACATTATAACTCACCATCTTCTATTGCTTCCCGGACATTTCGGAAAAAGACCTTGAAAGACAAGAAGAGCGGGCAGGTCCCCAGATTTCAGACACAGTTTAGAAAAGAGTCTCCTAAATTCCTCTCCGGTGCCGCAACACCTGCGCTAATCCCCGGAGGTGTGCTGGAGAACGGGTCCGTGGAGGAGCGACAGGTAAATCCCCGCTCAGCTGCTGGGACTGTGCTTTTTTTACTCTCGGCGTTCCCCGTTCTCACAGACAGCGGTATCCGTCTGCTCCCCGTCCGTGCGCGGTGCCCCTCTCTCTCTCTCTCTCTCTCTCTCTCTCTCTCTCTCTCTCTCTCTCTCTCTCAGAGCAGCATCCCCAGCATCTCCTCCTCGTAGAACCCTCGGGAGGTGTCGGCCACATTCGGCTGTTTCCGGGAGAACTCTATAGCAATAAGGCTGTCAGTGACGTTTGATCGTGTTTTTACAAATCCGAAAAACGATACTCTAAGCCATTATATTGAGAAATTAATAAAATCTCCAAATAATGAGTTAGCATCTAAAAATATTGACTGAGAAACTCAAAATAATGACTTATTAAAATAATGACTTGGCATATTAAAATAATGACTTGGCATATCAAAATAATGCCTTGGTATCTGAAAATAATGACTTGGTATCTGAAAATAATAACTTGGTATCTGAAAATAATAATATAGTGTCTGAAAATAATGACTTAGTATCTAAAAAATAATGACTTAGAATTTCTAAATAATTACTTAGCATATCAAAATAAGGACTTAGAATCTCAAAAAAAGGATTTAGAATCTCAAAATAAGGACTTAGTATATCAAAATAATGACTTAGTATCTCAAAATAATTCAATTCAATTCAATTTATTTTTGTATAGCCCAAAATCATAAATGACAACATTTGCCTCAGAGGGCTTTACAATCTGTACACATACGACATCCTCTGTCCCAGGACCTCTCATCGGATCAGGAAGAACTCCCCCAAAAAAACCCTTTCAACAGGGAGAAAAATGGAAGAAACCTTCAGGAGAGCAACAGAGGAGGATCCTCTATCAGGATGGACAGAGTAAAAAAATAGATGTCATGTGTACAGAATGAACAGCATAACAGAGTTACAACACGTTCAATTCACATGACAGAAATGATTCATGTAATAATAGCAGTAGGTGTCGGGGAGGACTACAGCAGGATGTAGGACCAGGGTCCAGATTTAACCAGGATCCATAGAAACCTGCGAGGCGAGAAGGCACAAAGACTTCGGGGATGGAGCAGAGTTAGTAATGTGCATTAATGGTGCATGAATTCATACAGAAGGAAATAGAGAAGAATGTGCGTCAGTAGGGTCACGGCAGGAACCAGGAACCAGGACCAGGGTCAAGATGCAACCACGATCCGTGGAAACCTGCGAGGCGAGAAAGCACAAAGACTCCGGGGGAAGAAGTAGAGTTAGTAATGTGCATTGATAGAACATGAATTCATACAGAAGGGGAGAGAGAAAAGGATAGAGGAGCTCAGTGTATCCTAAGATGTCACCCGGCAGTCCAGGCCTATAGCAGCATATCAAGGGGCTGGAAAGAATGGACCAGGACAAACCTGAGCCAGCCCTAACTATAAACCTGAGCCAGCCCTAACTATAAACCTGAGCCAGCCCTAACTATAAACCTGAACCGGCCCTAACTATAAACCTGAGCCAGCCCTAACTATAAACCTGAGCCAGCCCTAACTATAAACCTGAGCCAGCCCTAACTATAAACCTGAACCGGCCCTAACTATAAACCTGAGCCGGCCCTAACTACAAGCGCTATCAAAGAGGAAAGTCTTAAGTCTACTCTTAAATGTGGTGACTGTGTCTGTCCCCCGGACTGAAAGTGGAAGCTGGTTCCATTGAAGAGGAGCTTGATAGCTGGAGGCTCTGGCTCCCATCCTACTTTTTAAGACTCTAGGAACCACCAAGCAGCCCCGCATTTAGTGAGCGCAGCTCTCTAGTGGGGTAATATGGTACTATGAGAACCTTAAGATATGATGGTGCCTCACCAATTAAGGCTTTGTAGGTGAGGAGAAGGATTTTAAATTTGATTCTGGATTTTACAGGGAGCCAGTGAAGAGAAGCTAATACAGGAGTAATATGATCTCTTCTCCAAGGACTTAGTATCTCAAAATA
This sequence comes from Ophiodon elongatus, assembly GCA_016806645.1. NCBI lineage: Eukaryota > Metazoa > Chordata > Actinopteri > Perciformes > Hexagrammidae > Ophiodon > Ophiodon elongatus. The sequence goes on along the minus strand of JACSYO010000711.1, from coordinate 72,068 downwards.
AGGACATAACATCTCAAAATAATGACTTGGAATCTCAAATGAATGAGGTACGAAGTCAAAAGATTGAGAAGGTTTCTCAATATTTTGAGATACTAAGTCATTATTTGAGGTAGTTTCTAATTATAATGACTTACAGGATCTTTTGGGGGAAATGGGCTTCCATAGTCATTTTGTTATGAGATGAAATGTTACAAATATTATTTGGATGGCTCTTGACAAGACAAGGCTGTGAAAGAGACTCCATTCCCACTAAGAATGTTCACTCCTCCGAGGCGCCCTTGAGCAATAAGCTGATGAAATGAATAAGAATGATATGCTATGAAATTCAGTTAATATGAACATGAATGATGGAATAGCATTTCATAATAAGTTAAGTTTTAAACATTTCTTCCAATATAGTTTGTTGGTTCATTTATGTATCTCACACAATTTATCGGTGTGGTTATCTATCTTTCAATGTAATTTTTATTTATCTAATATTGAACATTTTGGGGATCCATAATACCATCTTTAGAGAAAAAAAGATTTCTCTCATCAAATCCTGTGTGGTTCTTAACCTCAGTGTCTGGAATCTCCAAGATGCTGCAACATGCAGGGTCAGGTGAAATTATGAACAGAGTAACAAAGCAGACACATATATATATATATATTACTGCAGCACAAATTGGTTTCATTTGAATAAATCAAATACTATCTCCAAATGGTTCCTTTAAAAGCTGTTTAAAACAACACAACAACAATGTACACAGCATCATGGTAAATCCACTGTACACCCTGCTGTCTATGTCCATATCCTTATTGAACTATATCTAGAAGCTAGGCCAATAAAGAGGGGGTTTTGCTGCCTTTGCAGCTTCTTTTCTTAAAATATATTCATTAAAAAAATAATATTTGTGATCAAATGTATAATCATTGTTATGTTCTTTTGTCTTCTCCGTGAATCGCCACCTTAACGTGGTGGAGGAGTTTGAGTGGCTCAGTGTTCCTGGGAGCTATGTTGTCCGGGCCATCAGCCCCTGGTAGGGTCTCCCAAGACAAACAGGTCTCAGGGGAGAGCCCAGACTAAGAGCAGTTCAAAATACCCTGATGAATTGCGGCCCACAGACTACAGCCACCTCGCCCGGACCAGGGAAACCGGGGCACCCTCCCAGAGCCAGACCCGGGAGGGGAGCTCGTAGGCGAGCGTCTGGTGGCTGGGCCTTCGCCCATGGGGCCCGGTTGGGCTCAGCCCGAAGAAAAAACATGGAGCAGCCATCCTGTGGACCCACCACCCGCAGGGATAAACATCGGGGTCGGGTGCTATGTAGACCGGGCGGCGGGCCGGGCAGGGGGCCTGGGCGAGCCGATCGCCGGCAGCATAGACTAGCTCTAGGGACGTGGAACGTCACCTCGCTAGTGGGGAAAGAGCCGGAGCTGGAGCGGTACCAGTTAGATATAGTTGGCCTCACCTCCACGCACAGCACTGGCTCTGGAACCAAGCTCCTGGAGAAAGGTTGGACTTTGTCCTTTTCTGGAGTTGCCCAGGGTGAGAGGCGCCGGGCGGGAGTGGGGATACTCACGAGCCCCGGGCTGAGGAGCGCCACCGTGTTGGAGTTCTCCCCGGAGAACGAGAGGGTCGCCTCCCTGCGCCTGTGGGTTGCGGGGAGTAAGACTCTGACTGTTGTTTGTGCCTATGCACCGAACAGCAGTTCGGAGTATCCGGCCTTCTTGGAGTCGGTGGGTGGGGTCCTGGAAAGGGCGCCTCCTGCTGACTCCATAATTCTCCTGGGAGACTTCAACGCTCACGTGGGCAACGACAGAACCTGGCGGGGGGTGATTGGGAGGAACAGCTTGCCCGATCTGAACCCGAGTGGTGTCTCGCTATTGGATTTCTGTGCTAGCCACGGTTTGTCCATAACGAACACCATGTTCGAACATAGGGTGGCTCATAAGTGTACCTGGTACCAGAACACCTTAGGCCGTAGATCAATGATCGACTTTGTAATCGTTTCATCTGATCTGCGGCCGTATGTCTTGGACACTCGGGTGAAGAGAGGAACAGAGCTGTCAACTGATCACCACCTGGTGGTGAGTTGGATCAGATGGCAGGGGAATTGGCTGGAAAGACCCGGCAAGCCCAAACGTGTAGTGAGGGTGAACTGGGAACGTCTGGCGGAGGATCCTGTCCGGGAGGTCTTCAACTCCCACCTCCGGAAGAACTTCTCACACATCCCAAGGAGGCTGGGGACATGGAATCCGAGTGGACCATGTTCAAAGCCTCTATTGTGGACGCGGCCGCTAGGAGCTGTGGTCGGAAGGTCACCGGTGCCTGTTGTGGCGGTAACCCGAGAACCCGGTGGTGGACACCGGGGGTGAGGGAAGCCGTCAAACTGAAGAAGGAGGCCTTTCGGGCCTGGTTGGCTAAGGAGTCTCCTGAAGCAGCTGAGTGGTACCGGCAGGCCAGAAGGGCTGCAGCTGCGGTGGTCGCGGACGCTAAAACTCGGGCATGGGAGGAGTTCGGGGAAAAAGAGCACTTTGAGTAACTCCTAAACCCGGCCAACATGTCCTCTAGAGAGGAGGCAGCACCTGAAGACTCGGGAGGGGAGGGGGGTCGCATCCATATCCTTGGCAGAGGCCACTAAGGTAGTCAAAAAGCTCCTTGGTGGCAAGGCGCCGGGGGTGGATGAGATCCGCCCTGAGATGCTGAAGGCGCTGGACGTTGTTGGGCTGTCTTGGCTGACACGCCTTTTCAATGTCGCATGGGGGTCGGGAACAGTGCCCATGAACTGGCAGACCGGGGTGGTGGTTCCCATTTTCAAAAAGGGGGACCGGAGAGTGTGCTCGAATTATCGGGGTACCACACTACTCAGCCTCCCGGGGAAAGTGTATGCCAGGGTGCTGGAAAGGAGGCTCCGACCGATTGTCGAACCTCGGATTCAAGAGGAGCAGTGCGGATTCCGTCCCGGTCGTGGAACAGTGGACCAGCTCTTTACCCTCGCAAGACTACTGGAGGGGTTCTGGGAGTTTGCCCAACCAGTCTACATGTGTTTTGTGGACTTGGAGAAGGCCTTCGACCGGGTCCCTCGGGGGTTTTTGTGGGGGGTGCTGCGGGAGTATGGGGTGCCGGACCCGTTACAACGGGCCATCCGGTCTCTGTACGACTGCAGTAGGAGCTGTGTTCGTATTCTCAGCAATAAGTCAGACACGTTCCTGGTGGGTGTTGGCCTCCGCCAGGGCTGCCCTTTATCACCGGTCCTGTTCGTGTCTTTCACGGACAGGATATCTAGGCGCAGCCGGGGGGAGGAGAACGTCGGGTTCAGGGGTCTCGGGATCGCCTCTCTGCTGTTCGCAGACGATGTGGTCCTGTTGGCCTCTTCGGACCATGACCTTCAGCATTCACTGGGGCGATTTGCAGCCGAGTGTGAAGCGGCGGGGATGAGAGTAAGCACCTCCAAATCTGAGGCCATGGTGCTGTGCCGGAAACCGGTGGATTGCTCCCTCCAGGTGGGGACACAGTGCCTACCGCAAGCGAAGGAGTTGAAGTATCTCGGGGTCTTGTTCACGAGTGAGGGTAAGATGGAGCGGGAGATCGACCGACGGATCGGTGCGGCTGCAGCAGTAAAACTGGTGCTGCACCGGACCGTCTTGGTAAAGAGGGAACTGAGCCGGAAGGCAAAGCTCTCAATTTACCGGGCAGTCTACATTCCGACCCTCACCTATGGTCACGAACTCTGGGTCGTGACCGAAAGAACGAGGTCTCGGATACAAGTGGCCGAAATTAGTTTTCTCCGTACGGTGGCCGGGCTCAGCCTTAGAGATAAGGTAAGGAGCTTGGACATCAGGAGGGAACTTGGAGTTGAGGCGCTACTCCTTCGTATCGAAAGGAGTCAGCTGAGGTGGTTCGGGCATCTAATCAGAATGCCTCCTGGACGCCTCCCGTTAGAGGTTTTCCAGGCACGCCCAACTGGTAGGAGGCCTCGGGGAAGACCCAGGACACGCTGGAGGGATTATATCTCCCAGCTGGCCTGGGAACGCCTCGGGATCCCCCAGAACGAGCTGGAACGTGTTGCGGGTGAGAGGGGAGCCTGGGTCGGCCTGCTAGGCCTGCTGCCACCACGACCCGACGCCGGATAAGCGGATGACAATGGATGGATGGATGGATGGATGGATGTTCTTTTGTTTAATTGTTGTAAATTTGAAAAAAAAAAATGCAGACAGTGTAAAACAAAAAGAGACATATCTACATAAATTGTCTTTTATTTTTGTGTAGCTCAGGATGAAAATATTGCCAAAGGAAAGTCAGTTTTTTGTGGTGGACACACAACTTAAATACATCCACGTGTCTAAGCAACAGTTAGAGCAAGTGACGTAGTATTACATATCCAAAAAGACCACTTATGATGGGCAGGAGGGCAGGTGGATGGGTCCAACAAACACAGGGCGTTTTCATTAACTGTAAGTAGCTATCTTGATGTTTTTCCAAAACTTAACCAAGTGTTTTTGTTGCCTGAACCTAACTTACGTTTTTGTAATGTCGTCCTGCAAAAAAGTTGTTTCGGAGCAACAAAAAATACGGTCAATAAGTAAACAAAATCAAAAGATTGCATTTCAAGATTATTTCACAAACTGTCGTGAGACTAAGTTGAACATTTTGGTTGCTTTAAAATGTATTATTCAGCATTTGGTTGTACTTAGCTCTTACCACCCTCTTCTTTTACTTCTGTTGCAAAAAAACAAGATGGTGACGACCAAAATGCCAAACTTGTGGCTTCAAATCTACAGTTCACAAACCAATGGGTGACGTCGCGGCTACTACGTCCACTTCTTATATGCAGTCTGAGTACACTGCTGGTAACGCTTTACCAGAGGGAACTCAGATTCACTCAGAGCATTTCATCAAAAGGAAACTCAATAATATAGCTTACACTAGTTTAGGCTATACAACAATTTGCCTCAGACTGCCAGACGCTGTTCTGGATGAATAGGATCCTGGTAGTTGGTCCTCTGCCTGCATTCATTCATTTGAATCTTCTCTTCTGAAAATTACTGCAACTGTCACAAAGTCACATCGCTACTAGTACGAATAGTCTTGAATAATTTTCACGATGACTGTGGCTGACTGCTTACAATTTTCTGCTGCAAAAAAGTTGAAGGACAACTCAGTAATGTACTGCTTTCCAGTAAAAAAATCTAGGAAAGACATCATCACTGCAAACCTTCTGTTCACTGCAATCACAGCTCTCTATGACAATGAATAAAAACACAGTGATTGTCTATTCAGTAATGAGACGGGCAAACCTCACCGTCACTCCGTATCACAGAGTAAATGAGAGAATTTAATCACAGTCACTGCAGGGAATAAATTAAAGCAGGACCCGGCCTGATCACATACAATACATCTTGGTGTTGTGGTGATGCTGTCAACAGGTGAAAACCTACACTAATATGAATCAAAACCTACAGGGGAATGCCGTAACCACCACAGGAAGCACTTGTGAAATCCAGCTTTCGATTTTGTTGGATCTCTTTTGTGGCTTTAACTATATTTACTTACTGTATTTCTGTTATTTGAGATTATATATTATCCCACTATAATTTAAGTATGTAGGTTTTCAGTTATAATTGACACAAGAAAATAAAGTAGGTGACAGCTTTATTTTGAACGTCTTAAACTTTAATTCATTCATCATATACAAACAGGTACATACATAAAATGTGTCATTTTCATTTGACCCATCCTAAACATTTTGGGAGTGGTGGGTTGCTGTAAATTTCCCTGGGAGCAACTTGTTGTTCAGTGTCTTTGCTCATTCCAGGGATCAAACCACCAACCTTGAGGTTAAAGGGTGACCTACTCTATTAACTGTGTCCAGATCTTAAAGGGAAAAGACAAAAAAACAGATGTGTTTTTCTGAAGACTTTTTAGGAATAGATCGTGATATACTTCTTTAGGTTTAGACAACGACACGTTTTGTGTTTTATTTTGAATTTCCCTGCCTCTTGTGTCCTGTGTTCACTTCACTTCCTGCCTTTGTATGTTTTCCCGCCCTTGTGATTGTCACATGCACCCCCCCAGTGAAATTAAACCCTGTGTGTCTCCTGTCTCTGTGTTGGTTCGTCTGCTTCTATTCCCAGTATGTTCCCTGCTTTGCTTCCTGCCGTCTGCTCTGCCCTGATACCTCGTATGTTTCCTGCTACCCTGTTGGTATCCCTCGAATGTTTCCTGCTACCCTGTTGGTATCCCTCGAATGTTTCCTGCTACCCTGTTGGTATCCCTCGTATGTTTCCTGCTAGCCTGTTGGTATCCCTCGTATGTTTCCTGCTACCTTGTTGGTATCCCGCGTATGTTTCCTGCTACCCTGTTGGTATCCCGCGTATGTTTCCTGCTACCCTGTTGGTATCCCTCGTGTGTTCCCTGCTACCCTGTTGGTATCCCGCGTATGTTTCCTGCTACCCTGTTGGTATCCCTCGTGTGTTCCCTGCTACCCTGTTGGTATCTCTCGTGTGTTCCCTGCAACCCTGTTGGTATCCCTTGTGTGTTCCCTGCTACCCTGTTTGGTATCCTCGTATGTTTCCTGCTACCCTGTTGGTATCCCTCGTATGTTTCCTGCTACCCTGTTGGTATCCCTTGTATTGTTTTTCTGTATTACCTGATCCTGTTTTATGTTTTGCCTGTTCAGGATTTTCTTTGATTTGGTTTGTTATACATTTTTGACTCCCCTCCCCTACCAGTTTTGTTTTGGATAATTTCCTTGATCATTACAATCACCTTTGATCATCCCTCTGTTCCCCCGTGTCTCTTTGCTTTTGGGTCCATCCCTGTTGTCCTTTTTGCCCCCCCTCCCGTGACACTTAGGTATTCACACTTGCGTGAGAAACACACGAGGACAGGAAGTGAAGTATCTGAAACAAGCAGGTGGCAACATCCAGTTCTGCCGAGGGAAGCCAATGAGAAAGTGTCAAAACTTGCATTCTCTCTACTGAACAGCAGGGGGCGACTCCTCCGGTTGCAAAAAGAAGTCTGAGTGTATAGAAGTCTATGAGAAAATGACTCTACTTCTCTCTTGATTTATTCCCTCAGTATACATTGTAAACATGAGTGTTGGAGCCATAATGTATTTTTGTTGCTTTGTTTTGTCTTTGAGGGAAACACGGGGTGAGTTGGGACATGTAGTTCCTGCATTGGACACAGGGTGGCGCATTGACCGGAAAGGGCATATAAGTAAGTGCCGGGTAATGAGCCAGGTGTGTGTGGGAACGGAAGCAAACAGTTTTTGACCGTGGTTGCACCAACGTGGTTGTGTCAACTTGGCTGTGGAGGTCGTCTCTTGTCAAGTGTTGTGGGATTAATGTGTTGAAGTGGAATAAATGGATCGAAAGAGAAACAGAGCCAGCCAGATTTGTTTGTGGCTGCCTAACACGCGTCGGAACAAGTTCCTCCGTTCGCCCCCCAGTGGCTTTTAATATAAAATGGACATATGGTAAAGTCAGTACAGTAAGTAAAAAACTAGCTTCATTGGAACTGGTATGGATTGTCGTTAATTGGACAGCTGATCGACGTAGCTGGATTCAGCAGCTGATCGATTTAACGTCGCTGATCGTCATCGCAGGATTCAACAGCTGATCCTCATCGTGGGATGCAACAGCTGATTGACGGCGCTGGATGCAACAGCTGATCGACATCAAGTGATTCACCATCTGATCAATTAGACATGCTGATCGTCATCGAGGGATTCAACAGCTAATTGACGTCGCTGTATTGAACAGCGGATCGACATCGCTGTATTGGACAGCTAATTGACGTCGCTATATTGGGCAGTGGATCGACGCCGCTGTATTGGGCAGCGGAACGACGTCGCTGGATGCAACAGCTGATCAATTGGACATCGCTGATCATCATCACGTGATTCAGCAGCTGATCGATTAAACATTGCCTGTATGTGGTATTTGCATTGAAATATAATTGGACAACTGATCATCACCACCGTGACGCAAGGTACGTTTTTCGGAACAATGGACACTGAATAGACAGAGGTATGTGAAAATGGAATCTGTTTTGGCTGCCTTCGCATTGGGCATATGAGCAAGGATTGCGATAAGCACTTGACTTGCAAGGTGTGCAGCCTAAACCATCCCAGTGTTCTTCACATCCATCAAAGGGAGAAAGTAGCCAACAGGGACTCAAGAAACTCAAAGGAACCATCATTGAGTAGCGCACATGTCTCTCTACACGCATGTGGTCATACAGGGGCTGGGAACAGTGTTCCTAGAGATCAAGCTAACGTGGAGTTGTTGATAGGTACCAACGCCTCCAAAATGCTTGAACCTTGGGGAGTAATCAACAGCTAGGGAAACGGACCTTATGCCATTAAGACCCTATTGGGGTGGGTTATTAATGGTTTCCTTCAAGGATCCAGTGATTGTTGAAGATATCCCAAATGCCACCCATCAACTGATAATATACTTTTCTGACTGGAAAAGGTTGAATAGGTCAGTTGAATGGATTCTTAAAATAAGAAAAGCTCTACTGGAAATGAGTACCAAATGAGTCATGAGGATACAGACAAGAATGACAACAAATTGGAACAGGAAATGCACCAAATTAAAGCTGCGTTAAGGGGACAGAGTTTGAATAGTACAAACCAAGACTAGCACGCTGGACAGGCCAGCGACCAAACTTTGTCTTCTACAAAAAGCCGAAACATAAGTTATTCGTAACCTCTTACCCATAGGGGAATCTTTGGTTTTTATTTGTTTTATTATGGATTTATTGGCTCCATTATATAAATATGTATTTAATTGTTTATGCCCTCCTGCCATTAACAATTAGGGGCCGGTGTGTTGGAGCCATAATGTATTTTTGTTGCTTTGTTTTGTCTTTGAGGGAAACACGGGGTGAGTTGGGACATGTAGTTCCTACATTGGACACAGGGTGGCACATTGACCGGAAAGGGCATATAAGTAAGTGCCGGGTAATGAGCCAGGTGTGTGTGGGAACGGAAGCAAACTGTTTTTGACCGTGGTTGTGTCAACTTGGCTGTGGAGGTCGTCTCTTGTCAAGTGTTGTGGGATTAATGTGTTGAAGCGGAATAAATGGATCGAAAGAGACAGAGCCAGCCAGATTTGTTTGTGCCTAACACGCGTCCGAACTAGATCCTCCATTCGCCCCCCAGTGACTTTTAATATAAAATGGATATATGGTAAAGTCAGTACAATGAGTTTGTCTCAATATCTAGTTTCAAGTCTTCTTCAATACAGCATGATGTTCATTTAGTAAATGATGGTCCATTTAGAGTCAAACAGACCATAAAGCAGAGTATGCTTTAGGGTGGGGGTACTGTGATTGGCCGGTTGCTCTCCCTACCAGAGCATGGTAGCTTCTGTTCATTGGTTGCGAAAAAAACAAAATAGCACGGCTGTAATCCAAGATGACCGACAATGATATCGTCCACTTCTTATATACAGTCTGTGGAAACGAGAGAAAAGGTGGGTGCCGAAATTAAACAGAACACGACTTACGGAAACTGAAAACAAGAAAACAGAACATATCAAAGAGGACCGGGATTTTAAATAAAGTCAGCTCCAGCGTAGTTTGGTCAGACGTATGTGCTATAGGCCAGCGATTTTCAACCACTGTGCCGCGGCACACCAGTGTGCCGTGAGAGATCGTCAGGTGTGCCGTGGGAAAATGTCCAATTTCACTTCATCGGTCCAAAAAAATATTATTTAGTTGCCGCAAATAATTTGCTATTGTTGAGCGTCTGAGCCTGCAATATAGTGGCTGGCCTAGTAATGAAATACTCTTCCATGCCAGTGGGTGGCAGTAGGTAGCGCAATAATTACCTTGTTAGTTTAAAATAGTAGAATTAAATGATGCGCGGGAGAGGTTGTGGTGAAGAACGGCGATGGAGAAACATTTCAAAAAGAAAAATGCAGACTCTGAACTACTGGGCCCTGGGCAACCGTCTAACCAGATGAAAAGCCCAGAACGAGTGGTGGTAAAAAAAAACTTTTAAAAAAAAAACTGTGAGCTCGAGGCACTACGGTGAAAGTTGTCTTTCGTTTGGATTCACTTTCACCGAGGATCCGACTGCACCGATTCCGTTATGCTTGGTGTGAAAAGCTATCAAACAGCGCCATGGTCCCAAGTAAGCTGTGACGTCATCTCGAGACGAAACACCGTCACTTAGCAACAACAACAGGGACTGTTGTGTTCGCCTGCGCACACAAACTGAGAAACGGGTAACTTTTATGAGGAAATCCACAAATGTGTCTGAGAAAGCTCTCAAAGCTACTTAGTAGCTGAACTGGTGTCTGTTGTGTTTTTAAACACACATCAGTCGTGAGAACAACTGCTCTTCATTGTAACTCTTTATTCCACGTTCCGCGTGCTGTCTCCCCGATACCGGCACTGCCCCAGGTTGTCCTTTTCACCTGAATCCCCCCTGGGTCCTAAGTCCCTACATGTACTGTTTCTTACATCCATCAATTACACATACATGAACATCAATGTACCAACAAATATTTATAACAAATACCACAGTGGCCAAATCAAAAAGTCCACACACTGTGGCAGAAACATTAATACTACCTGCTGCAAAGCCATTGTGAACTAGATGCATTTTATAACTTTTTTGGTTGTTGGTGTGCCGCGGGATTTTTTTATTGTGAAAAATGTGCCGCAGCTCAAAAAAGGTTGAAAAACACTGCTATAGGCTACGCATGACTTAAAACAGAAGAAAAAGAAAAGGTTGCAAACTGGAAACAACCCTCTCCAGGGCCCGTCTCCAGGGCCATCCAAGCATGTACGAGACATGGAGAGAGGACTTCAGGGGCATGTGTATCTATCTATCTATCTATCTATCTATCTATCTATCTATCTATCTATCTATCTCAGTCAGGTGAGTTAGCCGAGTGTCTGATCTCGCCCTTTCTTCATTCACTCTCTCTCTCGCTGTGTGTGTGGAGGAGGGTCCAACTCTGACTGTTGTGTTCCCTAACAGCGAGAATTGCTGCATAGGGTACCTTTAATATCTCTGGTTGTCAGAGAGCATTATCCTGCTTTATGGATTTACTGGATCCCATCATTCTGCGGTCTCCTTGCTCCTCCCAGAGAGCTGAGTCCACTCTGCAACACCTCCTTGGACAGACCTGACCTACACCTACATTACACATCAATATACAGACCGCTGCGTCTCACATGATGCTGCAGGCAGGAGCACAAATAATGTCTTAACTTACTGTGTGATTCTACTGAACTTAACATATGATACTCTCAAACAGGGATGATTTCCATAAAAAATACAGCAGAGAAAAAGTTTTCTTCGCAATGCAACATTGTGAATATGCAAAGAGTGACCTTTTTTGTAATTTATACAGATGTATAAATTGTGTTGAATGCATTTCAATGTCATTTTCCACAGCAATTGCCTCATTTGTATGTTTGAGTGGAACATAATTGTATCTTGTGAATTAATGGGGGTTTTCTGTGTCAGCTGGCTCATTTTACAAAGTTAGCTGCTGCTGCCAGCCCTGCTCTTTGTTCTTCCATGCGCCATTTCTACTACTACTAATTAGGTAAATGAGAAATACAGTATTGTTGCTGTCGGTGGAAACCTTGTATGGCTAAAACTGCTACCTTTCAGGAAATGAAAACAAAACAACCTATTTTTAAATGGGACGAGTGCAGGGCCCGTTTGGGGCGTGGCCAATCGCAGCACAAGGCTGTTTGTAAGTTAAGAGTTCCGTCGTAACGTTAGTATATCCAGCAGCAAAAGGGAACTAAGTACAATGAGCCCCCCCCCGCCCCCCTTGAGATATGAGAGGGAAACACACACATAATTAGATATTAAGATTATTATTAACTTTTTATTGCCGCTTAATAGTGATTTAACCATTGCATGACAAGGCTTCAGTATTCCAGCTTAATAATGATTACATTGCATCAGTGGTTATAGAAACATATTTGCCACAGTCAAGCTTTAAATGGCTTTTTTGTTTTTCCTCCAGTATAGACGTTTTATAGATCTATACTGAGTGTGTGTTTGCGGTGTCTTTTCTGCATTAAAAATGTGCCTCCCAACACACTAAGTATGTCTCTTATCTAGTTATGACATTGTTGTGGGTCGCGTTTGCTGAAAACTACGCTGACTACTGAGTGTTTTTTAAAGAAAAGAAACCATAGCCAATACGTGTGAAGTGATTTTAAAGATTTGCATCTCTAGCCGAAAACAATGGGCTTCAGTTGAAAGTCACAGACAGAGTAGAGAAGTCAGAAAGTATTAAGAAACAGACTACAATAAAAAAAAACATAACCTTAACTTTAATGACCCATGACCTTTTGTCCAGTGCTGCACTTTGATCATGTTGTTTGTTCTGTCTGAGACTTGTTGTCTTATTGGTTGTGTTTTTTTTGCCTCTGGCTAGATTTTAAGTCTTATTCTATGAGGAATCTCTCGCAGTATAAATGTTAAATGTGAAAAAAAAACAGTCTCCTTGTCTCTGTGGATCCAACACCTCTTGAAGTACATCATTTAAATGTGTCGACTTACATTGAATGTAAATGGGCAATTGTAAGTAAAACACAACAATGAAATCAGCATAGCAACGAATTATACTGAACATCACAACAAGTGTTGCTGATTTAGAGTGTATTCTCCCTTTAAGATGACCTGACATATAAGGCAGGTTGACCCACTCGTTTTACAATATTAAACCCTACTCTAGGGTTAAATGAAGAAAGCTCCTGTCTCATGACTTTATTTTGTAACTTTTTCATAATGAATATTTTGTAACAATTTCATAATTAATAAGTTTAGACTACTTCATAATCAGTATGTGTTAAAACTAATTCATAATTACCGTATGCTTAAATTGTATTATGGTTACCGTGTGTAAATTATGCCACGGCAGTTAGATACAATGTATTGCGCGATCGGGGGAGGTCCTTTGAGACCTGAAGCAGAACGGGCAGCAGGATGACATACTAAAACGGCGACGACACGGGACGGTGGAAGGACCCCGCTGTAATGCAGAGGGTGTGTCCCAAGTCTCTTAACTGCATCCCCGTTTCCCTCACTTGCGTCTTTTCCTTGCGGCTTAGTCCCGCCCACCAGGGATGCATGGAGAGAGGAAACGAGGAAATATGTTTTAAGAGAAATGAGACGTCCTTTCCTCGAAAGCGTCAAGTGAAGCGACGTCTGTTTCTGATGACGGAGGTCACCGGCCGCTGATCACAGCTGGATCAGCTGATCACAGCTGGATCAGCTGATCTCAGCTGATCACAGCTGGATCAGCTGATCACAGCTGTCAGTCGGTTTAACAGCTGGAGAGACTTTAGAGGAGTTTGTGTTTGAACACATGATGGGTCTCAGGACAGTTTTTAGCTCACATTCCAATAACAATCCACTTCAAATATTAATGAAAATCATCGTATAATGTTTTCAGTTAATTTAATGGTGTTAAACTACTATTTATACTAATAAAGACACCGTTATTATCACTAACAGAGTGGAGATGTTTTCTCTCTGTAGTTACCTGTTTAACAAACGGCATTGAGTATTTATACACAGTTTGTGGTATTTATAGTGTGTTCTGTGTCCTGCACGGCCGATTTCTACCAGCGAAATGCGTTTGTTTTATTTATGAATTATTTGCGTCTATGTTTTGCAATTATGGTGATTATAGTTTCTCTTGAACACTGGAATTAATTTGTTAGGCTCAATGTTTCAGGTTAAACTTAAATGATATAACTCAGAAAACCCAACACTCAGAAAACAGATCAAATATATAGAGTTTAATCTGTGATCGTCTTCACTCTGGTATGAAACTCCAGCAATCAATCAGATAACTGATGAACATTGAGGGGGCGTGTCCAGCGTTAAAACACTTCCTGGAAGCCTGTTCTCTCGCTTCCTCGCTCATGGCTCCTCCGAGATGCCTCCTCGCTCCTCGCTCCTCAGACAGAAATAAGAGCTTTGGGACGGCCTTCAATATGGTGGCGCAGAACAACTTCCGGTTCAGACGAGGAGCGAGGAGTGAGGAAATGACAATTAAGAGACTTGGGATGTACCCACAGACGACGAGGACTTGGAAGGAGGATAAAAGGACGCGCAGATGGATGTGACGGGACTTCTGGAGCGCACGGACGGCAGCGCACGGATCGCTGCACCAGACGTCGGCGAGGCGTGACGCATGCACGTCGGCGCGAACCGGAAGTCATTTGGGTCACGCGGCAGGACGAGGGAGACGAGGGCCTGTTGCGTGATCCTGTTCCATGGGACATTTTTCTTATTTTTCATATTGTGTATTTAATGTGTAATTGTTTTCATTTCAAAGTAAATACTTTTTTACTTAAACTTCGAACCGCCATTCGGCTTTGTTTACTAGCGGATTCCTCAGTGGGGCTCGGCCTCTTTGTCGTGACGTCTCGAGTGATACATTCTTCGAAGCAAGGATGCTATTTCTCAACACTAGCAAACTATGATAATTTACCCACAGGGGGAGTGAAGGGCAGTTAACTGCTGGCATTGAATCAGAACTATTTCATTAACCCATGAGTTCTTGCAGATTTCCTCCAAAGATTCGTCATCAAACTGTTTCCCTCCTGTGCATGACAAGACCATCATTATAAGATCCCAGTGGATTCAGACCCGATCATCTCTTAAAAACTGCTCAAAGGACCTGCAAAAATTCAGTAATGTCGTCCCATTTTAATATAATGGCATTTTCGATTCTAAACGCTACATTTGTTATTCGCTATAAGGGAATTAATCCTCAGTTTAATAGAAGAAAAGGATGCAGTTTTTAGTTGTTTCTGAACATACAGAGAAACCATTCCGTGTGTATGAGCTGCACTTACAGACTGGACTCGCTGTTAACGGTGACAACTGCTCATTTTCATCCTAGATATTTTGAGAGTAAGAGTATTGCATTTGCATGTCTACACCCACTTATCTTTTGCAGGTGGACTGGATTCATCCCAAATTTATTTTGCTTAAGAGGTGGGGTACATTCAGGATGGGTTCGGTCATCAACAAGGGGATTTGCAAACCTTTGTAGATTAAACACATTTTAGAGATGTTTAGATGTAAAGGGACTGATTGTGCTTTTCTATCTAATTTTATTATATTTAATTTTCTTTCTTTGCTGGACCCTGAGTCTGAAATAAAAGTTTGATTGATGATTGTACATGTGATATGAGTTCCTCATTGCTAGTAATACTGTTGTATGGATATAGTAACAGATGGAATATAAGCTACATAAACTATTGTACTTTAAAGGATAATTCCAGTTTATTGAGTTGTTGGTATTATACATTATTTCCATCTGCTCTAGCAGGAATGATAACACCACTGATTTAAAGTTAACCCATTCGCTATGTCCCACCCGTTGAACACAGACTAGCCAATCATAGCGTAGCATTGTCCAGCTCTGATCAGGGTTGGACAACTATCCGGCTCTGCTCCGTATGCGCTCATGCAGTCTTTCCAGATGTTTTTCATGGTCAGGCTGGTTTAGTGAATTTGGAGTTAGTCACGGTTAAACGTTGTGTAATAGTGATACTCGTTACCCGGAGAGGTTGGAAAGAGGATATATGTTTCTAAAACGTTATGATTCTACGTAAAAACCTGTAGAGCTAACATTAGCAGAATATGTTAGCAAAGTGTCAACTAGCGTTAGCTCTTCTATGCTATGCTAGCTACTGAAGGTACACTGAATATAAACACATACTGCTTTTGTTTTGAGTGAATAAAGACCTACCCAGTTTTACAGGAACAGTGTTGTTCCTTAATTTCATTGTCTTCTGTCCGGATCCCCAGGTGATGTGGTGTTTCACTTTTACACTGATCTGTAGCTTTAACTTCTATCTTTATCTTTTTAACTTGCTTTCACTGCTGAATCAGTTTAACATTCTGATATATCCTTCACACACATATTGAAGACCCTTCTGCCTGCTTCTCTCTGCAATCGCTTTTTACATTTTACAAAAATTAGATAGTATTTCAAGGGAGTGCAGTTAGTGACAGTGTGGGCTCCATGGTAACGTAGCACTGACCATTTGACGGAGTGACAGTGGGCGGTCAATTGTGGTTTTATTTCTAAAAACAATGCTGAGGAAAATTATTTTATTGGTTGATTTAAACTCCATTGGGTGGAGCCAAAGAACCACTGTGAATTCAAGACAAAGCTATTTGACACATTAAGGATTAGGTTATTTATATATCATATTCCAGAACACACTGAATGCAGAGGATGTGTTGTGTCATGTTTCATTTTCGTCCGTCTTGCCTCTCAGAGTTTCTCTCCCTCTCTTTCTCTCTCGGACACCGTGTCAAACAAGCTGCTGACATTATAGTTCGTGCTGTGGGGCAATTGTCCTGAGGGAGTCATAAACTGAGCAAAACTTAACTTCATAGAGGAAGTGAAACATGAAATTAAAGAGCACTGATAATGACTAAGACTAACAGACTGCTGTGTTCAGTGGGTTTTACTGTCCAGTGTTATGCTCAGTGCCATGTTTAAGGACTACTTCACCCACAAAAGTTCTCTTGCCTCCACCATGAATGCAAACAACGGTGAACTGTCTTGATTAATTGAAGTAAATTTGGGACGTGTATAACAACAAGCAAAAATATATCAAAACATCTGTTTAATACAAGTCTCATCTATCCAGTCGTATGTTCACTAATTCCCAAACAAATGCATCTTTGCTGAAACCTTACTGTTTAAAACAGTTTGGACTCGTCCAGACTAAGGCTGTATAATTAATCTGAATTTCATCGAAATTCCAACATGGCCTACTGCAATTTTCAAATCACAGGAGACTCAATATTTTTTTAAAGGCAAACTTGGTGTCAAAATAGAATTTTAAATGAAATATTGTGGTGTTGCAAAGATGCCCTGGCCTGAATATCTTGTTCTACAGACTTAAGAAAACATCTTTGTTTGGAGCAGATCCCCGCAATAAAATCACACCAGTCATTTTCTTATGTTTTCAATCAAAATGAATAATGATGAAAAAATTATATTTCCTTTTCCTAATGAAATCATATGGTAATTGTTGTAGAAATTAGATATATTTTCAATGTTGTTGAGCCGTAGTCTGGACTTGCATGGATGAGTAGCCTCTCTTTGGGAGTCTGTTTATGCAGAAGCGTTTCAAATAGTAAAGTTTTAGAGGATGTTTGGGAAGTAGTGAGCATATGACTGGATGAATGAGACTTGGATTGTACTGCAGGAGTTGTGTACGAGATTATAAACACATATTTTTATATAGTTTTGCTGTTGTTAAACACGGACCCCCATTTACTTCAATTCATTTTAGACTTTTCTCTGTATTTTTGATTCTCCACTCACCTTTTCATAAGAGAAAAGCAAAGTTCTCGTCAAGAATTCGAAGTAAGACACGGTAAATAACTGATATACAGATGGTAGTTCTGTGGTTGATATATTCCTTTAATGTACAATTTGACTGACTGCATGTAAACCATCTCCATCTAAATTCTTACTAGCACACAGTTATGCTTGGATAAAAAAAAGCTTTTAATGTAGTCATCTATAAATGACATGACATTCTATAAGCTGAAGGTCTACAAGCTACTACTGCTTTCTGGTCAGATTATGTTCCAAACATGCTTCATAGTTTGAGGTATGAGCACACTTTTTTTTCTCAGAAATACTGCACCAACTGCTGTGTGGGAAGTGACCCATGGATTGCTTTTGCAGATGTCTTTGCAGTGATTTGTTGTGCTTGACAGTGTTGCACTTCTTGAAAATGTTCTATAATGATTCTTTGAAAAAAGCAGCTCATGCATAAACCCTTCTTCCTTGACCCCCATCTTCCCATTGCAAGGTGTTCTGCAGGAGATCAGAAGATATACAGGACAGCTTTTTGGGTAAGAACAACCTAGATCAACGGAAGCAGCAGTGAAGGCTCAAATATGATCCAACCTTGTTTTATTTTAAGGTTGCAGTAAATCAGAAGGTGCAGTGCAGATAAACAAAACCTTCACATATGATCCATCTGTCAATCGAACTCTTACCGAAGCTAGTCAGGAGAAGAGTAAAGACATAGGCAAGCCTTCGGTGTCGTTCTCTGCTCTTCTTTCAAAGATAAAATATTCTCCAGTTCTGATAGAACGGATGCTATTGCAGCATCTACGCTAACCTCTTCAGGAGTCGCCATTGTTGTTTAGAACGAACAGTCACCTCTCCATGTTGTCTCTCACACACCTGAGCCCCGCCTCTAGCTGCCACTTGCTCCTCACAGGACGTTAATTGGTCTGAACTACTCTCGTTCGGACACATTACTTGAAGCTTGACAAGAAGTGTTTTCCTGTGAAATGTGATCCAAGGATTCTTGCGAGATCTTGAGATATCGCGATTAATCCAACGTGACTTGTGAGGTACGGCCTAGGGGGTTAAGACGGCGACCATCATCATCTCCACTTGGAGTCTGGCCGAAGATGCATGTCATTCTCCATCTCTCGCCCCTCTCATTTCCTGTCATCTCTCAACAGTCACTGCCAAATACATTTCCCAAAAATAGTGTTGTATAAAATGCCCAAAAGTAACACTCTAAAACTGTAAAAAGGAAGCATCATGTTACAACACATTTGGGTATTTCTTGTGTGAAAATGAAAGTTTTGGTCTGAGGATGCCACTCAAGGAAAGGTCGGCAGGTCAACAAACGAATCAAGTCAGGTCAACCTATTTGGTCCAAATCACAAATTTTTCTCAACATACAAATATTCACCCACAGGGGAGAGACGGGGAAAGAGACCCAACAGTAGGAGAAGTACGTGAGTCAGAAGTTATTTCACACGCCGTTCTCCAAAAAGAGAAATGTGGACAGCGAGACCAGAGCCTTCAACCAAGAATGGACAGACTCCTAAGTCTTCATTCATCCTATGGGCAGTTCAAAACCAGTATGTATCATATGTTCAGCGAACTTGTCAATTATTAAATGCTGCAATGTAAAGTTCCACTACGAGACAAAGAACGACTACTTTAAGTAATGAAGGCACAGAAAAATAAACCTAAGAGCCCAATATGATCAGAATCCTGACACATTAATTCACTGTCCAACAATCATGTTAACAGAGAATAGAGCTGAAACAAGAGGTTTTAATAACCACAGATAAAGTCCCTGTACAAAATGTTCTCTTTTTAGAAGATGAGAATAATATGGATATTTTGGCTTTTTCGATTAACATCACACCTGAATTCAATGAATATAAAGCTGCCGGGCATGGACGGTTCAGTTAAATACATTTTTCTAAAATTAAGTACTTTAAGAGTAAAAATGTTCTGCTTTATTTTTATTTATTTTAATCCAGCCCTTATTTTACTTGAAAATAAGAGAAGAACATTTATTTATTGTTAGAGTATATATTATTTATCCAGTTCAATATGAAATCTGACAATAAATATTTCATTATTTGTTTGAGAGTCATTTGTTGGCTACATACAGACGTTAATACAACTGCTAGGCTTCTTCAATATATATGGGAGTAAATCATAGCTCAAGTTAGACATTACTGTGATGTTACAGACCTTTGCATGAGGAAATTCTCTCTAACTGGACCTCGCTGGATTTTAATTGAATACCCTTGGCCTAGACCCTGGATTCAGATAAGGAAAATCTCCTCACTAATGAAATTGTTGCCACACAGTCTGCTTGCTGACAAAATCCTGCCTTTTTAGTAAAGCCGTCGTGATGACAACCCCAGTCTCTAATTAAATCGCTGTGGCTAATTTTGTTTGAGGTGCTTTCAGCTGACTCTGATAATCACAGACTTTATTATGTTTGCATCGAAACAAGCAAAGTGAAAAGAACTTTAAATGGAACCGATTTAATTGTAACGCTAATTTGAAAATAGCTACAAAAAGCAAATTGTGAGTCATCGGTGTGGAACTTTCCAGTTGCTGTCTCTGGATATGAATGTGCCTCAGCGGGGAGAGAGAGAGGGGGGAATGCAACCCTAGAAATTACGTTTATATCGTATTAATATCCCCAGTCATGTTTCAAAAGTCAAATTCTGTTACTCAGTATAAATACTGATCTTCTCTGATGGTCCAAAGTTGAGTGCCATCACATGCTCTGGGAACACGGATGTCTTTACAAAAGACAACGGCAATCAATCCAAGAGATATTTCAGCTTGGACCAAAGCGATTTCTGGTGGCGTGAGGAATGGCAGTTTTTTTAATTCCTGGTCATTCTTTTGTATAGTGGGCGGAATAATGAGAACCGTCGGCTGTCCAAACTACCAACAAGACGGGTGTGTCAAAAAGGAGTGAAAAGTGTGCTTCACAATAACAGAGACTTCCCGTTAACTTGAGTTGACACTGAACCCTGCAGCGATCGATGAGTAAGCAGGCTGAGAAAAACAACGAGGAGGGGGGGACAAATGTCTGCGAATGCCCAGTTGTGATGTGAGCACACATCCCGTGGTGACTTTTCGGTGCTAATTTGAAGAGATCAGAGAATGGGTAAACAAGGGCTGCCAATGCAGGAGCATGCCTGCTGCACTGAATCGGGAGAGAAGCTGCTTTTCTCCCCGACAGTTTGCTTTCTAAAAGTGATCTCAGCTTGTCATTCCATTATTAGCTGCTGGCAACCACTATTTTCCATGTTTCACGGTACGTTTCTTTGCCTCTTCTTCTAAATCATTCAATAATCACAACTGACCCTTTGCTAAGTCCCGCCCCTAGAAGACCAGCCCATCATAGCGTAGCATCGTCCAGCTCTGACCAGGGTCCGACAGCAATGGTTTTAGATATTCTTCCGTTTTCATGCTGGTTTAGTGGATTTTGAGCTAGTGATGGTTAAATATAATAGTGGTACTGGTTACCCTGAGAGCTTGGAAGGAGATACACATTTCCTAAGACGTTGCATGTTCCTTAATTTCATTGTCTTCTGTCTCGATCCCCAGGTGACGTGGGGGTTGACTTTTACACTGTGATCTGTAGCTTCAGCTTCTATCTTTATTTTTTCAACCTGCTTTCACTGCTGAATCAGTTTGACATCCTGGATATATCCTTCAAACACATATTATAGATCCTTCTGTCTGCTTCTCTCTGCAATCGCTTTTTGTTTTTTATGAAAATGAGTTTCTCTTCAGGGAGTGCAGTTAGTGACATGGTAGCTCTGACAGCTCGACGGGGTAGCAGCGAGGGGACGGGACGTAGGGAAGGCTCAGTTGGTTCTATGCCTTACTTATTATCACCTTTCTTTACAGTCTGAATGTAGATTTCTAATGTCAACGAATTTCTTTCCAATTAAGTGCACAGAAGGAACCGGTTCAACCTTCCCTTTCTTTCAGCAGACTTCACAAAATGAAACAGTGACCTGGTTAATTTTTAATTACTTTAGTGCCGAGCCAGTCTAATGGTTCAGATAAGATATCCCCTTGCAGACTGTGGAGGAGCGGCGAGGCGATGAGGATGAGCTGCTCTCCAGTGACTACAGTATCACCAGACTCCATTTCACTGCAAAACAACCTTTTTGGTGGCAACTGGCAACTATTGACTACTTCTTAGTTTCTGTAAATACCTACAGCGTAGTCAGAAAATGTACTCCTTATCATTCTCACTTAACAAGGGATGTACTTGAAGACAGGTTGCAGCGTACTTTTTTTTTCGTTTCAAGGGCAAAGATACTGTTTCTTTCTGGCCCCCGCTAGGTTTACTTCTGCTGTAGTGAGGAAAAAGTGCACCATGACATTACAGTGGGGAGTGGTTGCATGTGCTGCAGGGAGCTTTGAACCAGCCTAGTATTAGGTAACTGTGTAGTCAGTAAACACTGATTTGTAGGGGAAATGGCATTTATTCAAATGTTCAATGACATTAGATTATGGGGTAACATGTTTTAACTTAACAGTAATCCTTTTTAAAACAGTGGACTTGTTTTGAGATGGAACAAAGCGTGTTAACTAGAAGGTGAACTCAGGTAAATGCAGATCTCGTACAGGTGTGTCAACGACACCATACGTGTGACTGAAAAAAATACAACCCACGTTGTGCCAACAGTAATTTTATCAGACTGTTCATTCTAGTCAAGTCATCAATTATAGATGACTCATTCCCTTTTAAGATGGTGTGTTGCTAGAAATGCCCACATTTGAATCTCAAACGAAAACTATGGAGTGGTTCCAAAGAAAAGAAACTGACTTCTAAAAAAACTTCTAAAAGAACTTTTTAAGATGCCATTAACTGTTGCAGTTCTTTGCAAATGCTAAAACACAATGTCCAAACACTATACACAAAAACATATGCACAAAATACATAAATTTCTTACACATCTTGCACGCAATAGAAACTCTTCCAGAAAGGAAAATAGTTTTGCATCACAACATTGCACACAAACACTAAATAAACAGATATTTCCACACGTGAACTACACACTGATGTGCTGAGTACAAACCAATGTTATCTAGAATCTTTGCAGCATGCTGCATACATAGACTATAAACACAAATGGAAAGTGTAATATCAGTACTCATATACTCAACACTATCAGACACAATGATTTTTACTGACGATGGCATGGATATAGTTACTGTATTGTTAACTAAAGACAGCCTATTGGCTTTACAGTCCTCTAACTCTCCAAAATGGTCCTGCACTGTTGTTCACACTAAAAGGAACCCTGAATCACATTTATAGTGTTGAAGGGATCTAATTGGTTACAGGTGTTGTCACAGGTGCAGGTGATTGATAATTGAGTGTGGTATTTCAATGACAACAAACACATGCTTTGTGAATGATGTGTCTCGTCTAAGATAACTCAGTTTGCAAAAAGTCTATTTTAGAATGTCAGACCTGGTGTCAAGCAGACGATGTGCTTTGGTTCAGCATTCCTCAATAATTGTGCCACAAGCAGCAGTTTTTGGTGTTTTGGCAGATGCAAAAAACTATTATTTTGTAAGTTGTTGTCCTATGATCGAATGTATGTTCTTCTTTGATATACAAAAAGTGCTAGCGTGCACGCAAGTCATTTGATACTGTGTTGGCTTTTTCATTTTGAAATGTCGAGTTGGAATTTAAAGATTTGGTTTTGAATTATAAATATTTACAATTTGGCTAATTGTGTGATATAGGTGTGTTGCTGTGTTAAGAGTTTAGAAAACAAACAAAAAACTAGTGCTGCAGTGGTATGGAATAACAAGGCATCTCATGCAGCTGTCACTGCGTGTTTCAGGGTTTTGAGGCGTGAGAACATGGTTGAAGATTAAGGCCTTCTTCAGCACCTGTGAGCCGAGGCCTGCCGTGTGATCAGAGGTGAGGGCTGACGTAGCAACGTTAGGAGGAAACAGTGCATTTGTTGGGGACTACTTTCTGCGGCAGATGAATCCACATTTGGTGGTCTAGTGAGTATTTGTGGCAGCAGGACGATATATGTGGGATTGAGTCAAATACACTACAGTGTGCAACAGTTTGTGTGATATCTTAGGAAAAAGTTAATCCTCATTTTCGTGCGATTTCCTACAAAAGCCAGCAACACGTGTCTGTTTCCGCTCGTTACATGCATGCAGTCTTTTCTAAATAAACTTCCATCTTCACACAACATAGTTAGGTTCAGGCAACACAAGCTACTGCAGTAAGGAAGTTCTGTAACAAACAGCTCAACGTTTCTCGTTTCACACCGGGGTCCACGTCTCTTTTGTGAAAGTTTTTTTATTTCTCAGTTGGTTTGGCTCTGCACATGAGATTTGATGACAATAAGAAAAATGTGTCAGACTTATCCTTCAAGCCACTTTTTTTGCACTCTATTCATTCTAAAGATTATTTTGCAGAATTAATTGGAAGAAACCCCCTGCAGCTACAAAGATGATCCGGGAACATCGCCACGTGACGTGTGTATTTTGACAGTTGCAGCATGTGAGGTTTCAAGAAATTGTCTTTGTTTCAGTACATACACTAACACACACAAGAAGAAAATTGGATATTGTATAGTCAGAACATAGACACTAAAATGTTGCAGTCAGAAAGGAGCACAAACTGAGCGAGAAACTGGATTTATGCTTGTAGAAGAAATATGATTTCATCCTGAGCCTTGAGACGAGGTTTTCACCAACGCTTATGGCCCCAAACAGGAAGAACTAGTGTGCCGTTCTTTCACAGTTTGCCAGTTAAAAGGCTCATATTTCTCTTCAGTAAATCTAAATATAGATGGAAAGAGTAGCATGGCAGAACTGATAATAACAATGTTTTTGGTGGCTAAATGTAGCACTTAAAGGGTCCAGTCTTAATCATTTACACCGGCCACCCAGAGGAGAACAATCCTGACTGTGAATAAAGGAACCAGCTGCTATTCACACATCATACAGTCTGTGACTTCAAAACCGTGATGCGTAATAAGTCAACTTAAAGTTTAGAGCTACTAGCCGGAACTAAACAGGATTCAATCCAATTAAAGTGGCCTTCTGCTTCCACATGACTGAACCGGTTTGCCCTGCGTGAAGCTCTGCTGTATTCAAAAAGCCTGCCAGGTTGTGCTGCCGGCTCCGCAGGCTGCTCTGGGACCCCGTTCACATCCCTACAGACGCATTGAAGTCTCACCCACATGCTAATTCTGTCCCACTGGAACATGCATTGTAGGGGTGAAGGCAATGTATGGGAATAAACTGTTAACGAGGCACATCAGAACAGAACAGTGCAGCAGGAAGTAAACCCCGTTATATCTGTGTGAGGAGGCAACGTGAAATGTAATCTGAACTGTAATCTTTAAAATGTTAAATCTTGATTTGAAACTGAAATGTTTATATGTTAATTCTCTGTACAAACCAGTCAATTTGAGCTCGTAGGTTGCACTAAAGGCTACTCTGCTTCTAAAGTAATTGGCACTGTAGTTAACTGGACTGGAAACATCTGGATGGCTTCAGATTGGTTGAAACTGTGGCGTGTATATACATTTATTAAAATATGTAGCGGAAATGCATGAATTGGTACAAAAGATTAACGAGGGTGATGGCATCTAAGTTATCTAGTAACCAAGGAGAAGTTATATTCTTTGAGAGAATAAAGGAAATAAAAGCACCAAATCCCTGCATTTGAGAAGAACTAGTGAAAGATTTATGAAACAATTACTTGATCATAGCAACCCATGAAACTGAGCAGAAAGGTATGGCAGGACATATAAATAACAAAAAAAAAGTATATAAATACACAAGTAACTAATAAATCAGGTTGTAAATCATATATTTAGATCATTTCCCCAGACCAGAGTGCTTTCATGAAAGAGTATGTGCAAAACAGATTTTCCATATTTCTGCACTATGTATGCAAATTAGATGCAAATACACAAATTCCATCCAAATCAGACCATATGCCAGCACGAATTAACATCACATGGCACCAGATGCACTGAGATATTATCTGCAGGTTGTCATTGTGTTTCCAGGAGCTGATGTGAAATATAAAAAAAAAATTGTATTGCTTAATACGTGGAGAGTATAGTGAATTATCATGCTTTCGGTAGTTAGAAACCAACATTTCAATTAGAGCTCCATTTAGTGCCGTTGGATTGTGGCCAACTGTCTCTGGCTCCAGTGACAGAAATATGTTCCCTGAGAGTAAAGGCTGCGCAGCACACCGGGAAACACTAGAGCTACAAATAAGTGTATCTAGAAATCTCTTTCACTTGCCACCAGGTTTGGTTGAAATAAAAGGGCCAAATCCAAATGACATCTCCACAGCTTTTATTGTTTACTATGGTCAGACAACGTCAGATGAAATTCATTCTGGTGCTGTTCTATATTCATCTCGGCGTCAACAAATCCCATGTGCTGAGAACTACAGCGGCCAGTTGAAGCAGAACGGAAACGATGCATTTGTGAGGTGCTTTCAAAGAATTCCATCTTCAGTGGTAATCAATGTGTTTGGGGCCTTTAAATAAATACAACTCAACAACAGACTTAAAAGTATAATATTTGAATAGTAAGGCAGCCGATATGGGGCAAGCTGCTGTTGTAAATCAAATGTTGTGCTGCACTTTGTGGCGTCAGTGTGACACTTTAAATTCCATTTTGTGCCATGAAGTAAATATGAAGAAAGCAAGAAATATTGTGTCTAACCTTGGACAAAATATGTTTGAGTCGCTTCCCTCTGGCAGGAGGCTGCAGGTCCATCAGGACCCAAACCTCCTGACTGCAGTCTGGCTCACCACTAAGGCCCGGCACCCCCTCTGACTCGGACTCTGACATCCCCTGAACAATTACATACATTTACACATCCCTGAACAACTTTAATTATGAACGTATTTTAACCTACCATGATATTCTTTGTTTGTTTTTCATATTCCATTCCATTATCCGAACAGCTTATCCTTTTTAGGGTTGTGTGGCGCTGGAGCCGATCCCAGCTGACATCGGGCGAAGGCAGAGTCCACCTGGACAGGTCGCCAGTTCATCGCAGGGCACACATAGAGACAGACAACCATTCACACCCACATTCACACCTACGGACAATTTAGAGTCCAATTAACCTGATATTGTATTTTCTATTTTCATATTTCTTATTTTTTAACTGTCGTTATACTATTGCATTGTATGTGTTTTTTTATGGACCAATCACAAAGTTAAATTCCTTGTATGTGCAAAAAATAAATAAATATAAGTATAAAGCGTTTCTGGTTCTGATGAAATAAATGACATAAAGAAGGTTCATTTGGAATATCCACAAAATAATTTCTGTATCAAATTTTTTTGTGGTTATCAAATAACAGCACGGTCTTAGTAAATTAATCTGGAGTTTCATCCACATCCTCGAACACCTTAACAACTTAACTCCTGTTTCCAGAATCATTTAAATGCTCGCTTGCACTCGCGTGCGATCGGTACGGATCAACTGTAAACAGAGGTGAGAAGGAAGAGATGGCTCACTCCTTAGCTACATCCATCATCAGAATTATGTGAGTAATTCTGGGTAAGTAGCTCGATATAGCAGCCTGACCTGGCACTTTATTACTTGCTCCGGGCAAGCAGGCAATCCTTGTCGTTTATCATTGTAAATGATTTGATGTGGAATTACGTTATTTTTTGTAGCTATTTTAAAAGTAAGCCTTTGGCATTCTGTCCATAATAAATGAGTCTTTGAAATATCAACTCTTTGAGTTCTCAATCTTTCCAAGTCTTCCTAGTATGTTTGAATGTAAACTATTTGTCACAGCTCACACATTCCCAATGGTCACTACAGCCATGCAAGCAGCAGTTCAGTGACATCACATTCATTTAGCATATGCTTTTGTCAAAACATGAATAAACATATTAGGAGAATGTAACCCTATATACACTACCACTGTAGGGTGCCAGTCAAGTCAGAATTGTTCAAATCCTACAAATAGGGGCTTTAATTGTTCTGAATCTTGTTCAATTGGTTGTCAGACTTTACATTGTTTGTTTTTTTAAAGATAGAAAACGACTTTGTACTCTATTTCTACATGCACGACATTCCATCTGGTTACAGGACAATAGTTTATCCTCTGGGACCGTTGAGCACTAACTGGGATGTTTTTCAACAGTCTACTCTTCTCTACTCATGTATAGATTCATGCCTTCAAATGCATCTCCTCTGTGCAAACAAAAATACATATTATTGGTTTTCTCTCCAAACTCATTTTCTCACCCGATGAGATTTGTAAAATGTAAAACCCATACATATGTGGCAGTATTTCCTATTTGCACAGTATGCATGCTATAGAAGCAGTGTCGCTCTCCCTCCTCCTTGTTGTACAAATCCTAAAACAAGCCACCAGATGGTCTCCCCCAGGATACAGCCACTGAGGGGATGTATGCTGGGAGAAGCTGCTAATATTAGACGTATTAGAGCATTTCTCAAGGTACTTCCACTGACAGATGGCATGGAAGCATCTTTGACTCGCAGCACAATGTGGATGGACTGGAACCGCACGGGGCAAACTGTAGCATCTACCCAGGGAGGTACGAATGAGTGTTAAATACATTTTACTAGATAATAGGTTTCTTTTTACTGTGCAAGCAAAGAACATACGATTCATTTTGCTCTCAAGTGAGACATTTTAAACAACTACTGGCCCGACAATCTGACTGACATCGCTCCAGAATCACGGAACACATTGGAGCTTTTCACAGAACGACTCCTTAATGCACCGTGTGCTCCACGAGCCGTCCTCCAGCGCCAGCTCCACTTCAAAGTCAACTTTTCACACTCTGTATCAAAAAGAGTGGGTTCAGGACCACAAGCCCCCACAGAGTCCAGTGAAAACATCCAAATGTCAAAGGTTTTACATCTGAAGTGGTATGCAGAATACAAATGGGGTTAGTTCATAGGAGGAGATTATTTAGCTCCGCTGTGCTTTAATCTGAAATTCTAACATGCTTATAACTCACAGTATTTTGTCTACATGCATGTTGCAAGTAGAGAGAGAGCGAGAGAGAGACCACCACTAACCTGTACAACGTGATCAATACGAGTGACCGTGCTT
This sequence comes from Ophiodon elongatus, assembly GCA_016806645.1. Classification (NCBI taxonomy): domain Eukaryota; kingdom Metazoa; phylum Chordata; class Actinopteri; order Perciformes; family Hexagrammidae; genus Ophiodon; species Ophiodon elongatus. The sequence goes on along the minus strand of JACSYO010000711.1, from coordinate 43,623 downwards.
AATTAATGTTCAGTTGTTGATGATAAGAATGTTTGTACGTTGACTCAGTTCCACGAAGTGTTGAGCAGTGATATTGCTCTCCTCGGAAACAAGTTTAACTTTCAAAACAGTTATTTTGTTACAGTTATTAATCCAAGTAACGCTTTGTTTTTTTGCCCCAGGTAGGCTAATTTACGAGTACCTAAATTATTTAGATTTCTTTTCACAGTCAAAGTTGCAAGAAGCGTTGCCGTCCATTGTAAACTTTGTGCGAGCAGCAAATTGCTTCCAACCATGAAATCTAATTTATTGCAGCAAGTAAAAAGAAACCTGGTGTGTTGTTATTGAGCTGAACAATGTTAATAAATATATAATGACATAGCTTGCACGGCGATGTCATTCCATTTCTCACAAATGCCGTCTCATAAATGTGACATGTTTACGGGCGTCATGTTTTCGGGTTGTCCGTCCGGTCCACTCTCGTCTAAGGTCACTGTGACCTCACAAAACACATTTTGGGCCGTGACTCAATTACCCATTTGCTAATTATGATAATTTCATAAAAAATTAAGCTCAGTTTAGGCCTGAAGTTTCACGCTCACTCCTAATGTCCTCAAGGTCATTGTTTGTAGCTGTCAATCATGATATCAGCTGTTCTCATCAGCATGGTGACACACCTACACAGCCTATCATCTTTCTACTGCCTCTTTTTAAATATGATCTGTAGTGGTAGGTTTTACTTCCAAATATTCAAAGTAGGAGTTGGGCGCCAGACAGGAGAATAATGACACTTTTACCCTGTCACTTTAAGAAATGTTACTTTCAACCAGTTGGAGAACTAGCCCGGATAGAGTGCTACTACCCCCCCCCTTTCCAATCTGAGTGAATACAGTTCAGTTCACGATATGTGGGTCTGAAGGAAGGTGGTTCATTTCAGTCCCATTCACTTCAGTGTGAGTGTGTTGTCAATCCAGTTGAGTCCAGTGTGTGTAGTGTGTGTGGGTGTTTCTGAGGAAAAGGAAGGAGAAGCCTGGAGACCTGCAGTAAAGGGGACTTATCTTGATGGCCAAACCAAGGCCAGGAGGCCCACAGTTGTATGCAAGCAGGTCCAGGCTGTCGCTGAACAAGAGTCTCTGCAAACTACCTGCTCCGGATCAGCACACGACCACCAACCCCCTGTCGTCCAAGAAGTTCCTGAAACCCAGCTGCTTCTTGGATCCCTTGCTGCTCCATTTACATCAACTATTGTCTTTTTGAGCAAAGAAACTGGATTACACTCTCACTCCTCTCTCCGGTCTCCTTAATGCTGCTTCTGTTAGTTGACTTCCTCTCCTTACCCCAGCTCACTGGGGTCTCATTTATCTCCTCCCTTTCCCCACCTTCTTTTTCCTGTTAAGGTGGAAAAAGCTAAATAATTATTTTATTAAGCAAAGATTATTCATATGCCTCTTGTTTTCTTGTGTGTGCAGTGGTCTTGCTTGCATGTCACACATGATAGGATGGTGAAGGTAAAAATACAAACTGTAAGCATGAGAATGGCCTTCATGAGAGCCCTCTGTGGAGCACAACACTGGAGGATCAGAGGCAGCGCGAGGAGACGTCAGATGTCTGATCACGAGTCATCTGTTGACACATTTAACTGGTTTTAATGCATTCTCTGTCCGGCACAGGCAGGTATGGGCTTCACCACGTGCATGCTACAAAGCAGCTGCTCCACAGCTCTCATTAGCGGCACACATTGAAGTATTTTTGGGGTATTTGAGCACACAGGGAATTCTCTTCGGTCCTCACGCTGAATGAGGAGCCGTCTCCTCACTTCAGATGATGACTCATGGATGAGCAGGCCGTTCATGCAGAGAAACCCTCCACAAATTAACGCGGGAGTTAACTTTTAAACTCCTTTCACTCACTTCTCGCTGAGAAACATACCAGCTTTTACCTATTTTATTGGCTGGTTCATTCAGAATGCGCTAGACTTGAAGTTATGCTGACATTTAATTTGCAAATAAAATTCGGTGTTGCTGTCAATTATCTGGACGATTACCGAACCTGGGGAAAAGTTGACTCATCACTCACTGTCTCTCTCTCTCTCTCTCTCTCTCCCTCCCTTTCGTGTGACAGATAAAACAGTTTTCACACGTTAAATTCTGACAACTTCCTCTGCCGCAGTGGGCAGTCAGCAATGATAAATCAAGTTCAGCGGCTATTTTATTTACAGTTTTCATTGTGTGTCATGTAGCTATTGATTTAACCCAAACAAATATTTTTTTTACAGTTTTATCATTTTACTTGCCCTAAAACTCACAAAAAAGTGAGTGTTTGGCACCTCAAACAGGGTGGCAAATCTTTGAAAAAGATCCCCCATGGGTTCATATGAGGCGTTTCCTTCGAGCACAGTTGGTAGAGCAGTTCTAGAGCAGCACATAGAGGTAATGGATGCATCATGCTAAATGGTGGGAGTAGAAATATAAAAACACACTTCAAAATGTTCCGGGAGCTACAAAGTTCAGTATGTGATAAGTGGTCAAATTATGTGAAGGTCCATGTGAAGGCCTGCCACCTTCAAATCATTACCACACAGAACACTTTCTAGTGGGGCAGAGACGTGCACATTTTGGAGAAATCGTTCACTTTGTGGACTCGGGGTCAGGGTTAGTAGATATAAAGAGATCATCAGCTTCTCTGCTTCATCTAATTACACCCCCACCCCCTCTTTTCCACGAAGCCATGGACAAACAAGACAAAGGACAAAGGGCACACAGATGAAATATGGGGGGAAGGGTAATCAGGAGCAGGTGAAGCCAATCAAGGCGGGGCAGGTAATCACACAGGCGGGAAACACACAAGGGCAGGAAGTGGATCCTCTAAAACAAGAGGCAACAGATGAGTGCCAAAATAAAACAGGAAGTGAGAAAAATACTGAAGAAGTTAGAAAACATAACTTATACGGCGGAACAAGACGTGACAGTCAGTTAGATATCCACACCGAAATCAATAGGTTGTGCCGGCGCTTGGGAGCCGAGCCAAAGGAGGATGGGACGTGAAGTTTGGTGTAGAGATCGATCAGGCTGGATGTAGAGCAGTTTAATGGATGAATCTCTAGTTGTATTCCATACAAGAGAGAGTGCTGACAATTAAGGTGGTAAAAGGATAAACCCTCGGCCTTTAATTGCTTATTACAGTGTATTCTTGAATATGGCTGACATTGGAGAATCTGGAGAATCGCTTATGGACTCAGGCAACTGTGTGTGGGCCACAGGACATGAATCCTAGTGACTGTGTGGACGGAGCACGGCGGGGGAGGGTGGGTTTGATGCACCACTCGCCACTCTTTTTCAAGTTTGGCCTGAGGTGCACTGCATAATGTAGCTGTGTGTTCAATAAATACACAGTAATGCATCCAGATGTCTACTTACCATAAAAACTGAATGGTAAAGTAAGATATTAGACAGCTGAGATGACTATGATTATGAATAAATCCATCCTACAAACATAGATCTAGCAAAAAATAATTGCCATAGGAACTGACCCCTAAAATACTAATTTTGGACAGTTTGTCTTGATCATGTGAAGATAATTTAATCCAGTAGCCATAATTTAGTGGCTATCTTGAAATATGGTGGCCATATTGGATTTTCATTGGCTGAAATATATTTCTTAATAAGAAGCCTAAATGTACGTGAGCGCATTGCATTCACATAAGGAAAAAAGAAAAAACATACACCGTATCTCGTTATAACAAGAAAATTATGCAAGATATCTCATAAAATCAAAAATATGCAAAAGTAGATAATGAGATTATATGAGTGGAGGTATTTTGCCGACGGTATAGTAAAACGTCAGTGAGTTATGTAGACAGACAGACAGGCAAGCAGGCAGACAGGCAGACAGACGGGCAGACGGGCAGACAGACAGACAGATAGAGGTTCCTTGCTCTGTGTTACATTGTACTGATGAGCTCCTCTCGTACTGTTTGTTGAGGGACAAACAAAGTGTGACTGGCTCTGAATCCTGCTTGTTGTTTACTGTTGTTTTGTGCAGACCACCCAGTGAAACGGTGTCTGTGTCTGTTCACGCCTGTTCACTGGAGCACGGGGAACTAATCTCTGTGGAAATGCAGCTGTTAGCGGCGCGCTGCACATATCTCACCGCTGCAGTGTCACAGTAATCTCTGTGGGGTCACCAGCAGCGGGAAATCGAGCTTAATTCCCTTAAACCGTGGCATGCTCACTTTGCATAGTAATGTGTGTTTCTGCAGAACAGAGGTTCAGGGTGGGAGTTAATTACACTGTATATGTCCCGGGATGGGACAATGCTGACCCCGGAGCTATTAGAACAGGAAAAGGAAGGATTATTCCGGAATTAAAAAAGGAACGCTGGTGCAGATTCTGTACGCAAGCAATTTGTTATATATATAAAGAAATGTGAGTCAATTGAAGCTGTGCTTTGAAAAGTAAAAATCTACAGCTCTGTTTGTGAAAAACATGTTTATGGATTCAAGTTGAGCTTGTCCAAAGTTTAAGTTTGAAGTATACAAACAGCTATATATATATATATATATATATATATATATATATATATATATAGCTTATTATAATCATTATAATCACATGCCAGTGGCAGGAAGTTAACATGCATTACCACTGAGAAACAAATATATTTCAAACTAAAAGCATGCAAATAACTAAACTAAGCAGAATAATTAAAAAAAATAAAAAAGTTGAAAAACAAAATATATAAAAATCATGCCATAGCACTTATACAAATATAAGGAAACAAATCAAACCAATATTTTTGCCTTGTGACATAAGCACTGCGCATTGCAAATATCTGAAAAACTCGGTTCTCATAATGCTCTTGCTGAGTATGTGTTCAGATATATACGGTGCACAGATTTTAAGAGCATTAATGAAGCTCTGATACTTTTGCATTATTTTTAAGATTGCTCTTTTGATGTGATTGATGTCCTCATGAGCAGATATCGATTCCTCCTCCCGGATTTTTTAGGTTTTTGGAGTACAAGGCGGGGCAACAGACAGATGTCACACAGCCAACACCCTTTACAAAGTGCAGGTCTCCAGCCTTATATCTGCACTGAAGCCACTTTTCGTGATTTGATTGGCTGCTGTCCGCCTCTGTCACTCGTCATAGTAAGTGCACACCAATCTCAAGAAGAACAGCTTCTGAGGAACGGACACCACGACAGCAGCACTTGTGGGAGGACATGCATTCAGTGACACAGAATAACCGTGGACATCAGGCGAGCGTCCGAGCTGCTCGCATCGCTCCCTGAACTTGACCAACACCTCCTCTCCTCAAAAACGGAGGAGAGACCTGGGCGCAGTGCCAGCCATTAGTCAAGGCCCTCTGGTGAAACGATTCTCTGGAATCTTTACAAAAACCAACAGCAGTTAACAAACAAACAATTAAAATGGTGCTCAATGTTGAATTGAATTCCTGAAAATGTGACAATCTGGCACCAGGGTTGTAGAATCAGAGTCATTTAATTCCCCGTACAGTTGAGCTTAGAAAACAAAAGATTTTGTATTTTTTTCAAGTTTTCATCTATCCAAAATTTTTTCCCTCTGATCTAATTGTGTGTGTGTGTGTGTGTGTGTGTGTGTGTGTGTGTGTGTGTGTGTGTGTGTGTGTATGCTGGAGGAGGAATCACCTTGTTTGTTGTTACAAATATGTATACTTGTATATACTGTACCTGCTTGCTGAAGCCTCTATGCATTTAATGCAGTGTTTCTCAAACTGTGGGTCGCAGTGGTATGACAGGTGGGGCGCAGTGGTATGACAGGTGGGGCGCAGTGGTATGACAGGTGGGGCGCAGTGGTATGACAGGTGGGGCGCAGGGGTATGACAGGTGGGGCGCAGTGGTATTACAGGTGGGGCGCAGGGGGAAATGCAGAATATTTTTATTTCAAGAACTTTATTGAGAACTTCACATATTACAAAAGTACACGGACATAAAACTTGCTGTGTTCACACCAAAATACGAATATTCGCGCCGCTTTACTCTCGTGAGTTTACTCACCGGACTATTTGTGGTTATTTCGCTTCATCGCGCTTGACGCGCCGGAGAGGGGGCGTGGCTTATCTTCGTAGAAATAGTTAATTTCCGCCATCCACCGTGGAATAAATAACCACTATTTCTGCTTTGTACATTTTGTGGATGTCCCACAAAACGTCGGAACATCAAACGCCCTCGTGTCTGGGTTCATAACATATAATATATAATATATAATATATAACATCATCCGTAGCCGCTCACAGCTTCTCTAGGATCGGGAGGACTGCCGCTTCCAGACTATCAACTTCTCCTCCATAGTTTCTGATTCAACAAAGGCAAGACATCAGTGATGACGGGCTGATTGGCTTTCGTAACACAGCGTCACATGAATGAGGCAAATTGTTCGCGTCGCGTCATTTGCACCGCCCGGCGGAAATTCGCGTTATTCATAAAATTCGCAGCACTTTTGGTATGAACACAGCAGTCATTAATAAATACATGGCGAAATGCCTGTACTTTTGTGTAAATGTTTACGTTACGCCGTTAACAGGTCACGGTTGCGCATGCGCGACGGCCAAGATCCTTGGCGACTCACACGGGCGTTCTGCTTCCCTTCGCCACATCCTACCTCTGAGAGATCGGCTGCTCTGCTGTTGCCTCTCTCCAAACAAAGTATAGATCTGAGCTCTACATGGAGCCTGGATTGAGAGTCTGACACCCCGTTTTAAAAATATTTGTAGTGCAAAGCAGCTCACTGCTCCACTAATACTGAGACAACTTGATGTCTCACATATCTGCAATCATTTGGTTTGATTTTGCATGTTATTGTTGTTTTGGAAAGATATGCAGTGTAGAACTCTTTATTGTCAAATATTTGAACTTGTTTTGTTTAGTTTTTCACAGGTTGCGCTTTATTGTTATTATCTTGAAAATATAATCAGTGCAAAACAGGTTAATTGCAGCCACAATAATCTATGTTTTGCCAAATATTAGTTATTTTTTGGACAGTTAGAACTTTATTTGCATTGTTCTAACAAAGTGATTGCACATTTTGTTTTTGTCTGATGGAGCAATCTGGTTTACTTGAATGTGATTGCAATTTTCTTTATCTATTAGTTGAAAAAGCACAGATGGAGGAGTCACAAAATGTTTCTATTTCAATACAAATTCAACATGTACCATTTTGTTACAATTTTGTTAGGGCAGTGGGGCATGAACGTTTTTCTTCCTCCAAAGTGGGGCGTGACAAGTGAAAGTTTGAGAACCACTGAGCTAAACCATGATTTATACGGGTTTCAAAATGAAACCTTGTTGGATACTTTTTACAGTACAGATGAGACATAACGTGTCTTCAGAGGGACTGGATTCAGTTTTCCTTTGGACGAGCCAGCCTGATTTCCCGTTTTCCAATCTCCATGCTAAGCTAAACTAACCGGCTGTTGGCTCCAGCTCCATAATAACGCATGTCCTCTTGGTTGTAGAGGAAGCTCGGAATGTACCGCAGGAATCTTGAGTCTCTGTGAAAAGAATACATAAATAAATAATAATTTTACGAAGATAAACAATCCTTGAAGGCATTAATAAGGGATTTTATATGTAAACCGGTGTAGAATACTGAATGTAGCTCGTTCACAATAACATATCTTTCTTTGTCAGAAGCTCACACTCACCTTCAGCTCAGGTGGCAGAGTATTATAAGAGCAGACAAGTATAAATAATGGTGAGTAGGACAGAAAAAACTATCTTTGAATTTATAAATAAGTGATATTGCATGGCTAAACAGTATGTAGCTAGATTACATCATTTCATAGCAGCGTATTGTTTCCTCTGTCTTTATATGAATTATTATTTAAACTAACATGCTTCACAAGTCAGACGCTCACTCGCCTGTTTTTTCCACAGTGAACACCAGTGACTCGGGTGGTTGAGTAAACTAAATCTAAAAAAAATATTTTTTTATATTACTCAATTTATATATATATATATATATATATATATAATATATATATATAATATATTGCTTTTTCTAATTTATTATAAAAAGCTTGTCCAGTGAACAGCAGCTCAGGTGATGGAGTGAAATAATGGTCCATATAAAACAACAATATTACAGTATATGGGTAAACAGGTGTTGCACATTTCTTTACACAATGCCGCACATTCATCTGTTTCCAGATCACAGGCTATTCTAAGTCACTTCACATTACAAGTAAAATGTATGTATGAGTATGAGCTTCTTACAAGTCAGAAGCTCATACTCATCCTGGTTTGTCCGAAGTGAACATCAGCAGCTCAGGTGTTGTAAGATAAAAGTAAAGAAAGACACAAATAGTTAGTAAAAGTGCAAAGTGCATCTTTCATGGTAGAAAGTAGCGTTACACTCAGTTAGTTATTCTGTGTCTGCAACCACCGCAAGGACCAATCAGAGCAGACTGGGCTTTTTGCAGGAGGGGGGCTTAAAGAGACAGGCGCTAAAACGGAGCGTCTCAGCGAGAGAGAGAGAAACCTGAACCTGAAAATGAGCCTGATATGTCTCCTTTAAGTCTTCGAGAGAGATATGAGTTGGTGTGGCTGTGATTTCATGTATCTTCAGGTAGACCTTATTTAGTAGACCTTGTTAAAACTCTGAGTTAGGAGTCCGCATTTGCTTGCATTTATTGTATAACACCCTCAGGCTCTTTTCCTTTGTAATTCCCCTCCTTTGCCTACAACTGATCCGTACAATCGATAAACTTTATGAATCCATCTGGTTTTATGTTGCTTCCCTTTCCCTACAGAGCGGGGTTGTAACAGAGTGTGTGTGTGTGTGTGTGTGTGTGTGTGTGTGTGTGCGCGCGCGTGCGCACGTGCAACATCAGGAGTGCACTGAGGCTGAGTTTCTCTGGTAATGCAGTTCTAACCCAGTATCTGTGCTGGTCAGGTCCTCCAGGAATACTGGTTTTCATGGCTCTAAAATATAAATCTGTCAAAGCCCAGATTTGAATTACACATTAGCCCCCACACACACACACAATCTGATGCTTCTGTCCTCTGTCTCCTGTGCTGCAGAGGACAGGATGCTCAACTGGAAACAGGGGGCTCTGATAATCATCTTTTTTATTTCTCTCTTTCACCGTTTGCCCTTCATGTTGTACACATTCTGACCCATCCATTATCTCAAAAACAAATCCCCTTCATGGTGCATCTCCTCATGATGATATCAAGGTTGAACATGTGCATTGCAAAATCTACGTCATACAGTAATATGCAACATATTCAAACAAATGACTGATGCAAACTGGAGTACGTGGTAGCTGATTGGTTACACAGCATGTCATCTAACTATAAGGTGTCTCGGGTTTGAGACCTTTGATTTATGTCCAGCCCAGTCTCAACATATGGCAAATGAATGACACAAGATTTCATAAAGACATTTAGTGTGCAATCACAGCGCCATTATTGCTTTCATTCATTTCATTTTACGCCTCAAAGTCATTGTTGTTTGTTGCCAACTCCGTTAACAGGTTATGAGCAAAGCATGCAAATTGTTCTGTTGTTGGCAGCAAGAAAAAAAAGAAAAGTCTTCATGTACTCCCATCACCTGAGGATGTGAAGATCCAGGGGACACACTTTCATATTTATTTAGCCAGCTGCCCGCCAGTTAGCAAACTAGCTTGTTTATTCCACCATGCTTTAATGCTACACTGGTTACAGAAAATGATCCGAACAAAGTTGTTGCTTATTTGGCGATGAGTCTGACTCTTTGCTGACTACTACTCCACTGCTCGTTTTACTGCAAAACTTCCCCTTAGTGAGTCCAATGCTCGCTGTTGGTGGAAAAGACGAGTACAGAAGTGCTACAACTGTTGCAATGGCATGACAGAGTGGTATTAAGAAAAGCAATTTATGCTTCATTATACTTCCAAAATATGAGGCTACATAAAGCTGAAAACGGGAAATCAAGAAGTGTTGTACTTTAATGTTTGACAGTAGTGTTAATGAGTGTGTATTGTTTTTTTTTTACAGTAAGTAAATACAAATCTACCATCTGGTAGGTATGTTGTGTCATGACAATAGCAGGAATTAGACAGATAAAATAATATAAAACATGATCTGAATATTGCACCTAAAACAGTCAATCTTGTAGTGCTATCTGCTGTACTCAAATCCATGAGAAGAGTCATCATTGGTAAACAAGTTAAATGAGAATATCCACAACCCACAGAGTACTTCAGTGCATTGAATGCTTTTTTCCCCAACCCGAATTAGAGAAACAGTCATTATTGCCAACGTTTCCCAGGAGAGTTCACATTGGTGCTATATGAATAGTATATGATTAGTGCAAATGGTCTGGGGACCTTAACTCATCCATAAAGCCACTATGACAAGCCCATCACTCAGAATGTAGACCATTACAGGAAGGGCGGGAATATATTTCCCTGCTAAAACAAGGAAAAATAGAATAATTGAATTCAGTGGGCCAAAAGCTTGGCAGGAATTAATGCTCTCAAAAGAAGAAGGGGTGGATATACATACACTAAACTTCCTCCCAGTAAATGAAAGGGCTTAATTTATCAGGGGATTTAGGAAAACTAATTAAGATGGGGCTTGAAGAAAATCAGATTATGGTTATCAAAAGAGCAAAATGTGAGTAGAACTCATACAATGAATTCACATTTGGAAGCAGCACTGTATCTGTGAGCCCACTTGTGAGGCGTTACGTGTGGAGGTGATAAGGGATCTAGCACTAGGACTCCCGACATCATCTAGCAAACATCAATATCAGTAAAAGAGCTTATTGCAATCCATCTGATAGTTGTTGAGATATTTAACATGACCATCCCCAGAGCCCTAGAAAACACAAAGTCCCAAATTAGTTAATGCATGTGTTACTTCTAGACTAGATTACTGCAACTCCTTATTATCAGGCTGCTCTAAGAAGTCTCTTCAGACTCTTCAGTTGATCCAGAATTCCGCAGCATATGTATTAACAAAAACTAATAAAAGAGATATTACTCCTGTATTAGCTTCTCTGCACTGGCTCCCTGTAAGATCAAGAATTTCATTTAAAATCCTTCTCCTCACCTACAAAGCCTTAATTGGTGAGGCACCATCATATCTTGAGGAGCTTATAGTACCATATTACCCCACTAGAGAGCTTATAGTACCTTATTACCCCACTAGAGAGCTCATAGTACCATATTACCTCACTAGAGAGCTCATAGTACCATATGTCACGACCTGGCTCTAAAGCCTTGACAAAAGAGACGGAGACGCAGGTTTAAGGCAAAACAATAAATGGGTTTATTGTTAAATTAGGGGGGTGGCAATACACCCCCAAAACAACTAAGGACGATTAGCTGTGACGAGCAGCCGTTGCATGGTCGAACACCAAAACCATAATGCCCAGGAGCGGCGAGAGAGCTGGCTGTCAGTGAGGCGGAGCTTTGTGGTTGGAGAGCACCGGGCCCAGGTTCTTCCAACTATAGTGATCAACACCTCCACACCTGCTTCAGAGACACAGGGAGAGACAGACACAGATACAGACCGCTAGGGAACTGTCACACCATATTACCCCACTAGAGAGCTTATAGTAACATATTACCCCACTAGAGAGCTTATAGTAACATATTACCCCACTAGAGAGCTCATAGTACCATATTACCCACTAGAGAGCTTATAGTAACATATTACCCCACTAGAGAGCTCATAGTACCATATTACCCCACTAGAGAGCTTATAGTAACATATTACCCCACTAGAGAGCTCATAGTACCATATTACCCCACTAGAGAGCTTATAGTAACATATTACCCCACTAGAGAGCTCATAGTACCATATTACCCCACTAGAGAGCTCATAGTACCATATTACCCCACTAGAGAGCTCATAGTAACATATTACCCCACTAGAGAGCTCATAGTACCATATTACCCCACTAGAGAGCTCATAGTACCATATTACCTCACTAGAGAGCTCATAGTACCATATTACCCCACTACAGAGCTCATAGTACCATATTACCCCACTAGAGAGCTCATAGTACCATATTACCTCACTAGAGAGCTCATAGTACCATATTACCCCACTAGAGAGCTCATAGTACCATATTACCCCACTAGAGAGCTCATAGTACCATATTACCCCACTAGAGAGCTCATAGTAACATATTACCCCACTAGAGAGCTCATAGTACCATATTACCCCACTAGAGAGCTTATAGTAACATATTACCCCACTAGAGAGCTTATAGTACCATATTACCCCACTAGAGAGCTTATAGTAACATATTACCCCACTAGAGAGCTTATAGTACCATATTACCCCACTAGAGAGCTTATAGTAACATATTACCCCACTAGAGAGCTTATAGTAACATATTACCCCACTAGAGAGCTCATAGTACCATATTACCCCACTAGAGAGCTTATAGTAACATATTACCCCACTAGAGAGCTCATAGTACCATATTACCCCACTAGAGAGCTTATAGTACCATATTACCCCACTAGAGAGCTTATAGTAACATATTACCCCACTAGAGAGCTCATAGTACCATATTACCCCACTAGAGAGCTCATAGTACCATATTACCCCACTAGAGAGCTTATAGTAACATATTACCCCACTAGAGAGCTTATAGTACCATGGCTGGCTCAGGGTTATAGTTAGGGGCTGGCTCAGGTTTGTCCTGGTCCAGCCCCTAGATATGCTGCTATAGGTCCAGACTGCTGGGGGGCATCTGAGGATACACTGAGCTTCTCTCTCCTCTCCTCTATCTGCTTCTGTATGAATTCATGTCCCATTAATGCACATTAATAACTTTGAGTCTTTATGCCTCACAGGTTTCAATGGATCATGGTTATACCTGGACCTTTGCCCTGCCTGACACCTACTGCTACTGCTATTATTATTATTAGTAGTAGTAAAAAATTATATAACTATTACTTCTATTACTGCTTTTATTATTATTAATATGCTATTATATCCACCACAGCTATTATCACAACTTCGGTCATTATATGTATCTTTTCTGTCATATGAATTGACTATGTTGTAATTCTATTATGTTGGTCATTCTGTTTACATGACATCTGTTGTGAGGGTCAAAGGACAGAGGATGTCGCATGCTCTACAGATTGAAAAGCCCTTTGAAGCAAATTTGTGATTTTGGGCTATACAAATAAATTGAATTGAATTCCTGCTTACACACAGGGCACCAGTACTGAAACTCCACCACTCAGAATCACGAACCATGTACATTCACATTATGGATATTTTTTCTTTATTTTTGATGGTGAAGTGATAAGAACAATATGCCTGTCTCTATATGAAGTGAATTGTCTTCGTAGCAATAAAGTCCTTTCTTCTCCTTCCTCTTTTTCTTCTGCCACTCAAGGGAGTTTCTAAAATCTGCGCAGAACCTTTGTTTGCGTTCAGCCAGAAGCTGTCGCCAACACAGTTGTCAGCGGGATTCAGAGACGGCATTTTCCCCCCTCCCCGAGGGCATCCCAACATTATAGTGGCTAATTTTAATCACTTTACTTTGAAAATGTCCTTGAGCAGTTTGCAGCAGTGTGTCACTGCCTTTGCACACCATAAAAGAACCACACTGGACTTGTGTTATGGCCCCACAGTCCCTGTGGGTTCATCACAGCACACCATTCACCTGCTGCTTTCAGGTCCAGGGGGTAGAAGCCTCCGAGGCTTCAGCTGAACGTCTGAGCTGATGACAGTTTTCTGCTTCTGCAGATATTTATTTTTGCAGGAGAGATTTTTCATGCACGACCACAACATTTAATCTTCATACACAGTCAATAACTTTGAGAGCCCCGTTTGTCCATCACAAGTCCTTCAAGATAATGTTGGATGATAATTAGGAGGAGAACTCCAAGTTCTACACGGTAAATGTGTCATGTCTGCCATTGTCCATTGCTAAATTTACCTGGGAAACTAGCATATATATCGATAAATTGAATTCTGACCCTGATTTAGCTGCATTGGTGAAAAGGAACAAAAAAGTGCCAGTTGAACGAATCAATTATCATCTATTCCAAAAGGAAAACACGTTAATTCCCAAGAACCACAGATGACTTTGTTCAATGTGACTTTGAGCAGATTCCCTCTGGTTGACTCACATGTGTGTTTAATTCTTAGGGTGGGTACAAAGTTTAATCTGAGTGTTTCCGTCCTTCAGGCACAAATGCTTATCTCCCCGTTCCACACCTTAAAAAGCCAAACGATAGATCAATCAACACTGGTCAAAGCCTTTGGAATTACCCACCCCCCCGGATGCTTTTGCCGTTCCTGTCATCCATCATTTTTACTCATGGCTACAGTCTCGTCACAACCTGCTGAGGGATAAAGGCATGTGCAAAATTAAAAGGCAGGCATAAATTGCTCATTAAGAATGAATGCAGTCAGAAAACACAAACAAAGACCACATTTGCATCGAAGCTGCTTCAGAGTAACTACTTCAAAATAAACGCTGCTTGTTCCTGGTTCAGCATGCAGACCTGGATTTGTCTGTTTTGTCTGATTTGACTGAGGAGTAATTACTGAAGGATGTAGTCACACCTTCATGGGAAAGCAGCTTTGGAAATGAATCAAACCTTGTGCTCCTCAGGTATTAATGTGGAAGTCTATCATGCGCTGCTGATCCACTCAGTCAAGTTGTTCTTCTGTTTGGTTGACGTCTTTATCATTTGTGTTCAATGGCCATTAATAGCTAAACAAATAAATGTTCCTGAGTGTATATTACCTCAGGCCTGACTAGAAAGGACCCGACAGAGAAACATAACATCTTTCTTTACCTTTGACTTGTTTGTTATTGTGTGTCTTGCTCTGAAATCTTGCGTCGGATCCACACTGTTGAAATCCTCTAAATATTCAGTGAAATATTAATGTTGTCAGCCACTTCTAATAACAGTGGCAACAACAAGCACTTTGAGTGGACGCACGTTGACGGTGAGGAGTTTCCCCGAGCGAGTACATTGCAGCCTGTTTAGTGGCTGCCCTCTGCAGCATTCTCCCTGAATACTGGACCAATTAAAGAAACTGTTGTCCCCATTAGTCACTTAGACACAGAAACATGGAAATAGTGTCCAAGTTGGAAAATAACAAAAGTTACCCTTTAAGCTAGGCTAGGCAATTCATTTAAGAAGCATTATTTGTTATATTTGTTGAAATTCCCTATATACCCTGACAGAAAAAAGAAATTCATGAAATTATCTAACAAAAGAAAAAAGGAAAAACATTCGGTATCTGTAGATTTTAATAAACTTTGTCTGTGCGTGTGTTTCTGCTCCCACAGTGTTTACAGGCACACTACTTTTGCATGTCACCGCCCTAAATACTGGTTCTGCTATGCAGGTTTTTTTAGACTCTAGTCGAGCAAAACGTTGAGAAATTGACTCGTGAGTCAAATAAAATGCTAATCCTCCATGTGGAAAAGTATGGTGACCTTTCAAAAATGATTTCTTCGTATTGATAAGGCTGTTGCTGCTGCAGGAAAGACAAAGTGAGGACAGACTACAGTATTTCCACATGATTTCACTGTCCGGGGATTTGCTCTTCAACACACAGGAACAGTCCAGCTGGGACATGTGTAAATATCAGATCCGTCTCATGTCCTGTATAAACAAGGTGTGACTCACAATCACAGGAGGTCAGGGGCCAGTGGTGAAGGCAGGGGAACACCCTGCATAGGTCTGTCACCTAGGGGTCTGTTAGTCCATTAGAGAGGTGAGTGAGCGCTGGGTCAGTGGATGCTGAGGTGGTGGAGGGAGGAAAGAAAAATGCAGATAAGCAGTGGGAGCGGCAGCAGGCTGCTCACAGGCGCGAGGACAGTTAGTGGATGCTTTCATCCAGAGCGCTTTCTATTTAAAAAGAAATGCTGATATACACAGTGTATGCACAGGATGCACAGGAACTAAATCCCCAACCACTGAGCTAAACTGATTCACTAATTACAATAAGAAACCATGAATTATTAATGATCCAGATAATTGTTTCAGCGAGTCATTTCAGTGAGTAAAGTTATGAGGGGAAAGTCGTGCGAGTGTTCCCCTCCCAACAACGCAGACGGGTGGAGATGAACCTGGTGTGTGAGGGTCTCCAGAGCAATTAAAGGGAGGAAACAGATGGCGGGAGGCCATTTCAAGAGGGAGATATCGCCCTCCTCAATATCATCTGCAATCAATTTACTTGATAGCTCAAACAATGCTGCCGTACTTTACCCAAGGAAGATGTTTACAGAGACGTCAGGTACGAGTGGAGGCGACGGGTCAGATAAGGGCAAGTGGGGCAAAAGAAGAGTCTGGTTTTAGTGGCACTGAGTAATTTGGAAATGAATATAATTCTGGATTAATGCCTGACATCAAAAGTCCCTGGTTGCTGCTGTTATTTATCATTATTCTACAATTGAAGGTCAACGTCTGGAGCGCTTCTCTCAAGAGGCTGCTGTGTGGGGATATCCCCACACTCACAATGTAAAGGGCCCCGAGCGTGGGAAAACAACAATACACACGCCCCAAAGCCTTTCCTAATGAGAGCGGAGGCTGTAATTTCAATGACAAATGGGGCAGAGTGCTTTTTGCCCCACTGCAATTTGATTGGCTGTTTGCCAAGTACTGTGGTGGTGAGTGGCTCATAGATAGCAGAGGTTAGGATTTCTTTTAAGAAGGATAGTAACTACATGTCCATGAACAATGTGGATTCTCTTCCATAGCACACATTTTAAAGTCTGTCCTCTGAAGAAAAAATTGAGATTAGGATTAGAGCGTGCTAATTGGGTTCCATACTGTACACAAATGTACCGGAACCAATGTCGGCCTGGAAGAGCATGAAAAGAAACACAGAAAATGATCAGGAAAAAAAAAGTATAATCATGTTGATTTAAATTGTAGTTAGGGAGCTACTGCTTATACACACACACACACACACACACACGCACACACACACACACACACACACACACATACATACACACACACACACCACTTTGTAGAGTTGATAAAACGCACACAAAAAGATCACACACACAGCATTAAAGAACAGTGATGTTAAGATGCAAATACAACATTATCTGTCAACTTCATTGAGGTCAGTGCATTAAAAATAGTCATTTAGTTTACATTCCTAATTATTTAGTTTGACCACTATTACTGGCACAATAATCAATCATCATAACGTCTTTTTCTCTCTTTTTTTTAAATATATGTTTTGATTGTAGAATCCCTACCTTCATTGTCACAGGCCAGATTTTCGACACGAGAGTGGAAGAAAGGGAAAATAATGTGAAACTGCGCTGCTGATTTCCTCACTGTTGAAGATATACTGCAGTGATGATGAAACTTGGGCACGTTGCATGAGGCCTCGGGCTCGGTTGAAACAAGAGAACAGCAGATGCTGCCTGCAGCACACTCGAGGTCTGGAGAGGTTACAGTTTCCAACATGAAAGTCAACACAGCAGCAGACTGCGGGTCCCAGGAGAGGCCATCGCATTAACCCAATGCTTCTCCAAGTTCACACAGTTAGACGCAACTATCTGCTCGGAGGGCAGGCAATTCATCCACAGAATAAATCTGGATGAATGACCCTTTTGTTTTGGTGATGGGATAACTAATAATAATATTAATGATAAATTATTCGTCCCATAACAAATTATCTGGCATTGTCATAGAACAAGTGGAATGGTTTGATTCTTTTGAGGCTACTGCCTTATACAGACTGAATCCCCAAAAGACATCTTATTAAAATCATGTTGGCGGGTGAACAGAAAACTGGGAGCTGTGCTGTCTTAATCTTGAGAGCTGTAAGCCAACTACAAGGACACATTCACTTCTCCCTCCTTTTACAGAGAGATAGTAGTGCAATCAGTAAGTTAAATACATTATGAAGATTAATAACTCATTATCTCATCTTCAAAAATGTCCCTCCATTGCATCGTCCTTGTGTCGCCCTCTTCGAAGCTTTGCTGGTTGATGGGCACATAACAGCACGGCTGGAACACTGATATTCATTGTTGCACATGCTTGTGTTTTTTTTTTTTTAATGCAGTTGGGGATTCAAGTTGCATTTACCGGCAAATCTTTCCAGTGTTTTACAGTTTCCCTGCTTTCCCGGCTTTCCCCTGTTCCCTAGTGTGTAACCGTTGGCTTCTCTTTCACCCTCTTTCACCACCACCTCAGGTTTCATCAACCAGACCAATTGAGCATCTACTGAGTTGTTTGCATCTTTGTTTTACTCCTTTAGACTGAGTCTCAAGCCCCAGTAGGAGCCCCTTGACATCTTATAATATGAATGTTTTGAGTGGAGCAAAGAACCTGCTGGTCGCCTCAGTGCCTGCACACATGACCAGAGTTCCCTTTGTGTTGGAGTCGGCCGTTATTTCCTGCTCTGAAGATGCTGAAGACGTCACAGCAGAGCCACCCTGGGACCTCCCCCGCTGTACTCAGTTTCAACTTTGACTTTGCATGATGGCTTTCTTGTTAATGCACAACCATCGAGATGACAGCTGTCCTCCATGTAACCTACTGTACAAGCGACCCGTAATGAACAAAGAATCATCATGCATCCAAACCCTCATCTGGTACTCACTTATTTATCTAGCAGCATCACAGCTCATACCACTGATAATGTGTACAGTAGCAGTAGTTATTACATTAATATGTGTTTCTATGTGATGTAGATAGTAGCTGAGATCCAGTTTCGAATCGGACCTGCGGCCCTTTCGTCACTTTTCTCTCCCCATTTTCTCTCCTGCATAAATCATTTCATAGTGTAGTAAATGGACTGCACTTGTACGGCGCTTTTCTAGTCTTCTGACCACTCAAAGTGCTTTAATGTAGCTTTAACATGTAGCTTTAACACTACATGTCATCATTCACCCATTCACATCCATTCATACACTGATGGCGAGGGCTACCTGCCCATAGTATGTCATGAAAAAAATCATTACAAATATCATGGTTTAGTGTGTTCTAATATAAAAAGGTAATAGTATAGTATGCCATAAAATGGGATGAAGTATGTCATAGTAATGTATGCCATAAGAACCTCATTAAAAACATTATTGTATAGAATATCATAAAAATATCATAGCATAGTATGCCATACAAATAACATGAAAATGGTCATAGTATAGTATGTTATATAATGTGACATAGTATAGCATTATATAAAAAAGTGGTAAAAATAGTATCATGATATAATATGCAATAACAATGTCAGAAAAAATCTCATAGTATAGTATTTCATAAAATATGCCATAGCATAGTATGTCATAAGCATTTCATAAAATTCCATTAAAGTAGCATAAAAATGTCATAGAATAGTATGTTATGAAATATGTCATAGTAAAGTATGCCATAAAATGTAACATGATAGTATTTTAATTTCATAAAAATGTCTGTATGGTTTCCCATAAAAATATGTCATTGTATAAATGCCATGAAAAAAAGTATAAAAACATCATTGTATAATATGCAATTCAATTTCATCGTAAAGTTTGCCATAAAAATGTCATAATATAGTATTTTATAAAATATGCCATTGTGTAGAGTGCCACAAAAACAGTCATAAAATATGTCAAAAAACATGAAAATATCATAGTTTACTGTAAAGAAACTGTCATAGTATATCGTAAGCCATACAAAGTTCATCAAAAATGTTGTAGTTTAGTATGTTATTAGAATTATTATCGTATAGTGCGTCATAGAAATGTCTTATAACATGTCATAGTGAAGTATTCCAAACAAATGTCATAATATTGAATGTCATATGTGATAAAAATATGTCTTTGACCTAAAAAAGTATCATAGTATAGGTCGTCCTTTAATCAAAAGGTTGGTGGCTCGACCCCCGGCTCTGCTAGTTCTTGTCAGTGTGTCTTTGGGCGAGATATTATTTTGGGTGTGAAAGGGTCAATGGCATGTGGTGTTAAGGAGCTTTGAGTGGTCAGAAGTCTAGAAAAGTCTAAAATTCCAATTCTGTTCTTAATTTATTTGTTTTTAAAATAATGTACATGTTTTAAAATAAATTATTTAGTTGTGGGAAATAACCAGTATTGATAAGAGTAGCTCCTTGTAGTAATAAAATAATATTCCTAACTGAAGGCCACCGTAGTTCTACGACACGTCTGGAAAAGAGTATGATGTTCTACAACCTCACCACTAGATGCCACTAAATCTCACACAATGGTCCTTTGATGAAATGGCTTAGACGTGAACTTGATGACATAATGCTAATTAACATCTTTAATAACCATTTACTAATATTAGTTAGTGCCTTCATTAACACGTAAACCCTTAATTCGTGCAAATAAGAGACATTTGTTAACGTTACATAATGCTTATTATTGTATTAACAGTTAGTTCATGTTTATAACTGCATTAACTGATGTGTATAGCATGTTTTCAAACATTAAATAATATGTATGAAATGATACCTTAGTCAACATGAACACCATTATTAAATGCTTACTAGCCACATTAGTTACTGTTAATTAACTGTTAGTTAAGGGTTATTAATGCATTAAATAATGCTAATTAATGTGTCCTCATTGTAAAGTGTTACCGTATCACCAGTATGTTGCTCCTGCTCTTATCTCAGTGTGTAGCCAGCAACGCTCCACAACGCTGTGACCTCAGCACTGCCCTCGTCTGAAGTCATGCTCAATTAAAATAAAGTTGAATAAAAACCTTTACGTTTTCTCCTGTTGAGCTACACTTTTGGGTTACACTTACACCTCCTTGGCCATCCCTGTACTTCCTCCTGTAAGTTCCAGACTTTGTGATTGATTAGTATATCTGATTAATTGTATTAATAAATGAGGATTCATATAGTCCAACAGACAATTTATGATTTACACCATTGTTCACTTCATTTGCCTAGAATGCATTTTCCTACCACCCGTTTGAATTAAAGAAGTCAGAGGTCTCATTAAATTGTTCTTGCACGGTTTCTTTGGGGCTGACAACGTTGTTGAAGAAGGCAGTTGCCACCTCACACTCTTTATCCTTCGGTCTTGCAGGAATCTATAGGAGGAACAACAGAGCAACAGTCTCTTAGTGGTCATTAATGGGCAGCAAGGTCCTAGAAATGAAACATAGGGAGCAGGACCTCTTCCTCGGAGTCCACCATGTAGCGGCGCCGTGTTGCTACAGGAGCCCAGAACGGACAAACCAAACACCGGCTCTAAATAGGGCCCTTTGTATTTTTGTATTACCCGAAGGCCACCATAGTTCTCCAACACGCTTGGAAGGGGAGGGATAAGAATATGGATATTCAGATGGTTGCAATCTGCAACTCACCACGTGTTGCCACAAATCCCTACACACTGCTCCTTTAAAGCGACACGCAACCAATATGATTTATTCACATTCCAGCAAAAACTGAATCTTTTAGTACCAAACTTAAATCTCCCTCTAATATCACTCACACCAATTTTTATATATTGAAATTTGTTATGTTATTCAGATTGATGCAAGCCTTGTGGATAAATGAGGGTAAACTGTGGGTAAGAGTTGTGTAAAAGTATTTTTTTCACTACTATGTCACTGGGCTGAGACAAAAAGATGTTCCACACAGGAGATAATGCTCCCATGAACATTTCATTGATTGTGGGAGCATTATCTAGTGTGCCAACGCAATTTTTCCCGTCTTTTACATGCTTTTCTGTCCAGCACCGAGCATTCATCGTCTAGATGTGCGTGCTTTTGTAAATATTTTTACGTAGACCAAAATATGACACACAATTAACAGTTTGGTTGGTCTGATGTGGCAAACAAAATGCAGATTACTGCTCAATACAAACAGGGAAGTTATCAGACTTCCATCGCTCACATTGCACTTTCATCACAACATCATTTGTTTGGACAGAATCAATGACTCAATAAAATCAGTAACACTGCAAGATGATCATTTTTCCACTGCTAAATTCATACCTGGTTGCACACTGCTTTTCCATAACGTACAAAAGTGGCAAAGTGCTCACAGTTGAGGGTGAAAAGTTTATATTGGAAGTCCCGATCGAGAAGGGCGTCACGCCGTAGTCTCATGTGCTCGGATGCTGAGGCTGTGAAGCAGTGTCGGTCGTTACGGATGGAGACGACGGCACCTTTCGGGACGTTCACCTCACCGAGACGCACTCTGCGGATCCTGGTCTCCCCGAGAAGAAGGTCACCACAAACCGGGAAGATCTTTTGTAGGTACGTACGTATGTTGCTCATCAGTTGCTTCTCATCTAAAGAAAGAGACAGTTTATTTCCGGGACGTGTATTCATTTTAACAGACAGTTTTCAAAGTCCATGTAGAAATATACACCACTGATGAATAGCACGATACACCAAACTAGTGCCTGCCGTGTGTGAATGTATGTGCATGTTGGTTAGAGTCCTGATGGGCAGGTGGCACCTTGCATGGTAGCTCCCCCCATCAGTGTGTGAATGATGACATGTAGTTTTAAAGCTTTGAGCGGTCAGAAGACTAGAAAAGAGATATACAAGTACAGTTTATGTACTATTTACTAGTTCCTGAAAACAGTGTTCTAGAGTTGCTGGAACTGAATTTATTTACAAGCTGGCATTATCTTCAGTGGAAGCAGCACTATTTTTAGTTTTTCCTCCAAACAAGCGTGTAAAACTATATTTTGGTGTATTCTGAATTTTGTAAAAGGGTAATGATTGAGGGCCAAACAATGATAACAACAGATTTGTGAAGATGATGATGGAAACGTTAAAAAGTGCATCTTCGGCATTTTAGGTCTTCTTAAATCGGTTATAGTCTGTCTCTTCTCCCAAGCTGTAAATTACCAAGTGAGAAACTGGAAACATCGAACCCAAACCCAATAAGAAATAATAAAAAAGTTATAAAAAATGTATTGCATGCCATTGTTAAACAATAGAAGGCAGAGTGCAGTGAGTTACACTGTGTGAGAACAGTGGCACGTTGTGGCACACAAACCAGTGGTCTAATCCAGTCAGAGGTTAAGTTAGTCGAGCTCGTGGCACACAGGAAGAGGAACTGTCAGGACACACACAATACTTGTTAGCAGTATTCTACTAATTAGTAGTCCTCTGGGGCAAATTTGTAATTTGTGATTTTGGGCTGAACAAAATAAATTTAATTAAATTGAATATTCATATTTATTGTTGGTTGTGGGCTTCTCGTGGCATTTGTTGACAAGAAAGACGTATCCTTCAATGAATCACTTACTAATGCTTTACGAAGAAGAGCTTTTGGGTTGCCAGGTTGTGAAAATGCCTTTAGCTCTTAAGATAAGCAGGAAAATCCTTCCAATAAAAGATTACAGTTACAGTTTGAAAAATTTGTGTAAGTTTATAATTATGTTTATTATTCATCTATCAACATTTACAATTCCAGATGTTTGTATTATTAAATGATATATTTAACACTAACACAGTTTATAGAGGTTAAAGCTTATCAAGCTTTTCTGAAGGGTGCCTTATTAAATAGTGGTACCATATAAATCAAAGTACTAATCCTCCAGTAAATTTCAAAACAGGTAATCAACCAACAAGGCAAAACTGCCCCAGGGCCCTCGTCCCCGGGGCAACGTCCTGCAGCGGAACCCGGAATCAAAATCTAGTTTTAAGAAGGTGATATGGTATCGTACTGCATTTTCTTCTTCTTTTTCAACAAACACAAACAAACACAAATCTAGGCTATGCAATCTATGATGCTGTCCTCACCTGCAACAGCAAAATGGATTACATATCCATCTTCATCATAAACTCCCCAGTGTGAATATCCGATGGGGTAGGCAAATTCTATCAAGTCTCCAAATTTGGCAGTGGATATGACTTCTTCAACCTGCAATCATTACAAGAACATGACAGTAAATGATTATAGAATAATCCGATCAGAGACATCTCCACCCTGCTCCACTCCCTGTCCAGCCTGAAAGCAGGTTTAACTACATTCCATTGAGTTCAGGTAGAGTCGCTGTCACAAGTTCCATAGTAATGGTAAATACTGGTTATTGTCATGATATGTAAAACTAATTATTTGTTTGTTTGTAAGTCATGTTCTAACAGTTTAATGACACCTCACTCTTGTCCACCGGAGGTTGACTGCATGTATTCTAAATAGTACAAAAAGCAGAATGTGTTTTACAGGGTTTTCTTTATATATTCCTTCGGAAGTAAATCTCAGTTCCATTGGCTAAGTCACACTGCTATATTTGCACATTATATTACAGTACACTGACTATCTTTACATTGCCTACAGTGGAACAAAGTCAGATGCATGCAGAATACAGGTGATCATGCTACAACATTATAAGTTGGCTGATCATATTCAATATATTTTTTATTTCCATTGTCACTGTTCCATTGAGAGAAAATTCAGGGCAGTGCTACTTTATTGTTATTATTTCTTACCTGTTTCTGAAAATCCATAGCCGACTCCTTAAGTTAGAGCGAGGACTGCTGTAGTGGTTGTCAGGCAGTTTGCAGGGTGTGTTGAGTAAGCAACTGGTTTTGACTGTTTGGAATTTACTGGAAGGGGAAAAAAAGACAACTGATTGGCTGATACAATGAGGAAGTATTCCCTCATTAGTCATGCTGCCTCAAACAAGCTACACATTAGGAAAGTTTATGAAGAACTGTCAACATAACAAGGTTAATTTGCACTTAACGGTTTTGCTCTTTCTTTAAAATATATTATAAATATATACATATATTTGTATATATAAATAAGCATTTATTGCATTACTTTGGCATTACTTTGGCTCAACTGTGACTGCATGGGTAAATAACCAAACTCAAAATGGTTTCTCTCAAAATGACACCGCGCCACTCTTTCCATAGACAGGATTCAGGAAGCTGTAAATCAGTATGTAAGAGTGTGATTCTACTTAGTAAATATAGAAGTTATTTTTGGTCATAATTTGTCCCGCAGGTTGTGCCTAACGATGTATGAATGGGTGTGAATGATTAGACAGGTCTGATGGTGGCACCTTGCATGGGCGCCCCTGGCATCAGTGTATGAATGGGTGTGAATGGGTGTGAATGGGTGTGAATGAACATGTTTGTTCATGCGCTTTGAGTGGTCATAAGACTAGAAAGCGCTATACCAGTACAGTCCATTTACCTTTATAGTATGCCAAAAAAAGGTCATAATAATGTCATAGCATGCCATAAAGAAGTCTTAAAAAATAGCAGTTTATTATGCCCTTTTTAGGGCATAATAAACTCAGAGTAGTGTAATAAAAAAAAAGTCTTAGTATATGTAGTAGTATGCCATTAAAAAAAGCATACAAAATGTCGTAGTATAGTATTTTGTAAAATATGTCGTAGTATAGTATTTTGTAAAATATGTCATAGTATAGTATGTCATGCTATAGTAGATGGCATAAAAGATTGACAGTGAGGTGGTATTTGTGGGTGGGTCCTTTTGACTGTAGCGTCTGTATCCCAGGGAGCGGTATCATGGCCTATCTGAGCTGCTCTGAGTCATCTGAGGGAAACCAGAAGGAGAGCCAGAGAGAGGAGATGAGAGTGTGTGCCTCCTTTAAGTTGCAGGAGGAGTGCTGTCACAGGAAGACAGAAGAAATGAGACAATAAGGTGACAGCAATACACTGAAGAATGCACGACCGTGTTTGGAGCAGCTTAGTGTTTGCTCCAAAGACAAAAGCTCAAATCACAATGGCATTTAACCCCTCTGTTCCTTAGGCGAGGAGGCACACAGAAGGAAAAATGTGTTCTTTCAGTACAATACCACATTGGATTAGTACATTTGACATTAAGAATGAGTAAAACTCAAATTTCCTAATGTGTGGAATAACAATTATAAGGGTTACTGCAGATATAAAGAAAAGAAAAAGAAAAGAAAGGCGTTTTCTTCTAAATCACAAAGTTTAATTTCTATTAAAGCTGCTCAGTGTCCAGGAGGTGCCTCACTATTCTGGTTAGGACCCACTCTTGGATTGGGGCAGCACCACAGAGAGGCAGGTGGCTCAGGAGAAAGCATGGACTGTAAGAAGTGGACGTAGTCATCATGACGTCACCCATTGGTTTGTGGACTGCTGTTTTGAAGCCTTGAGTTCGGCATTTTCACCATCTTTTTTTTGCAACCAGAAGTGACACGAGAGGTTGGAGCTAGGTACAGCAAAACGCTGAATAAGACATTTTTAGGTGACCAAAATGTAACAATTAACCCTAATGAACTAAAAAAACCTCTGTGAAAGCGTTAAAGTTTGTAGACAAAAACAAAGACAACTCCCAGACCGGACAATGGCATGCTTGCGACCTATCAATCACCTTGTAGCCCCGCCCTAAAGCATCCCCTGCTTTATGGTCTGTTTGACTCTAAATGGACCATAATTTTCTAAATGAACATCATGCTGTATTGAAGAAGACTTGAAACTAGAGATTGAGACATAAACTCATGTTTACAATGTTTACTGAGGGAATAAATCAAGAGAGAAGTAGAGTCATTTTCAATAGACTTCTATACAACCAGACTTCTTTTTGCAACCGGACGTGTCGCCCTCTGATGGTCTTTAGAAAGAATGCAGGTTTAACGCACTTCTGCATTGGCTTCACTTTTCAGAACTGCAGGCTGCCTGCTGGGTGAGAGACAGAAATATTTAGTGTGAACAGCATTTCAGCAGCTGTCATCGGCTGTGGATTATACTTGCAGCAACATTTCTCTTCTGACTCAAATAACCTGCTTTGTGGCAGATAGAAATGTCATAGCTGGGTCAGAATGACCTGACAGGCTCGTGCTGCTTAGTAGGAGAGGGACCAAAAAATGATCTTCATGAAACAGTCAGTCTCAGACAAGAACACTTGGCTGTAGAGTTTTCTTTTTGCCACTGCCTTTTATTCAATCATTTCTTACACTGCACTGTAACTTGTTGACTTGTATTTTATACCGGTCTTAATGTTTTTTAGCTCATTTTGAATTTGTATGCTCTTGGATTTTTAATTATCAGTTTAAGTTTAATAATTTCTTTCTTTTGCACTTTGTATTAGTGCGTTTGATATTCTATGTAAAGCGCTCTGAATTGCCTTATTGCTGTGATGTGCTGTGTAAACAAACTTGCCTTGCCTCTGACAGCCGAGTCCCCGTCAGGCGTGGGGTTGACTTCAGGGGAAGATTGTGGGTTTGGTTATGTATTGAAAAAGTCAACACATACTGTCTGTGTTGACTTTTCAATATATTTCAACTGCTAAACATGATTATACGAATGTTAATTATGTTTAAGTTGCCAAGAGCAGATATCGTAGGGAAACAAATGATACATGTTGTCTTCTTGCAGAGTGAAATTGTCTCATTATGTTGCTAAAAAAAGTGTAATCCACATGCCATGAAATGTATTTCTGTATTTTCTTTCTATTGAAAAGGCATTTGCTGTCGCAAGCCATGAGTATATATGGTACTGGTAGAAAAACATTGTATCCCAGGCTAGAAAGCCACATGCCTAGCTCAGATCCAAGTTGTTTTCAAGCTTTTACACTATTACATTTATTTTTTATCCTTTTTATCCTAGAAAGAATGGAGCTAGCCAAATATTCTATCTGAGTTGCTTCAAAGGAAGCCAGAATACCTAACAATGTGATCCAAGCTTCTATTTCACTGCTTCAATTCAAGAGACAAGGCCTTTATCAAAGTTATTATCGTCAATAACTAGTCATTGTAGTGAAAAATGAAAGAGTGAAGAATGAGTTTTTCAGTAGTACCTTGCTGTTCTGGTATTCAGAACAAGAGGCCAAGTCCAGCAGACAGTGTTAAAATTCAGCAGTCTGAAGGCAGCCAAACCTGTGAGAGGAGTATTCCTCAACTGCCAAATGACAGAGACTGGCAATGATTCAGAGATCTGCCTGTCAAAAAGCTGGGGGATACTATCCTATAATCATGGAGAGGTGGACATGAAAAAACGTGTTACTGTGTTCCACCAGCAGGGTCAATGTTTCCACTTATCCTGTGAAATATGTCATTATCTACTGGTTGGATTGGAACAGTTTGTGACATTCCTGGTGTCTGCACGATGAAGGGGATGATGAGGTTAGAATCGCTAGAAAAGAAAAAGCCCTGTGCCTGGAATGGAAACAGGCCAAGGTTGCTGGGATGATGGGGACAGTCGATACTAGTAACGGAGACAAGTGAATATCTGGCAACCGGTTGCGGGTAATGAAAACAGCAGGAAGTTACTGATGTGAGGGTAGAATAGCTGACTGAGTAACTGGCAACTTGATGCTGGTAACAGAAAAGCTAAATGTTACTGAAGAGTGGCACTAATATTGGGTAAATGCAAGTTTTACGAGGGCTGGCATGACAATCCTATAAGGTCTTGTTAGCGAAGCATTACAAATAGCAAAGCTACATGCAAACCATGTGTAAAATTGTCCAACATCTCCAACATGGGGAAGGGGGCAATTACAAGCCAATCTACTAGGCAAAAGCACCGCAGTCTTGTCACAGCATCCGCTGCAGAGTCACAAAGTCGAATATGGTCTGAAGAAAATCTACAAAAAAGGCTGAACATTTTTGTACAGAAAGGTAGGGAATTTTGAAATGGAAAATGTGTAGGAACCCTGAAGTGAAGATATCTGAATGACTAACTGGTGAACCAGTGCCTGTACTGGCCTGAACTGGAAAGAGGCAGTGGTTGCTTAAATTATGAGCAAAGCCAAATGAGTAACTTGCAACCTGATAACTACAGAAACGGCATAACGCCAAACTGGCAACTTGTACTTGTATAGCGTTTTTCTAGTTTTTTGACCACTCAAAGCACTTTAACACTACATGTTCATTCACCCATTCACACCCATTCATACACTGATGACATTGGGTACATTCATAATCATTCACACACCGATGACAAAGCGTCAGGAACAATTTAGGTGGTCTTGTCCAAGGACACATCGACATGGACTAGCGGATCCGGGGATCGGACCGCTGATCTTCTGATTAAAGGATGACCTGCTCAACCACTGAGCCACAGTCGCCCCAACCTGGTGTTGGAAACATATACAACGTGAAGTTATTGATATGGGGCAAGAATGGCCAAATTAGTAACTGGCAACCTGGTGCTGGTAAGAAAAACAACAGGTAGCCACTAAAGTGAGTTGAGATTAGCCAAGTTAGCGACTGGCAACCCAAGTGAAACAAGTGAAAACACAAACACGTGGCACGGACTCGAAGCTTGCTGGACTTTTTCTTAAAAAAAAATCTAAAATTGGGGGTGAATAGAATAAGAATTGGCAACATAGTGCCACTCACAGAACCCGGGGTAAGGGATGGACAGAGTAACAAGAATCTGGAAGTGTGGATCTTCTTCTCGTAAAACTAGGCTTTGGGACAGCAGGTCTTCTGGGAGAGAAAGGAGGAACATTTCAGCACTAATCAATGGTGGTAGCTTAAATCTGTTGGGCAGAGGAACGTCTGGATTATCTCCCTTAGCTGGCTGCCAACCCCGGATAAGCAGCAGAAAATAGATGGATGGCTTTCTTATCAAATCATTTAAAAAGCTCAAAGACACCCACTGCTATTCTGCAAGAGGAAGCATGCCAGATGTGATCAGTTTTAGCCTTGAAGGAAAACTCAAGACTCCACTTCTTCAAAGTGGTATTGAAAAGAGTTTTTTCCCACTCATTTGTAGCCTAATTTCTATTATGAAGAGATCTTGAATGTGTAGGCTTTTGTCTTGCCCGGCTTTGTGCCGTCATTGTACTGTATATTGGAGGGTTGGGTCTGGATGGTAACCCTAGATTTGCAAAACTCTAGCAAGATTGTTGAGGTTAGGCACTGACCTTAAATAGTTACGGTTAGGATAGGTTGTCAAGCAGCGAGTCTATGAGAGTTTTCACAAATCTAGGGTCATCATCCAGACAAGACACACAATTGAAATCAGCCAAAAAGCCTTATAGTGATTAAATTCTTGCTGTATAGTTATCTTTAAATGAAATAAATTCACTTGCTGTGTGGTAGTCAGCTGATGGCCGGAGCTGGACCACCTGCTGGAAGCTGCAGCTGAACCATAAAGCCACGGACAGCGACACCTTGGTCCGTTGGAGGACTCGGTGACACATGTAATTTACAGCTGTGCACGGCAGCGGACGAACTACGGCTGTGTTCATTTTGCTTCAGTGCCCGTGCAGGCTGGCCCCTGCTGTCCCCCAGGCAAGTGCTGCACACAGCCAACAGACTGTCAAGCCGTCAGCTGGATGCTCAATCTCATTTCACATGCAAAGAGAAAGGAGACGCCGCCTGTTTTAAAAGTGAATGTCCTCCACTTGCCCATAAGCAGGCCTGTTGTGAGAGTAATCAGTCGAATGTTTAATGAACACGCCCGAACACGACAGCTTCACAGTGATGTGTGGACCGTCAAATGTCTGCGCTGAGCTGCTCCGTGGCGTCCGAATGCACTTATTTACTTCATCTTGAGAGGCGACGTGGCAGTGCCAATAGATGACATACCCGACACAGTTCACTGGCTCGAGATCATTCTGTCAACTCGGCCCTCGAGCAGCCTCGGGGGTCGCAGCGGAAATGTTACTTCTGTTCTTCCACACAAACAACGACGACACACTGTTGTGTTATTGTCCACTCCCTGCTCATTTATCAGCTCGGTTTGAAAAGTCCAAGCAAAAATTTAAAAAACACGGACAAGCCTGGCTTTCAGAGGCAGTTTGTTTGAGATTGTCCTTCTTTCTACCGACCCTGTCATGCACACAAACACAGTTCCACTATTGATCTGAAACAGAACAGGGAGGGTTTTTAGTTATCAGATTAGCCGACCCTGTCCTTAGGCAGAATGTCGACATTCCAAAACTCGGGATTACATACAATCACGTTTCCTAACACCCAATAACTTACATTTTTAACCTCAATTGTTTCTACAATATCTGTGCATGACAACTACTGTATGATCAACATATCCTCAACGGTTCGTATTATATCTTATGAAGTCATTTTTCGTGCATTTTCCTACGAAAGCCAGAAACAAGTACCTAATCTATTTTTGAGGCCTCCGCACGAAAAAAGCATGCCCATACTAAAAAGAGTATATATCTGCAACCACAGGGTCTATTTGAATAATTTTGGTGTTATTATAAAAGTAATAACTGTGAGATTTGTCTAGATGTGTAAATATCAATATATATGTTACTGGTTAAAACTAAATGAAGATGGAACACAGAAAAAATAAAAATATTTCAGGTTCGTCTAAAAAAAAAAAAACACTTTCAGGATGATGATCACTTTAGAATAATGCAGTCGAAGGTTTAAAACTCTTCTAAATAATTGCACATTATGTGAACATTCTCTCTGAAGTTTGATTTTCATAAAGTGAAGTAGAAAAAAAATGAGATAGTTTTTAGTACAGACAGGTCAGACGAGGTCTTTGAAAATTAGGATTTATTGAATAATTGCAATTTAAAGTTTTATGTACCAAACTATATATTTATCTTCTTTTTTGACTAATGATGTTCAATACATCCATATACAGCAGTAAAATACACAAGGCCAAACCAAAATAATGTTTTTTGCTCTGAAATCTCTATAAAATGCATATTTTTGTTCTCAAAATCAGAGTTCTGGAAGTACCAGGGTCTGAGAATGTTTATGTGAACGTCTCACAGAGCGGAGTGAGACCTCCTGTTAACCGTCACCGCTGGGAGAATGCCGGGAAACCGGCCGAAATGAGATTGACAGCACTGTTAGCCAATACAAGTCAGTCAGGCCAATTATGGTAATTTCATGGGGGCCATTTGGTAGCTGCTGACCATCCCCCATATGTAAATTTTAAGTCACAAGGACCCGTGGAAGCTTTTTTTTTTTCAGTAGAGGTTTTCACACCTGCCTATTTCAGTGCAGAAACAGCGGAAACATTCTTTTCTACAGTGTTTCATCATCAGGTGCGAGACTGTTTATCATATTTTGCTGGTTTCATAATCATCTGAGGCTGATGTTCTTTGGCTCAGACATCGCTGATGCTGTGGTCTATAGGGATTTTGAGCGGTATGTGCGGAATCCCTGGGTTATTGGCGTTTGTTTGCGTGGTCGCAAGCCTATGTAGCATAAAGCTAACTCGCGGTAGGTCGATATATGGTCAGCGAGTTCAGTGGCTGGTGAGATATGAATATGAATATTTGGTTATGCATTTCGTTGGTCTTGATTAGTTGTGTTTGGAGCATCTACAAATGGCTTTGATGATCTTGTAGCCTGGGTTTTGCTTGTTAATCTGATATAAAAAAAAAAATTCTCCCAGGGGTTCCCCTAAATCTCTTAACCAGTGTACCCCGAAGCCCCCTGCTCAGGGGGCTCTCGGGGAGATGGAGTTAATTTCCGCTCATTACATAGATGTGCATGTTGCACCCATTCACCTCAACTCCTGCCGGCCCGGTGTTCATCAGTACAGTAGATGGAGTTGTCTCAGTTGTCATGGATCTAGGGATACACCACAAGGGACTTTACAATCTGTATAGCAATCAATATCCTCAGTCCTTAGAGCCTTGGGACAGACATGCAATAGAGAGATAGTAAAATTACAGCGTGGACAATCAGGATGACTGAATGATAGATTGTAAATATTTATGGAGAATGGATCCAGGAGGACGTACAGCAGCTTCAGGTGCAAACAAGATTCAAACAGACAGACCTATCCGAGGACACATATATCCACCGAAGCTCCTCAAAAACCTATCGACACTTTAAGGCTATGGGCAACAAGAACTGCGACTGGTCAGCTTCAGGTGCTTGTGTTTTTTCCAGTGCTGTTATTGAAGGTCAGAGCAGATAGAGTAAAGCTTTAAAGGTTTAACGCCCCCGAGGGGCAATCTGGCTTACAGAGAGTAGTCAATAATAATAAATACGTGAGGAATACAACAATTACACCCAGGGCCCTTTGCTGCCTGGCATCCCCTCGTTCTCCTCTAATTGCCAGATCACATTTTGTTTTCACAGCTGCTGGAATCAGACCTCATGAAGCAACAGCTCAGTTCAGTCAGGAAGACTTTTTACAGGTTTAGTAGTTTGTAGTTTATTTCTCATTAATCCTGCCAACAACAACTGACAAAAGGTAGAGAAGAGAAGATATAGGCCTTTATTGATTCCCCAAAAAACTGTAATACCGTCCACCAGTTACATCAGAACAAAAATGTTGCAGTAGTGCAAACAGCTTACAGTTTGACATTCACAAAAATGTAAAGTAGGCAAAACTATGGAAACAGGGAATAGTAGCGATAGAGCTGCTGCAGCCACTCCATGGCTGGAAGTCAAAGTCTCAGAAATCTTCTCAGTAAAGTACACTTAATGTGACTGTGGGTCAGTGGTTGAGCAGGGTCGTCCTTCAATCAGAGGATCGGCGGTTTGATTTCCGGTGCCGCT
Source organism: Ophiodon elongatus (assembly GCA_016806645.1). Lineage (NCBI taxonomy): Eukaryota > Metazoa > Chordata > Actinopteri > Perciformes > Hexagrammidae > Ophiodon > Ophiodon elongatus. Next base: position 10,288 of record JACSYO010000711.1, on the reverse strand, counting down.
AGTTGATTTGTCCTTGGGTAAGACACTTAACCCAAAAAATGTCTCCTGTAGCTGTGCCTACGGTGTGTGAATGTTGTATTAATGTTAGTTAGTTCTGATGGGCAGGTGGCACCTTGCATGGTAGCCCCTCCCATCTGTGTATGAATGGGTGTGAATGGGTGAATGATGACAAGTAGGGTTAAAGCACTTTGAGTGGTCAGAAGACTACAAGCGCTGTACAAGTACAGGTCCATTTACCATTTAATAACGCCATCTCCACTGCAAACCCTTTGCTCATCACAGTCAGCACTCTCCATCACAGAGAATGAAAGAACGTAACCTGACGTAACTCTTTGTGTGCATGTGTAGCCCACCGTGGCTCTATACAGGATGCAACCTCCGGGTCTAAAAAGTGAAGCCAATGCTGAAGGTCCTTTAACTTGCATTCTCTCTAATGTCCATCGGAGGGCGACTCCTCTGGTTGTATAGAAGTCAAAGCTTCATGTGTTAAAGCTGCATTCTCTCTCCTGACCACCAGGGGGCGACTCCTCTGGTTGTATAGAAGTCAAAGCTTCATGTGTTAAAGCTGCATTCTCTCTCCTGACCACCAGGGGCGACTCCTCTGGTTGTATAGAAGTCAAAGCTTCATGTGTTAAAGCTGCATTCTCTCTCCTGACCACCAGGGGGCGACTCCTCTGGTTGTATAGAAGTCAAAGCTTCATGTGTTAAAGCTGCATTCTCTCTCCTGACCACCAGGGGGCGACTCCTCTGGTTGTATAGAAGTCAAAGCTTCATGTGTTAAAGCTGCATTCTCTCTCCTGACCACCAGGGGGCGACTCCTCTGGTTGTATAGAAGTCTATAGAAAATGACTCTACTTCTCTCTTGATTTATTCCCTCAGTAAACATTGTAAACATGAGTTTATGTCTCAATCTCTAGTTTCAAGTCTTCTTCAATACAGCATGATGTTCATTTAGTAAATTATGGTCCATTTAGAGTCAAACAGACCATAAAGCAGGGTATGCTTTAGGGCGGGGATACCGCTGAACCGAAGGCTTCCAAACAGCAGTCCACAAACCAATAGGTGAATGGTAAACATTTACTGTTTCAGCTTCCCAAATGTGAGAATGTGCTGCTTTTCCTTGTCTTACTCTGGAGTAAACAGAATATATTTAAGTTTTATACTGTCGTTTGGACTAAACATGACTTCAGGGGATTGGAGGGAAGCTCAGAGAATAATTTTGGACGCTGTTAGCTTTCTCCACATGAATAGGTGACAAAATCCCCTGCAAAAGGACAAGGTGGCGTATATATGCAGCTGTCTGAGATGAGAGGAGATAGAGACAACATTTCTCCTGCTCTGACACAGATCTGAACTGGTAAAAGTTTGATGTGGCAATTAATTAATTAATGAATAGCACTGAATAAATTGATAGATAGATAGATTGGTTGAATAAATGGTAAGAATGTTAAATGCAATCAAGGAATAACTTAAATGGCAAATGAGCATTTGTTTTCCCCCATATCGATAAAGGGATGTGTTTAGCTCTCTTGCTGTGGAGGTGAAACTGCTGCATTTTTAGTGTTAATCATACATTTATTCTATTTTAACTGTATTTTGCCGTATTTTGATTCAACTTTGCTTTCTGCTTTCTTTTTGCCTTTTTAGTTAAATTTTTACACAATTCCAAAAGCTATTATTTTGTATGGAGTAATTTTCATTTTCTTTTCTTAAAACATTTCATAAAGTATTGCAGAAAAAAACAAGAGAAACAATGCCAGCATAACAAGAAATAAAAACTCCACAAATAAAAACTAACAAAGTTTTGTGTGTAAATGTACTGGCTCCATATAAATGAATTATTACATAACTATTGCATTTGTTCATTCATTCATTGACTGGCAGTGTCGAGGGGTTTCTGTTTAGCTGATCAGTCAGTATATACCTATATAATATACTTTAATGCAATAGCCATGTGGTAAATGCTGTATGCCTCTGTTGTTTTGTCCCTGTTTGGTGGGCAAACTTCACTCTGCAATTCTAAACAACACACAGCTGCATCCAACCAGTTACTTTATGGGCTTTATCAGAACATACACACTAAAAGAACACGTCCATGGTAAACAATAGCTTCCTGCTGAAAAGGCTGGGTTTGAAGTGAAGAAGCAATTACCAGATACGAGCAGGTTCCCCCACATCTTATCAGGACAGAATGAAGTCCGCTGCCGAACAAGCATTACAAACTATTACACTTCTGTGGCTTGAGCAGCATGCTGTATTCCAGCTATCAGTGACCCTTTCACCCATAATCTGCCAGCAGATAGACACAACAGTGCAGAGCTGCAGAGTAGCAAAAGCTCCTGTGAGTACGCTGTTGGTTCTCCACATTCTGAGACTTGAGCTCAAGACTCACTTTGATTACAGTCATCTACTCACTAATAATACTTTAGCGGTGTTGAAGGTAGAAATGCAGGACAGAAATTTCACGGTTCATCACAAATTTCGATTTGGCTGAACCCTGTAGACTTCTTTTTACGGTAAATATGAAAATCCTCGTCATACATGCTGCTCAGCTGCCAGGGCATGAATCCGTGGGCCTGCAGGTCGCAACCCTATCAGTCGGAAAGGATGAGGTTGGACACGCTACATCCACCACCCCAACCTCCACACACTTATTTCAAATATTTCTTCATAAAAGGACACACTACTCTCTGTGTTGGTACCATAGACTGTATATAAGAAGTGGACATAGTCATCGTGAAGTCACCCATTGGTTTGTGGAATGCTTTTATGAAACCTCAAAATTCTGCAATATTCTCTGCCCTGAAACGCCGGGGACATGTCCGCTGAAGCCATGGGTGAGGGTTGATTACATGTGTACAGTTACACCATGAACCACATGTTGGCCATCTCACTGCTGCATGCTACTTCTGCAGAATGTTAACGTGCACGCTCTGTGGGCAGGCCATGCACCGGCAGAGCTGGCTAACTTACGGTTTAGCCCTATAGCAACTTGAATGGGGATAAAATTATTGAATCTTGCATATCTTCTCGAATTTCCAAATGCTATTGGACCAAATTGATACATTTCTGATTCATTTTATTGATTTCTGTCATTTTGTGGGGATTGATCCACCATTTAACAGTATGTAGGGCGGAGCCCATGAAGTAAGCACAAGTTTAACTGCGTGCAGCACGCTCCCATGCACGACCCGAATGGCCGGTAAGGACACAGGCAGGAAGAGGCGGCTGGTAAAATCTTTATGGAATTTCTTTGACCGTCTGCTGATGTGGCGGCCCAACAGGATTTTTCCTGGTATTTTTCCTCCAAACAACTCTCCATTCCCTCTGGTCCTTGTGGAACACAGTCTCGGGATTCATTCAAGGATAAGTGCAAACCTTCGTCCCAGTTGAAACATTTTCATCTTACTCAAACGCGTCTTCGCCTCAATTCACACGGCCTGAGTGAATTTACATCCGTTTGTATCCACTCAGCATGCATTGACTCGGGCCACCTCTAAACATAGACTTGCTTTCAGTCTGAACTCACATTCAACCTAAAAAACAAGCCACCCTCCTCTCCCAACCCCGCATTAATGCTGCATTCATGTCATATCAGAATTACTATAATTACCAGTTTCCAATTTGTAAATAGCATTCAAGTCAACATCGAAGTTACTATTATGAGTTGGTAACGTCTTTCTGAAAAAGCTCTTACAGTATGTATCTGAATTTGCACTTTATAATATGGAAGTGACAAACCTCACATTAGCTAGAGTTTCTTATTGGGTTGCACAAATGAATACAGACTACGAGACTGAATGACTCCAGACTTATCTTGGATGATGATGCCCCCGATTAGCAACCGTGACATTCCAGCTTTGACCCAAAAGATTATTTCATAAGAGGCCTTAAAGTCTTAAATCTACCATACCTCACGACACCAGAGCTGGGAGGAGACGTCATTCAGTCCAGATAAGAGCATCTATCATGTAGGCTGTCAGTAAGTTAAGGTTTGAACAGTATGATATGCAGCCATCGTCACACTGCAGCTCGTGATAAGAGGACATTTTCAGAGAAATAGATGTTGATGATTTGCATTGAGGCTAACTTCTTAAGTCTTCAACCAAACAAGAAAAAACTTCAATTCCAAAGCAGTTTAGTGTATTAATGAATGATCAGTGCATGTTTGGCAGGTACTGTGCAGAGATTTTGATTCATGACTTTAACAAATGTGACTACTAACTAACTAAACTAATCACACCTGGCCATTCTAATGTCTGATACCTGTGCCTCTGGGAGGAGAAGAAAAGATGTTTCCATCATGTTTCGGAGAGAAGTGGAGCTCAAGTCTGAATTACGGTCAAAAGGTGAATATATAGCGCATGGACCAAATGTAGGTTGGAAACACAAGGTACAGCCTGTTAGACACAGCTTTGATTTGTGGCATTCAAATTGATTGCAGATTCTTTTGTTTATATGACAACCACTAGTGTAGTGTTTTTATTGGTGTTAAGTGTAGATGATGAGTAGATGTTGAACTGTCAGTATGAACTGCTGAATAAAGAAATAATTTAGTTAATTGTTATTGCCAGATTACTATTTCTAAAGTGAAAATGTTCACCAACCAACACCTGACTCCAGCTGTGTAAGATTGATGTGTGTAAAAAAAAAACAAGTGATTGAATTTCTCAAAAACCTATTCTATAATAAAACTATTCCTTTAATTTGTTGTAGCGGAGAGTACAACCATAGGGTGTCTCTCTCTTTGTGCTCCAGCTGTTAGAGCAGAGAGAGAGAGAGAGAGAGAGAGAGAGAGAGAGAGAGAGAGAGAGAGAGAGAGAGAGAGAGAGAGAGAGAGAGTTCCACAGCTGCGTCATGGGGAGAACTCATTCTGAGCTGCTTCTCACCCACATCCCACAAGAAACCTGCTGATCGGAAAACAATTGTGACAGGGTTTCAGTGTAGTTTTTAAAAACTATTTTTGAAAAGAGATTCAAACTTGTTTCTGGGCAACAAGGTTCCCTTTGGTATAATAGTGTAAAACATATAGGGAATGAAGAGAACCTTAGTAAACTGCTGTGTGTGAGATGTGTCAATGTGTATGTGTAGGTTTTAATATGCCAATTACATTTTTGTGTTTTGTTTTGCACATGATGAAAACACCATTAAAAACATGTCGACCAGTTGAGTGGACAGTTAGTGGTACCCATGGACCGGGGTTGCGCCTGCTGCAGAGGCCCTGCTTCACACCAACAGCTGCTGTTATATTTCTTCTTTTAAATCTTTTTATTGATTTTGCAAATACTTTATACAGGAATGGAGAACAGTACTACCCCCAAGAAGTTGGGATATACAGGACATTACATTCAGTCGTGAGTCGCTTGCAGGTAGTGTACATTTCTATTACCTTCACTGCTACCACTACTGCTATTATCATTATCGTTCTCTTATATCCACACTACTATTATGATAAGTCATAATTCTATTATTATTATAGCTGTTGTGCGATTAAACTCTTTCTCTGCCAACCCAGATCCAGGTTCTGCCAAAGTTTCTACCCGTTAAAGGCTTTTTTCTCTCCCAGTTCTTGCTCGTGGGGGAATGTTGGGTCTCCGTAAATTATAGAGTAGAGTCTAGACCTCCTGTGTATGAAAGGTGTCTTGATATGACTTCTATAAATTGATTGAATTGAATAATTTACAGACTGATGTTTCTTTATTAAAACATTCTGTATTCAAATTTCCCTCCTAGATATTTAGTATTTTATATCATTATACCTGCAGGAAATATGGCAGGCACAACTATTATTTTATAGTTTTCACCATCTGCAGTCATCACTTTATCTAACCAGAGTATTTTCTTTTCTTTCTTCCTTAATTCTTCCTGTTTTAAAGCCGTAGTCTCTGTGCAGCGTATATTTACTGTTCAATGATCACAAGCACTTCCATTCTTGAAAGAAACTGAGACTCAAAGAGAAAAACATTGTTGCAATTCATTCCTTTGAATCATAAGGTGTTACGGAGTCAAACTGGGAAAATGAGAGTCTCATTTCCTGAGCTTAGAATACAGCAAATATTCTCTCGTCATGTCATCAAGCACGATCACTTGAACTGATCAGCAGGCAAGCCCTCATTCCTACTGTATAAGAACATAATAATGTATGAGCATAACGTATGTCAAATTTAAATAAATACATCATAGTCAACAGGAAAGCCTCAAGTGTAGATCCCCACTTGTCGCCCCTAGAGGCCATAAAAGTTAATGACACAGCACAACAAACTAAGAAGCTGTTCCTGAGGACGGCACCCTGACGGACTTTTACTTATAACAGAGTAATTTTACACTGTGCTCTCATAAATAATTTAATGATAAACACGTTTGTTGTCTGTGAACGATGATAATACAGCAAAAAAAATCCTACTCATAAAGCATGGTAAACGAGATGGGGACCGTGTTCAAAGACGGGGTCTGGGGGGTCGCCAACATCACTGCAGATTACACTCTGAGGACAGTCTGCAGTCGACTGTCGTACCAGGAACAGGGGCCTCCGACCCTAGAGAGGGGAGAGAGGAGAGAGAGGAGAGAGAGGAGAGAGAGCAGAGAGAGGAGAGAGAGACGGGAGAGAGGAGAGAGAGGGGAGAGACGGGAGAGAGGCCGGAGAGGGGAGAGAGGCCAGAGAGGAGAGAGACGGGAGAGACGGGAGAGAGGCCAGAGAGGGGAGAGAGGCTGGAGAGAGGAGAGAGGCCAGAGAGGGGAGAGAGGCTGGAGAGGGGAGAGAGGGGAGAGAGGCCAGAGAGGGGAGAGAGGGGAGAGAGGCCGGAGCGGGGAGAGAGGCCAGAGAGGGGAGAGAGGCCGGAGAGGCCAGAGAGGGGAGAGAGGCCAGAGAGGGGAGAGAGGAGAGAGGCCGGAGAGGGGAGAGACCGGAGAGAGGCCGAAGAGGCCAGAGAGGGGAGAGAGGCCAGAGAGGGGAGAGAGGAGAGAGAGGCCAGAGAGGGGAGAGAGGCCAGAGAGGGGAGAGAGGCCAGAGAGGCCAAAGAGAGGGGAGAGAGGCCAGAGAGAGGCCAGAGAGAGGCCAGAGAGAGGCCGGAGAGAGGCCAAAGGAGAGAGGCCAGAGAGGGGAGAGAGTCCAGAGAGGGGCGAGACAGGCAACCAGAGAGGCCAGAGAGGCCAGAGAGGGGAGAGAGGCCAGAGAGCGGAGAGGGGAGAGAGGCCAGAGAGGGGAGAGAGGAGAGAGAGGCCAGAGAGGAGAGAGAGGAGAGAGGGGAGAGAGGCCGGAGAGGCCAGAGAGGCCAGAGAGGGGAGAGAGGGGAGAGAGGCCGGAGAGGGGAGAGAGGCCGGAGAGGGGAGATAGCCCAGAGAGGGGAGAGAGGCCAGAGAGGGGAGAGAGGCCAGAGAGCGGAGAGGGGAGAGATGGGAGAGAGGGGAGAGATGGGAGAGAGGCCAGAGAGGGGAGAGAGGGGAGAGAGGAGAGAGAGGAGAGAGAGCAGAGAGAGGAGAGAGAGACGGGAGAGAGGAGAGAGAGGGGAGAGACGGGAGAGAGGCCGGAGAGGGGAGAGAGGCCAGAGAGGAGAGAGACGGGAGAGACGGGAGAGAGGCCAGAGGGGAGAGACGGGAGAGAGGCCAGACAGGGGAGAGAGGCTGGAGAGAGGAGAGAGGCCAGAGAGGGGAGAGAGGCTGGAGAGGGGAGAGAGGGGAGAGAGGCCAGAGAGGGGAGAGAGGGGAGAGAGGCCGGAGCGGGGAGAGAGGCCAGAGAGGGGAGAGAGGCCAGAGAGGGGAGAGAGGCCAGAGAGGCCAGAGAGGGGAGAGAGGCCAGAGAGGAGAGAGAGGGGAGAGAGGCCGGAGAGGGGAGAGAGGCCGGAGAGGGGAGAGAGGCCAGAGAGGGGAGAGAGGAGAGAGAGGCCAGAGAGGAGAGAGAGGAGAGAGGGGAGAGAGGCCAGAGAGGCCAGAGAGGCCAGAGAGGCCAGAGAGAGGCCAGAGAGAGGCCAGAGAGAGGCCGGAGAGAGGCCAGAGAGGGGAGAGAGTCCAGAGAGGGGCGAGACAGGCGAGAGGCCAGAGAGGCCAGAGAGGGGAGAGAGGCCAGAGAGCGGAGAGGGGAGAGAGGCCAGAGAGGGGAGAGAGGGGAGAGAGGCCAGAGAGGAGAGAGAGGAGAGAGGAGAGAGGGGAGAGAGGCCGGAGAGGCCAGAGAGGCCAGAGAGGGGAGAGAGGGGAGAGAGGCCGGAGAGAGGCCAGAGAGAGGCCAGAGAGGGGAGAGAGTCCAGAGAGGGGCGAGACAGGCGAGAGGCCAGAGAGGCCAGAGAGGCCAGAGAGGGGAGAGAGGCCAGAGAGCGGAGAGGGGAGAGAGGCCAGAGAGCGGAGAGGGGAGAGAGGCCAGAGAGGGGAGAGAGGGGAGAGAGGCCAGAGAGGAGAGAGAGGAGAGAGGAGAGAGGGGAGAGAGGCCGGAGAGGCCAGAGAGGCCAGAGAGGGGAGAGAGGGGAGAGAGGCCGGAGAGGGGAGAGAGGCCGGAGAGGGGAGATAGCCCAGAGAGGGGAGAGAGGCCAGAGAGGGGAGAGAGGCCAGAGAGCGGAGAGGGGAGAGAGGCCAGAGAGGGGAGAGAGGGGAGAGAGGGGAGAGATGGGAGAGAGGCCAGAGAGGGGAGAGAGGGGAGAGAGGCCGGAGAGAGGCCAGAGAGATGCCGGAGAGAGGCCAGAGAGAGGCCAGAGAGAGGCCGGAGAGAGGCCAGAGAGGGGAGAGAGGCCAGAGAGGGGAGAGAGTCCAGAGAGGGGCGAGACAGGCGAGAGGCCAGAGAGGCCAGAGAGGGGAGAGAGGCCAGAGAGCAGAGAGGGGAGAGAGGCCAGAGAGGGGAGAGAGGAGAGAGAGGCCAGAGAGGAGAGAGAGGAGAGAGGGGAGAGAGGCCAGAGAGGCCGGAGAGGGGAGAGAGGAGAGAGGCCAGAGAGGCCGGAGAGGGGAGAGAGGCCAGAGAGGCCAGAGAGGGGAGAGAGGGGAGAGAGGCCAGAGAGGGGAGAGAGGCCAGAGAGGCCAGAGAGGGGAGAGAGGCCAGAGAGGCCAGAGAGGGGAGACAGGCCAGAGAGGGGAGAGAGGCCAGAGAGGGGAGAGAGGGGAGAGAGGCCAGAGAGGGGAGAGAGGCCAGAGAGGGGAGATAGCCCAGAGAGGGGAGGGAGGCCAGAGAGGGGAGAGAGGCCGAAGAGAGGCCAGAGAGAGGCCGGAGAGAGGCCAGAGAGGGGAGAGAGGCCAGAGAGGGGAGAGAGGCCAGAGAGGGGCGAGACAGGCGAGAGGCCAGAGAGGCCAGAGAGGGGAGAGAGGCCAGAGAGCGGAGAGGGGAGAGAGGCCAGAGAGGGGAGAGACGGGAGAGAGGGGAGAGAGGGGAGAGAGGCCAGAGAGGGGAGAGAGGAGAGAGAGGCCAGAGAGGAGAGAGAGGAGAGAGGGGAGAGAGGCCAGAGAGGCCAGAGAGGCCAGAGAGGGGAGAGAGGGGAGAGAGGCCGGAGAGGGGAGAGAGGCCGGATAGGGGAGATAGCCCAGAGAGGGGAGAGAGGCCAGAGAGGGGAGAGAGGCCAGAGAGGGGAGAGAGGCCAGAGAGCGGAGAGGGGAGAGAGGCCAGAGAGGGGAGAGATGGGAGAGAGGGGAGAGATGGGAGAGAGGCCAGAGAGGGGAGAGAGGGGAGAGAGGCCGGAGAGAGGCCAGAGAGATGCCGGAGAGAGGCCAGAGAGAGGCCAGAGAGAGGCCAGAGAGAGGCCAGAGAGGGGAGAGAGGCCAGAGAGGGGAGAGAGTCCAGAGAGGGGCGAGACAGGCGAGAGGCCAGAGAGGCCAGAGAGGGGAGAGAGGCCAGAGAGCAGAGAGGGGAGAGAGGCCAGAGAGGGGAGAGAGGAGAGAGAGGCCAGAGAGGAGAGAGAGGAGAGAGGGGAGAGAGGCCAGAGAGGCCGGAGAGGGGAGAGAGGCCGGAGAGGGGAGAGAGGCCAGAGAGGCCGGAGAGGGGAGAGAGGCCAGAGAGGCCAGAGAGGGGAGAGAGGGGAGAGAGGCCAGAGAGGGGAGAGAGGCCAGAGAGGCCAGAGAGGGGAGAGAGGCCAGAGAGGCCAGAGAGGGGAGACAGGCCAGAGAGGGGAGAGAGGGGAGAGAGGCCAGAGAGGGGAGAGAGGCCAGAGAGGGGAGATAGCCCAGAGAGGGGAGAGAGGCCAGAGAGGGGAGAGAGGCCAGAGAGGGGAGAGAGGCCAAAGAGAGGCCAGAGAGAGGCCGGAGAGAGGCCAGAGAGGGGAGAGAGGCCAGAGAGGGGAGAGAGTCCAGAGAGGGGCGAGACAGGCGAGAGGCCAGAGAG